>JAOTOL010001316.1:12500-387500 GCA_034440575.1 Imbricaverruca yamaguchii
GGATGCCATGGCATTCATGGATGTAAATAGGCACATGCACATGCACATATGCACATACATGCACATACCCACATATACAGTTACATATAATTTGTCATAATGCACCTAAGCGTTTCCATTCTTTATTCATGGAATTCACTCTTTTCTTTGCGAAGCCGATTGTGCCGAGTCGCTCAACGGAGCAATGGGGCGGGAGGCCCGGTTCCGTTAACTAGAGCAGGTAATGACGTGATAAAATGCTGCTATATAGGTGACCTGACGTGAAATGCCAGGTTTAGCATCTGCGTTACATCATCAGTAATGCTCAAAACATCATCGATGCCCATTTTGGTGAATTTAAACACAATCACAGCGATCCATAACAATGACAAGCCAAGCTACGCAAAACCAAGAATCTTGATATTTTTACCTCATTTAACCTTGAAGATATTCATCTAAGGTCATGCAATTTGCACACAATAGAGTTCACTATCGTACCCATCTGCCCTACGAATTTCGTTGCTCCATCTTTAATACGATCAGAGATCTTATGGGGGCGGAATCATGCCCCCAATGCGCGTAAGTTTCAGAAGCCATTCAGGGCTCGTGTTAATGTGAGTTTGGGACCTAATCTCACATTCCTCACAATACGCTGAATTATGAGATAAAGCGCTTAGTATGACGCAACCGTTCTCATGTATCTGAGTAACCTGTGGACACTATATCACATACGTGAAAAGAAATTCTGCAAATAATCGGACTATTGCCCTCTTTAGATGCCATATGGCTTGGCTGCCAGTGATCCAATTTTACATAAATAGATAAGGAGCCGACATATCTGAAGCAAGTACAAGAGCGCAGTGTCCTGAAGCTGACTTGTAGACTTGTAGATGGGGTCAGCGATAAACATGAGACCCATATAAGGATGTCGGAAACGTTCACCGCATGACAGACATACAATTAAATATATATTCAACGGACAGCACTCCGTTTTTATATTTCGGATATTATGACCTTATTGTGATTCGTCAGTCTATGCTTGTACTTGCAGGCAGCTGATGTTCTCGTCTCATTTAATGAGAGTCAATTCAGAAAGACAAAAGTCATTCCTTGCAGGTTGAAATGACAGTTGATGAGGTAGCCCTTGTATTCCAGTTAGTTCTTAGGCCTAGTGCACTGTCCAAGCGTGCGGAAACCACAGTCGGCAGCACACATGAAGTCGTCGGATTGCTCTCAGCATTTCGCTCAACAAATCTTTCATGAAGTTCCCCTGGGTCTAAATGTAAAATATTTAATATTGTGATATAGTTATAGTCTGACCGATGAAGAGGAAAAGCAAATATTTGAGCATTCTAGCTTTGAATGCTTCCAATCACATGCAGCAGACAACTCAAAAGGCAAAATTGGGTTAGATGTATTCTACAGAAAGAAAACTAGTTCTAATATGTAGTGCCGACATTCATTAGATTTCCACAACATATCCTACACCTTGTGTTATTCCATATTGCAATGTTCACAAATTACTGGATAGGAAACCAACATCTGCTGTATCAATGGATGGAGAAAAGCAATTTCAGTTGAGACTACGTCATGCAATACTTTGCTGATAGGGTGACTACGTTCTCGACTGAAATGCTCTCGACTGCGTCACAGGTAATATCACGACCGAATCCCTGTCGTTGCCCCCGCTCTATTGATGTAGAGCGGGCAACGACAGGGTCAACGAGGTTGGGGACTAGAAGGGGATACTTGCCCATCGCATATTTGCAAACAATCAGTCGATTCGGTTTATTCACACGACAGATCAGGTTGCATTGAGGGCGAGTTAGTTTGTTGCCACAGAGGTCAAGCAGACATTACAAGTCTGCTCAAATGAAGGGGCTTAGTGAGTGTGGAACTTCATCGAATTTCGTGGGGACTTCTGATAGGCGTTCCGAGGAGCGGTGGGGAAATGAACCATTATAATTGTGTGTAATCTAGTACGCCATGACGTTGGGTTTATTGTAACAACGGCACTCACAAGTGGAATCAGGGTTTCAAACATGCAGATGCGGTAGAAGACTTTCACAAGGCACTACAATTATCACGACACCAAGGGCATGGGAGCAGAGTCTCATTTACTCTCAACAGCTCGATCAGCCGCCAGCGTAACAGTTGTATATCAACTCGGCACCGTTCAGCGTATACGGAGCAGCCGCTCCACCTCTTCGCCGGAGGAAATCGTGGGGCAATCATGTGTCAATGACACCATGGTCCCCAATCCTTTATTTATGTATCTTCCATTAGTGTCAGAATCTGCTGAGCGGAAACGTCTGGATAGTTAAGCGCTTCACCACAGCTACAGACATCACAGAAGGAACACACCACAGCAAAGTCATAGACATTGCAACAGAGCCGTCAGCACCCCAGCAGAGGCAGATATTGTCGGAGAGGAATCAATGCAGAAGCAGAGGCAGATATTGTAGGAGAGGAATCAACGCAGAAGCAGAGGCAGATATCGTAGGAGAGGAATCAACGCAAAAACATAGGCAAATATTGCAAGAGAGGCATCAACACCTCCGCAGAGGAAGATACTGTAGCAGAGCCATCAACACAGCAGCAGAGCCGTCAAGGCAGCAACATGGACAGCTACTGCAGGAGAGCCATAAGCACTGCAGGGAATACTGCAGAATATTTCAGGAGAGCCATGAACACTGCCTGCAGCAGGTCTGCAGGATGCTAAAAAAAAACAAGAATACTACAGGAAAGCCAATGTTGCGGGAGTGTCAGGTCTGCAGGAGAGCCATAAACACTGCGGCAGACATTGCAGGATACTGCGGGAGAGCGATTTGAAAAGGACACTGCAGAAGAGTCAACATTGCAGGGTGGACATAAACACTGCAGCAGATACTGCATGATACTGCAGGAGAGACAAAAGCACTACAACAAACTCAAACAGCTTCGCGGCGACAGACACCGAAGCAGCACCGTACACAAATCGTCTCAATCACAGAGCTGCCGATGTGAATGGCGTGTGATTGGCTCCCTACTTCAGGTTTGCTGACTAGCAGACGACGTGTATTTGTAGTGGCCGCAGGGACGGCGGCAGCTCACCACAGACAGCCACCGCCTGTTTGTGCTGTACGCTTTTTTATTCGAACATGGCAGAGGGTCACCTGAGCGAAACCTGCCCAAGTTATTTTATACGCCACCGCCAGTGGCTACAGTGGTAATATTGCAATTCGACATCGCCAGTGACATCGCCAGCTTGCATTCCGCACACAGTTAGCTGTGCCGGTGGCGTATGCATTGCACATGAACTGGTGCTTCACCTGACGTCGAATTAGTGTTTAACTATTTTGCAATAAGCCTCACAGTGCAGGGAGAGGTTAAATTGATTATTCCCCATCTTTTCCAGCCTTGCCGTTTTGCCTGAAATAATGTATGCACCGCCTATGGTATCGCTTTGAAGTTTGAAATGCATTGCGGCAATTGATGGAACATGTTGCACACAAAATTGAGGTATCGGCTACCAACATGCCAGCATAGGTCAATTCATAGGTATTCATAGCATAGGTGAACATGTCAGCATTGATCAACACCAGCAGAGGTAAAAAAAAGCAAATGGTGGTCACCGACGGACCTATGTAGACCAATCTGGTCGCCGGAGGAAAATGTGCATTTTTATGGACGAGGACACGTTTTCGACGGCTCAACAGTGGCGAAGAAGTATCAAAACTAGAACCTTTTTATTTGGTCACCAGCCAAACTTGACCGACCGCAACGAGCGCCGTGTGGAACCCACCATTTGCCTCGCAGGCCAACATTTTATCTCGTCGCTGCATGAGACATAAATATATTCGAGAAAAACAGTTCACAGCAGATCCACCGGGCATCTGACTCACCACACAACAAACATGTCAGGCAACAGATCCGCCAGGCTACACGTCAGGCAGCAGATCCGCTAGGTAGTACATGCCAGGCAGCAGACCCGCTTGGTAACACAGCAGGCTCGTCAGGCAGCAACACGAAGCGCGATTTTTAATTACAGTACAGATAGTCCTGGGGCTTTTTTGTTCCCTTGTGCCTGGCGATAACTGTTCCCTCAAGTGTTGACTTGAGGCTCAAAGTACGCCTACTGAAGTTAAATCGGTGCTTGGCTTGCACCTTTCGGATCAGCCAATCGGAGTGGCACATGTCGGGACCATTCCATCGGATGATCAGCTCTTTGGCTGCGTTTTGGTGGTCTAGCTGCCGATGAATGCCAAAGACGGCCTTGACTGAGCTGCCCATGCTCTCTACTACGCTATCGGGCGGGCTCATCAGCCAGAGCCTGATGACTACATTGAGGTAGGGTTGGAGAGCGACATTGCTTTGAGCACGCTGCCAGAGGAGCTTGAGGAGTTTCTGATTTGAGTCTGCGCAGCTCCGACTCATCGTGACATACGCCTCCTTGACGGCAGCTGGTGGGACAACGTCCGGGATGAGCCGGCGACCTCTGAGGCGGTCAATAGCACATGCTATGTCCCCAACGATACTAGAAGTTGGAGACCGTTGGAGGCTTGCCAAGTTGGCCACCAACTCGATGTCTGCCATGGACTGCAAGAGCTTGCCATTGTGACAGCCCTTACTGTCGCCCTTGGCATCGACACCAGCCTCGCGCCGCTCAGTGCCGGCACAAGATTTGCAGAAAATCTGATATTTCGGCTACCTGCTTTGCCGTCAAATTTCCACTAAATGCCACCATGCTTTGCCAGCAGATTGCTATCTCCTCCGGGTTTCCCTCTTCTAAAGCGGCATGGATACCTGCAGTATCCAGCAGCGCACTTCCTGCCCTGATGCTGTCACGTGGCAACACAGCCGCCATCGCACGAAACTGCTGCATCTTCTCCCTGAAAATCTCCTGGCGCTCCCATGGAAGCCTTTGGACGTCCTGCAGTGCACTGCTAAGCTGTGCCACTACTGCATAGACATCAAGCAGTGCTGAGACACGAACCCTGAAGGTGGAGTCGCGCCCTCTCAGGAGCTTGAGCTCCTCCTCGATCTCCTCCAGGACATTTGCCTTCGCCTTGGAGTTCTGCAGACGGTTTTCGAGGGCACGAGTAGTAGCCGGCAGATTGGTGATAAACGCCTTTAACACTTTAGCAGCATGTGGGGCGAACCGTGTGTCTGACCAGAGGAGTGGTTTGCGCGTGGCCAACCCCATGCTCTCCCCACAAGCAACCAGCTCCTCATATCCCTTGCCATGGGTAAAACGTTTGGTCATGCGAGAGACCATGGTGATGGTGTCGTTTACCCATCTGCATGTTGGGGCTCACCTGGCATTCCCATCTGCTAAGTTGAGTAGGTGCGCACCATCCCAAAAGCATGGCACGCAGGGCGGCTTTGAGCGGACTGCAAGGTCTTTGTCGCTGTTGGCCAACTTCCTCAGAAACTGGACTGGCACACCTAGCTGATGGTACTGACCATCTGTACATATTGCCGCCAGCTGCTCCACGCGCTTGATGCCTACACAGGCAGTTGTCGCCAGCCACTCCTCCGCGAGTGAAGCACCGTAGTGGTTCTTCACGATAGGAGCGCCGACGATGAAAGCCTGGATCATTGCATCATCAGGCGCCTGGGGAACGATGGTTATGACAGCGGTAATGTCTATGGTGCGGTGATTCAGGGTCACCTTGTCTGCCACAAGCGCAACACACGGCGAAGACTCAACGTGACGGGTCACGGCGCTGATAATTTCATCAGCGAAGGCATCGCGGAATCGTGCCATTTGAACAGATGAGTGGCAGATGTTGCCCACATCAGCACCACTGAGCTTCAGCAACACGATTAGCTTTTCAAATTCAGTCTGCGGCAGTGACTCCTCCAGCACGTGATAGGCCACACGCAGGACTCGCTTGCTGACATCTGCTGCCTCCTTGCTCTCCTTCGTCTTTCTGGTGCTCTTATCTTCATCTGCTCGCATATACTCCTTGTGCTTGGTGGACGTCAGGTGGCATTTCAATGACGCTTTGAGCAGCACGAGCAGTCAGGAAGCTGGTTAGGACTGAAATCCGGGTTGCAGACGTCACAGTAGATGACACCGAGGTCTGCAACACACTTGAGGTGATGGGATGAGGCACGGATAAAAGATTCGAGGTCCCTTGCAAATTTGAGGGCCTCGAGCTCATCCTTATCACTCACTTCATGCGTGACGGTATCACCATGGATGCGAGGCCCTTCCATCAGCTGACAGAGGCGGGAGACTGTTGACTCCAGCTTCACTATCTTGGCCGTGCACGCACACACTTCGACCGCACGATGAGACGTGCCGCCCGCACCCTGCCCAGGAACCGGAGCGTCTCGCATGGGAGCTGCATCACCTGGTGCGTCTCGCCCGGGAGCTGCATCGCCTGGTGCGTCTCGCCCGGGAGCTGCATCACCTGGTGCGTCCCGCCCGGGAGCTGCATCGCCGGGTGCGTCCCGCCTGGGAGCTGCATCACCTGGTGCGTCCCGTCCGGGAGCTGGGTCGCCTGGTGCATCCCGCCTTGGAGCTGGGTCGCTGGGCGCGTCTCGCCCGGGAGCTGCATCGCCTGGTGCGTCCCGCCTGGGAGCTGCATCGCTGGGTGCGTCCAATGCAGGAGCTACGCCAAAATTAACACATATCAGTGCAGGTATCAATACATCAGGGTTAAGATATTGGTTTTTCGTTAGGTGTGAGATGTCGAAACGAGCATAGCAGGATGTCGAAATTTGGCATGTAGGTAGTGTAATTTAAATTGCTTTTGATGTCTTTCAAACCAAAATTAGAGTTGATGGTGTAGGTAATTATGACTGGACCTTTAAAATTTGTTTTGAGGTTTATAATTTAGGAAGAGCTGTATTTCATGAACGAGATACTGTTAGAAAGGAGACATGAATAGTTCATATCCAGGAGCTGGATGCCGATACTTCTTGGAGAAGGATGTTGATTGAGTGTTCAGAAAGTGGTATATTCCACCCTATTTCGCGAATAATTTATCACTACAATACATTGACAAACGACAAATGTCAATAAATGACAAATCTTTTCCATTATTCTAAAATATGCTCAGAGCACTTCCACTAACAATGAAGTTAGGTAGCTACTTCCAATATTCAACTATGCTGTTGGTGAAGAAAGGCTCTCTTAGCTATGTCCTGCTATGGCTAACTTTAATTTTGAATTCATAACTTCTAATTGTATCATTTCTGTTAAATTTGACAAATTGCTTGCAGTATCACTGTATATCTCCCCTCAGCTTTCTATAACTGAGAGAACATATTGAATTCTTCAAACCTTCCTTTGTGTGCTAGGTTGTTTACACATTAACAAGACATTAACCATTTTCGTTGCCCTCTTTTACACTCTCTTGAAGAGCAAACAATCTTTCCCATAACCAGGTGCCCCAAACCTGAACATGGTATTCCAAAGGCAGCCTGACATGTGCACAGTAAAGCTTTCTGATAACTACTTCACTTTTGTATGATACATTCCAATTTCTTTCCCCAAGCATTTGTACTTTCTTTCTGGCTGTACATTTTCAATACTATCTACAAATATAATGAACAATGGTGATCCCAGTAACGACCACTGGCTGACTCCTGTAAGAACGTCTTCCCAAGACTTTGTCATTCAGCATCATTAGCTGTTGATCTTAAAACAATAACACTATTTCCACATTAGGTTTGTAGAAAAATAGAAAAAAAAAGTCCAAGTGATTTGTCAGACATGATCAATCATTCTTAAAATCATGTTGAATATCACAAATCAATCTGTTTCTTTCCACAAAACTACCATGCTATCCTCAGCAACTGCTTCAATTGCCTTGCAGACTAGGGATGCGAGACTTGCATACTGGTCTACAATTTGCAACTTTCCCTGTCATGCATTCTTAAAAATAGGAACTACATTTGCCCTTGTCCGATCTGCTGTAATTTCTTCTAGCTAAAATGACCTACAAGATATGATACTAAGTGGAATATCCAATTATTTTTCAGCTTGCAATGCCCTAGTACACCTTTCATGAGAGCCTGCTGCCATCATGTGACTTTATTTTAAGACATAAAAGCAGAGACATAAAGAATAAATGCACCTACAAGCCACAGGAATCCTTCTGAGTTGGATTTTGTGAACACCAGGGACTGGTTGGGCACCAGATTTGTCAAATATGTATTAACTATCCCTGGAATGCTAGAAAATAACCCATGTCTCCTAATAATATTTGCATATGCTATTTAAAGGATGTCAATGGAGTCTGTTAGCTGGTTCCAATGACCAACTACCCTGTTGGTGAAGAAAGATTGTCTTAGACATAAAGACATAAAAACATAAAAGATTAGTGCAACTATGAGCCACAAGGGCCCTTCTTGGTTGCACTCTGTACACTGAACCAGTTGCCCACCAAACCTGTCAATCAGCCCTCCCTGTAATGCTGAAAAGCAAGCCCTCTATTCTTATGATTGTCTATGCTGTTTTTAAAGATGTTCAATGTGCTGCTACTGACAATGTTTTCTGGCAGCTGGTTCCAGTGTTCTACTACCCTGTTGGTGAAGAAAGTCTGCCTTAACCTTGTTCTGCTGTGGTTAACTTTAATTTTGAATTTATAACCTCTAATTGCATCATTTCTGTTCCATTCAAACATTTCCCCAAGATATCCCCTCTCCAGACCATTGACAAATTTAAAGACCTCGATGAGATCTCTTCTCAGCCTTCTATATCTAAGTGAAAACATATTCAATTTCTTCAATCTTTCCTCATATGCCAGGTTGCTTATGCCATTAACCATTTTTGTAGCCGTCTTTTGTACTCTCTTTAAAAGCCAACAATCTTTTTCATAGCTAGGAGACCAAACTTGGATGCAGTATTCCAAAGGTGGTCTGACGTATGCACAGTAAAGCTTCTTGATCACTTCCTCACTTCTGTATGATACATTCCTATTTATTGCCTCGAGCATTCTCAGTGCCTTCTTCCTGGCTTCCTTGGTCTGTTCTGATGCCCCCAGTTTTGTGTTTAGAATAAAACCTAAATCCTCCTCCTGTTGAGTCACTGATAGCACTTGGCCTCCCATCAAGTATGGAGCCTTCATATGCTGCTTACCTACATGCATGATTTTGCACTTATCAAAATTAAATTTCATTTGCCATTCTTCAGACCACTTCACAAGTTTGTCTAAGTCTTTTTGCAGTGAGATATGCTCATCTTGACCTGTTTTTGCCCTAAAGACCTTCAAATCATCCACAAATTTCAAAACTTTACTGCTTAGGCCACTTTCAATGTTATTTACAAATATAATGAACAGTAGTGGCCCCAGTACTGACCCCTTGCTTGCTTACTCTTAGCCTTGTACTACTATGATTCATCTTGATTTGGAATTATTGGCCTCTAATTACACCATATCTGTTAAATTGAAGCATTTCCCTTGCCTATCATTTCTGCTGACCATGGACCAAGGCTGCTTAAATCATTAACCATATTTGTTGCCCTCTTTTCTATCTTTAAAAGCCAACAATCTGTCATAACTAGGTTATCAGGCTTTAATGCAATTTCCAAATGTGGCCTGACATATGCATAGTAGCTTCCTGATAACTTCTTCACTTCATATGACACATTTATACTTATTGCCCAAACATACCAATGTTTTCTTTCTGGCTTACATGCTGCATACCAGCATGCATAACATTACACTTGTCAAAGTAAAATTTCTTGTAACAATTTTGTCTGACCACTTTGCAAACATATAGAAGTTTTTCAATAGAGACATGCTCACCGTGAGCTCAATATGGACTCAGTCATGGTGGATCTCATTAATACGCATGTCGCATACTCAGTTATAGTGGATCTCATTAATTCACACACTATGATAAAAGCTATGACAATTTTTTTAATGGTTTTAAGGTGTAGCAACAGGTCATTTTGCACCCAATAAAAGCTCGGATTTCAACATGCTAAAAACAAGCATGATTTAAGCACTGGTGTGAAACAGGTGAAGCCTAGTATATTTGCCTACTGTCCAGGAAGACTTACCACTCTGTAGCCATCCATCCAATGGGCCTGTCTTCTTTTCCTTTGCGGGCATGCCTGGATGTTTACGCCTTGTATGCTTGGGCAAGTTTTGAGATGACCCATAGAAGTCACAATATGTGCAAAATACGTTGCGCCTAGCTCGCTTCTTCGGCCCCTCCAGTTTGCTGCCTTCACTCTTGACCATCGCGATAAAGATGATATTAACAGGTGCACTGTAATGTCGCACAGCAGCCTGGTTTTGAGTACACAAAACAAGGCTTAGCGCAGTAAACAAAAATAATATATATTTCAGAGCCGTCAATTAACCGCCATCACATTCGAGCAACACGAACCAGAAGTTCAAATCGAAGGTCAATCGTAATGCTGGCTTGTGATTGGTTCATTCCGCCAGCGACAGCGGTTCTCGTCGCACCGAACAGGACAATGTGCTGGCAGTTTTGGCGACAGCGAAGCGGCCACGGTGGCGACCAGATCGTCGCTAGCAATCAGGCGTTTTCCCCAATGGTTTTGTACAGTGGTCGCCGACCGGTCGCCGATGAAAACGACGCTCCGGTCCAGCGCGGTGCTTTTGCGAGCAGATTTCTGTTCGCATGTTTGACATGTGCTTGAGGATATGAAATCCATCCAATTGCTGAATGAAAAACTAGAAGTAGCTTATAAAGTCACAGGGATGGCTAGAAACTGTTGCCAACGTGCTTTTGTTCCAAAGGGGCTCTTCCTCATGCATACTTATTTTAGCAAATTATCTTTTGTCAGAGTATAACTATTTCAGGAAATATAATTTACGAAAGCAGTCACTCCAGCAGACATAATTGACCAGCTCTTGACATTGCCAAGCTATTTAGGTAATTTTGGTCGCCAAGATTGCTGATAGTTATAACCACTTGGGCGCCGACCCCATTTACCATATCGGAGGTTTTTTTTTAGCTCTGAACACCAGAGTAGGTCAACACCAGTGCAGCTCAAAATGCCAATGTAGGTCGATACCAACGGTGGCGAAATCGTCCGTGTTTATGCCCAAAAACCCATTTTAATGAAGTTTTTACATGTGAATTAAAGTATTTGTCTTGCACAAACTGAAAAATAGAGTAAAAATGAAAGATGAATGTACTGACAAACCAGCAAAGAAAAACGCAAAAGTCTAACAAAAATGATCTGAAGTAGACGATCAGATCAAACTGAGGTTGAGTGTAGATTCCGCTGTGCATAACGCGTTGAGTAATATGCATACATACATACATATATATATATATATATATATATATATATATATATATATATATATATATATATATATATATATATATATATATATATACATTCTTTTCTAAGCAAAATACGGAAAACATGCAATAGCAAATCAGGTCTTCTAATGGTGTTCTGAAGTCTGAAATCCGCTCTGAAGTCGAAAATGCGGAGTATTATTTCGCAAAAAAAAATGGCAACCGTGGTAATTTTGTATGCATATTTCGTTTCTCATATGGATAGATTTCCGAAATGTAAGTTGAAAATGTTAGATATTGATAAAAATGGTTGCAAATGCTAGAACAAAGAAAACATGCGACAAAAATATCCTATAACTCCTTTAAAAGGTGTAAAAGCTTTTGAAAACGGGCGGTATAAAATTGACTCATTCTTGACGGCAGTTGTTCTACTCACACGTTATGAAAGCATCTTGGCCGGGTATTTCGGTCTGGTTCTGAATGGACGTCCAATGTGATGTATCAACCTATCGTTACAATGGTTATTTCCCTATCCTCTTTTCACTCTGACTGCCAATATAAAGTGTAGCAGACAAATGCCAAGCAGCAAACTAACATGCATTGATACAACGTGGACACCCTATCATTGATCCGCAACTAATCCGTCCCATCGCAGACAACTAGTCAGGCCTTCTCTCCCAGCAATCCATATCGACCTCGCACCAACAGTATCCACCAATTACAGCTGAACTCTGACCTATGGAATTCAGCTTCCAATCCTTGAGAGCCAACCTCCGACCGCCCAGAATTGGGCTCCGACCGCCGCCGACCGGGCTCCGACCTGTGGCGACCTTTCCGCCACCTCGACGGCGACAAAATCACAATCGTGGTTACAGTCGAGCAGTGAGTGGCTCGGGGAGGGCGGCCGGTGGATCGGCAGGACCGGCCTGCTCGGGGAGGGCGGCGGCGAATCGGCAGGACCGGCCTGCTCGGGGAGGGCGGCGGCGAATCGGCAGGACCGGCCTGCTCGGGGAGGGCGGCGGCGGATCGGCAGGACCGGCCTGTTCGGGGAGGGCGGCCGCTGGGTGAGGGCGGTGGCTGGGTGAGGGCGGCGGCTGGGTGAGGGCGGTGGCTGGGTGAGGGCGGCGGCTGGGGGAGGGCGGCGGCTGGGTGAGGGCGGCGGCTGGGGGAGGGCGGCGGCTGGGTGAGGGCGGCGGCTGGGGCGGTGGCTGGGTGAGGGCGGCGGCTGGGGTGACGGCGGTGGCTGGGTGAGGGCGGGGCGGCGGCTGGGTGAGGGCGGTGGCTGGGTGAGGGCGGCGGCTGGGGGACGGCGGCGGCTGAGTGAGGGCGGTGGCTGGGTGAGGGCGGCGGCTGGGTGAGGGCGGTGGCTGGGTGAGGGCGGCGGCTGGGGGACGGCGGCGGCTGGGGAGGGCGGCGGCTGGAGGGGGCGGTGGCTGGGTGAGGGCGGCGGCTGGGTGAGGGCGGTGGCTGGGGGAGGGCGGCGGCTGGGGGAGGGCGGCAGACGGATCAGGACGAGTGCGGCGTGCGCGGACCATCGGCACCAGATGTGCGGCCGCCAACAGCGGCGCAAACAAAACCGCATCGATCGGCCGCAGCCGGCGGCGGCCGCCGCCCATGTGCAATCATGCGGCCGGACGGCCGGCACGCGCGCTGACATCCACATCGGCGCGCATGCCGACATCGTTACGCGTGCTGCTGTCAGCGTTGAGTCTGATTGAATGATAGATGGTGCAGCAGACAACGATCGTCCGCGTCAGCGGAAACGATGGCGGACGAGGCTCAGTCACGCGCGCGGTAAATATCAACCAACATGGCTGATAACAACCGATCAGTGTTCTTAAATTCATTTTGAGCTGGGCGTCTGTTGTAAGAAAACAATGTCAGTGATGATGAAGACATGTACGATGAAGATACTTAGGCGTACATTTTGGGATAAAGGTCTCGTGTAATCCTAATTACTGCTGTTGAAGTTGGTTGAAGGCGGCAACTGTTTTCATGCATGAATGAAAAAAAAACATTGGGGAGCATTTTTAAATAGAATCTGTACAGCTGAGATAAACCGGATACATCCTGCACGACCCTATCATCTAGCATGCATACAGTTGACGAGTAGCTGGCATAACAACATCGGAAAGATATTTGAAGCGACGTAAGAAATAGTTGTTAGTTGTCAGAAGAGGTGAAAAGTGTCCAACCTGTTACCTGCACAATATCGAAGAAAAAATCAATCTTTCCTTTAAAAACCGGTTAGACTAGGTTACGATAGGCTAGACTATTCATTTGAGTATTTGAAGACAAAAACTGTTCAAAGATTTTCCGTTCAAATACTCTGTTTCCATTCATGGAAGTTTAGACTAGGTTATGTTATGGTGTAGGAATTTTTTATTTCCTTTCAACATTATTTTTGTGCTATATTACCCCACTACAATTTGGACCGATGTAATATAGCTGACTAGGTAATATACCTATACGGGTATGAACGCCTTTTTTGGTGCTATTTTGCGTGCCACCTGAAAAATATGTATTTGCAGAGGTAGTGAGTCTTCGCATCATCTTAACCACATTGATAAACATTACAGTGGAACAAAAAGTCCAGCACTTCAACAACTACCTTAAGCTCAACATTTATCCGCCCCCCCCCCAAAAGTATCACATTATTTTGCGTTACATTACCTCATCCAATGCCATCTTATACGCATTATTTTGCTTTCCAACTGAAGAATAGCATTTATGATGGTCATCACGGTATTATTGTACCTTAGTTGGTCACATCACAAGTTTTACATCCGTTCTACCTCCATACAGGAAACAAATGAGTTTGGTTTGGTTAGTTTACAATGGCTTAGTTTAGAAAAATGAATTTATTTTTTTAATCCCAAGCATATGATATAAAAATCTGATTTTTGTTTGCTTCAAAGCAGGTTATGTAAGGTTAGGCAATGCTAGGTTAGGCTTCTAAAGTTTGGAATTTTATACCTTGTTTTTTAAATGTATCATTTCTTTATTTTTTTATCCAATGGAAGGTTAAGCTAATTTAGGTTACGTTACACCGAATTTGTATTTATATTTTTATCGAACTTTTAGGTTACGCTGCAATTATTTTATCATAAACATAATTATGAAAAAGTTATGGTTATAAAAATTAACCATAACTTTTATGCTATGCTGCCGAACTTCTCTTTTTGTTGTGATTTTGCTACAAACTGAAAAGTAAGCATTTGCGCAGGACATGAGTTCTGTCATCATCTTAGTCATATTAATAAACACTACATTCAATAGATAAATTGCAAGAAAACATAAAACGTCTTAACACGCGCCCTGGAGGGCCTCTTAGATCTTGTCTCCTATCAAAGCTGGAGCAACGAGATTCGCAGGGTGGGTGTGTGCGGTAGTGAACTCTATTTTGTGTACATTTCATGACCTTAGGTCAATATCTTCGAGGTCAAATGAGGTCAAAATACCAAACTTTTCTAGTTTTGCGTGGCTTGGCTTGTCATTGTTGTGGATCGCTGTGATTGTGTTTGAATGCTCCAAAATGGACATCAGTGATGATACAGTACTAAACATGCAATACGGACGTTAGCCCTAGCATTTGACCTCCGGTCACCTATATAACAGCACTTCATCAGGTCATTACCTGCTCCAGTTACCGAAACCGGGCCGCCCGCCCGACTACTCCGACAACAATGACAAACAGAAGTTTTCAGGATATGTAGGGAGTAGCATGCAAGATGACATCAATCGCATGACAGCCATTTTCATGTATGACAACATTTAAAGTTGACCAAGTTTGGTTCCATTCGTCTGCCATGAACTTAACCTGACTTAACCTAGGTGACCTAACATGACTTTGAAACTAAAAAGCATGACAATACACATCAAACGAGTCGCTAATGTTGCCAAGAACACTTCCCTTTTGCCAATATACGGGAAGCGCATCAGCGCAGATTTGTGTTGTCTGGCGCTTATACATTTGTTTTACTTTAACGACCCCTAACTCGAAACATTTTCTACCGATTTTCGTTTTTCTTGCTTTAGGCAACGCGCCCGTCATTTCTAAGCAGGTACGCAAACAGTGGCATAGATCGTCCGGTAACATCTGGAGTTATGTATGAAAAAACGGAGGGGTGGGCGGATTTCGCCCCCTCCCCTCCAGGGCGAGTGTTAAAGCAAAAATTTACGAAAAACAGTGGTCACATCATCTTAACCACGCTGGTCAACATGGTATTTGTTTGTCCACAATAACAGTCCATAGTATTACATCATGTTCTCAAAATCTAATGACTTCTTGAAAATGATATTTGTCGATGTCAATTGGATTCCTTTATACACCAAAATTAAGGGCCAATTGCCATAGGTCATATGTTGCATTCGTTTCAAGCTTTCCATCGTAGGTTTTGTCAACGCAACAATTTCTCCTTATGCTAAATACCCTGATCCAAAAAATAAAACATATGGAAATGGCAGAGTGAAATTATCAAAATAACCACGGTTCACATTGGAAGAACCAAAGCATTTTTCATGACAAGGATTCCACATGTCAGCACGGTGACAAAATGACTGACCTGATATGCTAGGCTGAGCGTCAGACGTCATGAGCGGACACAATACCGGTGGCGCCCGTCTGGTGGTGGGTTTGTGACCACCAGACCATGAAGGAACACCACCAGAGTGGACTTGCTAGGATTAATGCAATATTATAGTTTCTGCAGGAGGTGCAAGTAGTTCTAATGACTAAATTTAAACAACATTGAAACAACCTCTTTTATGATGTGTAGTTCCCTTTATTATCAAATAATTTCACTTTGTCCCTGCCCTCAAGGGGAAATGGGAGCAATTGGCCACTCAACATCTTGTAATAAATACGCGTCATATATCTTCAGCGTGATGTACGATAAATTTCCAGTGTTCTTTACCAAACGAATTTCGAACGTGTTACATTTTGATATCATCTTGAATAACTTCCCTGCTATTTTTATTTCGCCATTTTTATAACCATTAAATATTTCGCCCTGCCATTTTTGCATTCAATCCCAGGATTTGTGTTCCAAATTATCACATTGCATGCCTTTGAACTGTATATCATTATGTTCTTTATTAGCGAATAAATTTTCAATGGTCTAAGAAACGGGCATGAAATCAGCTGCATTCTCATGCCATACTCGACTACACTGACAGCACCACTCGACACCCTTGGACAGCACCCCTCGACACCCTTCTCATAAAGTTATCGTTTTACACTCGTCACGAGTCTCCGAGAACGACACGAGAACTTTGTAATACAATTTTATGTTCTTCGAGCTCATGGTGCATGCTCATGTCTATTTGCGGGAGTATCCGAGCATCATAGCAATGTTGGAAATGGTTCTCGATGATACAGAATTGGTGCGAGAGCCAGGAAAGGTACCCATATTGGTTCTCACAGTTCTCAGCCGTGTGACTCCTGCAGTGCAATTTGACGCCATCTTCCTTTTTCGACCGCTTGATGGAATAGCCGTGCATGGTGAGTATCAATTCATGTATCTAGCCTTGATAAATCATCAGTAAATAGAGAGAAGATGTCAGTGAATTGAAACCAATGTAGTGAAGGTCTTCTTTAGTGTTGCGATTTTACCAAGCTGAAAGTATCACCAAGTAGGAAAGTTGCATGGCTGGGATGGGTGCGCCACCGGCGCACACTTAGTAGCCTAGGCCCATGAAGAACAAGTTTGATGATATATAAGTTTTTTACCTGCCACTGGAACCCAATGGGCAGTGATATACATCTCTGAAGCATGACTTAAGAATGGTTCCAAACAATTCTTTGAAATTAACAATTAGGGGATGAGGGGGATCTGAATACGTTCAGTTTCCCGAACACCAACCCTTGGACGTCTTCCTGTTTCGCGTCATGTTCGGAGGTAAATAACAAAAAGATGACAGTATTCATAAGCGATGAACCTTTCTCAACCGAAATACAAAGGTGTGACTGCATAGTTCTATAGACTTTTTGTGTACGGAGCTAACGAAGTCCGTAGGTGTCATGTTAGGCTTCACATGGTCGTCTGCTTGAGAAAACCAATAGGAAGCGACCTACAATATTTTTTGGTGCGATTACACCAGTATTTTTTAGTAGCTACTAATGTCTTCCCCCAGAACACCTACCGTGAGGTAATCCTGCACTACCACATTTTTGTGTTCGGAATACTGCACACCATTACGAAAATTATTATATGTTTTATAGTCGCTTTTTGCAAGTGGTTAGAGGATTATAATTGAAAGGAAACATGTGAATAAGGACAGCTTTTTAATTTGTGTGTTCGGTAAACAAAGTAAAATTACTGGTTCTGCCATACAGAAGCAGCAGTAGAGCTATTTGTCGCATGATGTTTTAAATGTTCAGACCCCCCCAGTGTTGGAAAGACTGGTGTTGGTTGGTGTCATGCATACAAATACGTTTTGTACTCCAGGATTGTGACTAGACTAAATGAAGTACTTTGTACTCCAGAAGGGAAAAGGAAGAACAACATTGTTTGGTCAAGTGCTACCACTCAAAGTACATACCTGAAAACAATTAGCAGTTTCACCAGTCCCTAAGCGCCGACCCGTGAACGACCACAATACTCCAAAAGGCGGTACAAACAGTACCTTTTTGTACGCACAGGTGTTGGGCTAGAAACGTCTGCGCAAATGGCGGGACATGACGTCATGTGAGAAGACGCCATATTTTTAGTCGATTTGTGTCAATAATTAATTCAATATTTATTAAATATTTATTCAATATAGATTCACTAATTATCAGTATTTATTCTTGTATATTATATATTTACATTAATCAATATTTCATTGTATGTAATTGTGTTGGAGGGCTCGCCAAGAAGTACCAGAAATCCCTAGTTGGAAAATCGGAAGGTATTTGGTATCGTCGGAGCAAATACCTTCTTTGGCTATTAAGGTGCTTTGAATGCGCAATCGATGGTCATTCTGCTGAAGAGACAACTTTTTTGGACACCATGAGCCCATTCAATGCAAAAAAAAGTCACCTTAAATTTCCTGAAGCAAGTTCTCAGAAGCGACGACACGAAGAAACCAATGCTATTTGTGAACTTAAGAATGACTGTCAAATAATTTTCTGTAAATGTGTGCGAAGATGAATCATGCACCTTAAAATATAACTGCATTTGGGGTTCATCAGTGTCAGTGAAGGATCCGCAATACCTATTACAATCTTACTCCGACCCATCTCCTGTTTGCTGGCCCGGTGATCGCCGTAGATCGTCGCTGGGGTAAGCGAATCAGACCCAGCTCTATTTTTCAGCATTCGCGACGTTTGCGTGGTACGGAGGATAGCGCCTGAGTGCTAAGTGCATACTAGTGGTGTTGTGTCTTGCATCGGCGGTTTTCAGGGTACAATGTTTTAATTCCTCGCAGTGCCCACCATTTATGCCGGGGTAAGAAGCGGGTAGGAACATTGGTTTCAGGCTCACTAAAGCAAGGTTAATTATCCACAAGTGCATAGTTATTTCTTGTACTCCAGCTCAAATATTTGTACTCCACTAACAAGAAAAAATATGGAAATCCTACACTGCCCCCCCCTCTTCCCCTACACTATGCTTGCATCTAGTCGATGTTACAGGGAGGGTGGAGGTTCAGCAATTGATTCATGCAAAAGCTATGCAACAAGAAGTATGAATATCATAGAAAGCAACCTCACTGAAGCCTCATTTGTGCAAGTAAACCTTGGAATTGAAGACAATAAGAAATCTGTAAGAGCATGTCAGATATACCATCCCTCATGTTTCTCCCATTATGATTTCCAAAACATGAAAAACTTACAATCATAACGGGATATTTCAACTATATCATACTAAATATGAGAAATGAGAGAAATAGCAGAGCCTTTTTAAACTTGCTCACCTCATGGATTTTGGCCCACTATAACAAAAGTCACTCATGTACATAGTGCTGGAATATCTTTGCTAGGCAATATATTTATCAATGATCTCTCCTTTATCTGCTCTTCTGGGTATTGCTAGAGGACTTATCTGATCGTCTTCCCATTTGTGTGACTTTAACTTTGGATGACAAAATATGCTCAACAAAAGCTAACAGAACAGTATTTCATTGTAATTAAGTGAAAAAATCGAATGATTATTTGGTGTCAACACTGATTTCTTCACAACAATGATGCAAACATTGCATATTCTCAGCTGGTTAAAGCACACATAGATGGTATGAGGCTTTAAGCTAAAACACCTGCATACAGCAGAAAGAGAGCCGCTAGGAAACCATGGATAACTGCAGGAATGCTATGCTCCATAAATAAATAAAAATGTACAAGAAGTGCACACAAATCAAACCATGGACAATGAACATAATATAATTATAAGCATAATTATAAACAACATCGAAGCAGTTTACTTAATAATTTGAGATGGATAATATGCATTAGCAAACAGCACTCTATCACAATCAGCAGGATGGACAAAATACTTGGAGAATCGTAAATGAACTGATAAATAAGACAAATACTAGATTCAAACTTCCTGATGCATTAGTAGATGAAGATAAAGTTCACAAAATGCTAACGCTTAATGAGGGCTACAGGGGCCATCTGGGTTAGGCGAAACTAGAAAAGACACTATAAATGTACATCTTCACATCCAAATATATGTTTTAGGTAGGAAATTAGATGTTATTGCAGAGGAAGGAGATTTAGGTGTGTTAGTTTCAAATGATCTCAAAGCAGAAAAACAATGCGTTCCAGCTATGAGTAGGTCGATTAGAATCATGGGAATAATTAATATTAGTGTGACTTAATGATGTCACTAGACTCATCAGTGGATTAGGTAACTCAGAATATGGGGAAGTACTTATGGCATTAGATATGTACTCACTGAAGTAGGGGACATTAAGGGGTGATATGATTGAAATGCATAAAAGTATTACAGGCCTAGCACAGGTTAGTTAGTTATTTGGGTTTTAGGGCGCATCAAGGCCTAGCACAGGTAAATCTGAATGATGCCTTGTAGTTAAACTATCGCATAGGGTTTATCAATTCAGGTTAGACAAATCAAGGTGTAGGACAGTTAAGCGACAACAGGTCCTCAGTCAAATGATTGTTCATCAGTGGAATAGTCTACCTGCTGATGTCGTCGGGAGTCCCACCATGAATTTATTTTTATATAGGTTGGACAACTATTTTAAGTTCTAAAATCTTGCTTTTTACTTCTAAGTAGTGGTGGATGGGGTGATATTTATGCTAAGTAGGAATGCACTGTACAGGCCCATTTAACCAGGTATGGATGAGGCCTGAAAATTATTGGTAGGACACTCAAGTTACGTTTGTTACATGAGATCAAGTGAATGGGGTTGGATGGGTAAGGTGGAGAGACATTGATGGATCTGGGAAATGATGGGCCCTGTGTTATTGTTGGAACTTTGACCCATATGTTTTAGATTATGCTGATAACTTGAGTAGTATACCAGCTATATAGGATATATTACACTACTAGTACATTATACTGTATAGGGTGTACCTAGCGGTGGATTCAGCACCGACCTTCGGGTGTGTGATACTGATGGGGTTGACTATGGTAGCATAATGGGGTATGATTCGATGATTTGGGATTTGTTGAGTGTGTTATACAATATCAAGTGAATGGTGCTAGATAGGCTGGGATATACAGTGGGTGGGTGTTGTTGGTTGTGTGGGGATAGTCTAAACATGTGTTTGGTCAATGATCTGGTTTAAAGGCGAGCGCCGCGCCTGGCGCGAAATGACGTTTAAACTTGCGGGATAAATCACCATCGAATAATATTGATAAATTGTTCATTGGATCTGGTTTTCATTGACTGATTTCCTTCTATGAAATTGTGCGTTTGGTCTTGGTGACCACGCACACACGCCGTGGAATGTGGGCATTACCGTTTTTGTTTTGAACTGAGATGGAGCTGATGAGCACGGAGGGTCCTTGGGCCGGGGACAGTATGCTGGTCATTGTGCGGGTGGCTCCGTTCCTACCATTACGCCCAGGACATAATGGGATTGGGACAGGAAGAATGGATAAACATTTTGGGTTAATGGGCAATGGCATGGGTGTTTGATTGTACCGGACTCCAATTGCCATGATCCTGATGATATACGATGACGCAGTATATTATTGTTGTATGTATTTGTAAGGATGGTGGATGTGGGAAGTATTTCGTAATTTGTTTTATTATAAAAAAAGCGGCACATACTTCAAGTCGTTGCCATGAAGAAGGCATGAGCCACTGGACGCAGGCCCAGTGGCGCTCCATCCTCGTGAATGCACCGTTTTCGCGGCCTGTGTTGACGGCAGTGCCATCTAATACTGCCTGGGATCTCTGTCGCACTCCCGAACGACTTCTAAAGCCTTGCCGCAATTGATCCACTGTTTTCTGATGTTGTTCTGTGGTTTGGTTCCACCTGGCTGTCACAAATACCGATGCTCTCTTTCCGTAAGCCGTAGTCTTGCTCATTTGTTTTTTCGTATCTTTGTGATATCCTGTTCCCATCGAATCGCATGCACTGTACCTAACCGCCTTGCCCTTTGTTTGTTCTTTTTTCTGGCCTTTGTTGGTCTTATCTTTATCTCGTTGATGACTGCCTTGTGTCGTTTGTGAGTAGGTCCTTAAAGAGCCGTGCCAGGGCCGCCGATCTTCATGACCTCGATGTACCGGTCCACTCCTTGAGAAATTCTCGAGGCATCATATTGTCGGGCCTAGTTGTGTTGGTTGTGGACACTCTGTGTCATTGTGTCCATTGCTCCCTCGTCATGCTTCGGGCTCGTGTCGTGCTGTGTCGGTCGACCCAGGACCGATGAGTCGTTGGCGTCCGTCTGAAGGAAAGCCGGATCACGCCGCGACGGTCTGATCTCTTCGCCTCCTCCCCAATGAATGGAGGTTTTGTAATGCCGCCGATGCTTCGCTCCTCTCACCTCGCTGGTCTTGTAAGACATTCCACTCGCGATATGGAACCTTGTTCTCGTGGGGCGTGGGCATTTCTCGAAGGGCAACTGCACGCGCAGATGTCAATCAGCTCATGGAGGGAATCGTTTTGCTTGGCCAGCGCGTTTCTTTATTGGGGTCTTTGTTAGATCCTTTCCTTTCTTCACAATCACCGGACACCCCGGACAATCGACTGAAACGATTTAACAGGGACGCTTGCTTACCCCCAAAGGTTACAACGCCCTTGGCAACGCTCGTGGCGATTTGCCTTTGCCCCTGCTGGTTGTAAGCCGAAGTTTGACTGTAGTCTGTGAAGTTTGTACATGAATCTGAAGTGGCAGTTGGTTTTCGGCAGTTCGGGGGTGGCCCAAAGAAGTGAGCCGTCTTCGATCGGAATGAACTCCTTAACCTTTACTCATACTGAAATCTGATAGATCCTTATTTTCGGTTCCAACCATGGTATGGTTGGGAACCTGCCTCGGCCACCCCGGCATGGCCGCGCAATACATTGGCCGCCGGTGGGGTACTTCAGCAATTATTTACCCTGACCATGGTGGTGATGGTGAGCAATGCAACGTTGGTGGGCAATCGATGGTCGGGCATAAAATCATCGCCAGTACTGCTAAATTTGAGCGGTCTGCGTTAGTCGTGCGACCGAGTACCCACCCAGTAAGGTGTGGGATTGTCGTGTTTCCGCCAAGTAAATTAATTAAATTCAAATATCTGCGCAACAATTCACATGCGCCAAGAAAACATGCTAGGGGTATTCGGTAAACATTGTGAGCTTGGAGGCTGAAAGGCATGCCACAATATGCCAAAGCCGGCTGTGGCTACGCTCCAATCGTGTATAGCTGTCGATAGAAGTCGCTAAATCGTAATAAAATAGCGCTGTGCGCATAGAAGTCGCACATTGTGCCTGTTAAATCCGCTACCTTCCTGCCCCAGTTGACCAAGAAAGATACTTATATTGCGGAATGAACGGTGAATGGTCGCGTTCTACTTCTGCCGATAGAGGGCGTGGTGGCGCTGCGGGCGGCACACCTTCCGAAACTCTGCGTCATGGCGGCACATTTTCAAGTTAGGGAAGTGAAAATTAGACAGCGGTGGATGAAAAACTGTGCAATGCAATGAAATAAATATTTATTTGCTATCTAATGATTTAAATTCCTGAAATCTGGCTTGATCCCGAAGTTGATAGAAAAGCGTCATTTCGGCTTCGAAAGCCCTGAGGCGCGGCGGCTTACCGGCCTCAGATTGCCCTAAAATTTTGCAGATCGTTTTTGGAACCACACACAAGTTTTAAGACTTTAACACAAAATTTTGGAAATCCCCCCTAATATACAGTTCCCTAGGAACTGGAGGTAATGGATTGATTGGGGTGTTAGCATGTACCTATCTAGTGTTTTTCTAGATAGGCTTACCCCAGATGGCCCCTGTGGCTCTGATTAAGCCTTAATACTTTATGACTTTATGACTTGTGTAGTCTCGTAGCATTGCCTGCTGGACATTCACGAGCTAATTTGATTTCAGCCAGCTTTTTAGATACCTTAACACCCCTGCTAACCTCATTTCTAGCTATTCTATATCATTCTAGATTTTCCTCAGAGTTAAAGTATTTTATTTTCTTAAATGCTTGCTTCTTTGACTACAGTAAGTGTTTTGCTTCCTTGGCCAGCCATGTATGGAATCTTGTTTAATCTAAGCCTATTGGGAATGAACCTGTCTTGACTTTGGAGCAGCTTGCCTTTTACCATTTTCCACATTTCATAGGCATCTAAGCCCCTCAATGACTCTTCCCAGTTAATTTGATTGAGGTGGTTCCTGAACTCATTATAACTTCCCTTAGCAAAATTCGGAATCAATGCTTTAGAACAATGAAGATTCAAGATGGCAATGAGTATGAAAGGAATTTTGTACCTAATGCATTTGATAATTGCTTTATCTCTATTGTAGAAAGACTAGAACAAAAATGGTATCTAAAGAAAATTATCCAACTGAATACATAGCTGAACCTACCTATTCAAAGTTTTCTGATATTAGTACCCAATGAAGCTGAAGTAGAATCAATTATTAAGAACTTGAAATATGTTGGATGTGGCATAAATGGAACCAACACAAACATTTGGATACTGGAGGAGCATGAACGTGAACTAATCAAACGAACATGAACTGATTACCCATCATTATTCATTGGATCATTGAAACGGATTAACCCATCTACTTAATCTTTGTCTGCATAGTTAAATATTTTCTGACGATTTTAAGAAGGCATTGCCCCTCCTCCACTGTTGGGTTCACCCACTCAATAATTTCAACATTTAACTATGGATCATTTGGAGTGAGACCTCCCATCCGTTTGTCCCCACCCATTGCATCCATGCACTTCCCTCATGTCTTTTATAAATGAACATACCTGGTGCATTTCCCGTCCCCTTCCCCCTCAACATGTTTAGCCTGGTAATTGTCAATAAAAAATAAATAAAACGTTCGCACGCACAATGCAGCCAATGCTGTTTTTCAGAGGTGGGGGTGCCAGTACATCTTCTTCCCTAGACTGCCCCTTTCTTTCTGTCAAGATGCTGTCAACCTAGGTGTACATGAAACCTTTGCATAGCATTTTTTTTAAAGAACAGGTCCTATAACTGCCGGGATGCCCCTACGCAATCTGCAGGGGGACAAACCAAACCAGATTCTGCTATCTTAAGCCTGTATCAAGGAGATGAAGCGGATCTTGCGTGAAAATACAGGAGTCCAATATGTCTTTGTCCATAGGTGTAGGTTTCTGGAAATTATTTGGAGGGCACAATACATGAATGCAATGGGCGAGCCCGAAATGATGAGGGGGTATGCGACATTAGAGTCCATGTTGGAGTCTGAAGTCATTGGGAGGTCAAAACCAACATGGGGGCGAGGGAGCAAGTTCCCCACCAACATACAAAGCTACACCTTGTCGATGAAGCTTAATCTCTTCTGCTGGCTTATGTAGGAAAGGAAGCACATTCTGGATATGCTGATAATTGAGCATTGCGACGCTTGGACATTCTGTCGCGGCAGCAGTAAAAGTTTCCCAAAATGATTTGAAGGTTTTCATGCCATTCGTTCCAGCGAACGCCACGACTATCAAACCAACGCCCATAATTATGCGCGTTGGCATGGCACACCCAGC
Source organism: Imbricaverruca yamaguchii (assembly GCA_034440575.1). Taxonomy (NCBI): domain Eukaryota; kingdom Metazoa; phylum Arthropoda; class Thecostraca; family Neoverrucidae; genus Imbricaverruca; species Imbricaverruca yamaguchii. The sequence goes on from JAOTOL010001316.1 coordinate 37,822, forward strand.
AAGCGCCTTAATGCGTTGGCTGTAAGACTGGGTGGGAATGGAGGTCTAGCATGGGGCCATATATGTCCCATGCTAGACTAGAATAACATTCGGGAGGGTGAGTGCCTCACAAAAGCATAGAAAGTTCAACCTCTATGTCACTGTGTACCGTTATGCCACAATGGCCAGCAGTGAAGAACAGTGGTGACAGGATATACAATTGCAGAACTTCTCATAAATTAGCATGGGGCATTGGAGGTTTTGAACATTCTATCGTATATGACATTCTGCAATCTGCGCCTTGAACAGTCTGTCACATCCGCGTGATCTTGGCTGCTGGACATTCTACCGCTTGGACATTTTGACCCTGTGCCGGGCCCAAGGCCTAGATTGGCCGGGGCGATAAAAAATCTGGTCATGATCGTTGTCGCCTAATATCTTGATAGCTTTGGTAGTCGCCGTCAATCGTACAGAGATCGACGACGTTGCAGAGGCCTTTCCCCTGCCCCTTCACGCGGTTTTGTGCCAAGAGTCGTGGTAACGAGTGTAGCTTTGTACACTTTTTGGGATGGCATTTGTCCCCCTCCCCCATTTTGGTTGTTCCCCCATATTGGCTGTGGCCCTCCGATAATTTCAACTTTTAACATGGAACTTATGTGTTATGCCCCCAGTCGATTTGGGCCCTCCCATTGCATTCATGTATTGTGTCCCCCCCCCCCGCCCCAATAATTTTCAGGATATTGCGCCCATGGTCGTGGTGCTGTGTGCAAGGCCATGTAGCATTACTCTTCCGTTGATGGATGCATGTGAGTTGTGTGCCACTTGTATTGATAGCTCCTGCTATCTAAGAGGCTTTCAAGCATTGGGATTTGGACACACTGGAAAACTTAATTCCAATGTAGGTTCCTTTCGCCATTCCATCGGTTTTGTTTTGGGGACACCTTGAATTCGAAATTTGGGATACTGGGAGGGGGAGGGAAGTGGTTCTAATCATATGTGTAGGCTGTATATAATTATTGGTGTTGCCAACATGTGATTGAACCACATTGCGTTTACGTAAGTATTGGCATACACTGAATGCTGAAGTGTGAAGATTATTGGTGTTGCATTGGGAGAAACAAATCGATAAGCATTCCCACCAATGAGAAAGGCCTGTTGTTCTTTGGTATGTTGAGCTACATTGTGATTTGTCTTTTCAACAAGAGTCTGGTGCCATTTCCAAATTCAGGGAGTGAATACCAGTATTGGGTGACCGTGAGGGGGATATTTTAGTTTTACAGTATGAAAGGGGTGGTTGTCTGGGCTCAGCCGCTGAAACAGCATCGAAGTCAGTTTGCACTGCTAAAAGTAATTGAATATGTTCAGTGATTGCCTTCTGTGCATGACTTAATTTAGACAAAAATAACCAATTTTGGCAGATTTTGTTCCTTGGGCTGACCTGAGATCAAATCTTTGGTTTCCCTTGAACTTCCACGTATCAAGTTTGTGTGTTGTGTGTTTGTGTTAGTTTATTGATGCATTGGCTTCGAAATTCATCTTAGCACAATTATGGACAAAATAGTGAAATTGGAAAATTTTACATTTTAAAGTTATTTGTGCAGATGTAATTTCAACAGTATGAACCGAACTTATCAAGGGATACCGAAAGGAAAACCTTGGAACCGGGTAGAGGAGGGAGAGGTTGAAATCCGGTGACTCAGAAACGATGGTGTTAGATTGGGCTTCTTGCACAGGACAACTAAGTTGGTCACTAATTATTTTACTTTAAGAAATAAAAATAGGCCTATGAAAAATAGTCGGCAAAATCCATTTTATTTTGGGCGTGGGTGGGCCAACTCCTCTTGATGGCAGTGCCATATTGGCATCCAAACCTTGAGCATGTATTGTACTAAGATTTTTTTGCAAATGTCCTTTCAGTTAGGTATGACCATGGTTGGATTTATGCCTTGGAATTTTGGAATTGGAGAGGAAAATTTCGCGGCATATAGGTTCGAATATAACAGAGGACTTTTGTGGCTTTTCTTTGAATCTGAATCCTGGATTTCGAGGGGAAAGTGTGTCGAATTCCAAGTTGGTGGATTATTTTCTTTGTTTCTATCATCAAAAACTCATTTTGTACTGTTATCGGCTATGATCCGTATTTCCATGTTTCCATGATCATGACCAAGCAGCAGGGAGATGGCAGTCACTGCCAACATCGGTCATCTTTTTAAGAAAAGGTGTGAAAAACTTCCCGGAGACAATATTATTTTTGATCACCAACATCCAAGACGAGAACATGTTCCTAATTAATACTTATACTCACTCCCAGAGACAACACACCATTTACGTAAACATACATAAGGTCAGCTTCAGCAGCGCCTAGATACTTCCTAGGTAGGTGCGTACATGGGTGTAGCCACATATTCGAAATTGGAGGTGGACAAATCGGGGTCGCGGTAAGTTTAAACAGGATAGATGCACCAAACCCCCCCACCCCTCCCCAAGGAAAAAAATCCTTATAATTCAGCCACTTTTTATGCCATTTTCAGCCACTCCAATTCAATGATTAATGTATTTCAAGTTCTCAGATTTACAATTGCAAAAATTATATTTCGGAAACTAAAAGTTCTGTCAAAAGTACCAAGTTTCACCACTTATCACTGCCTATGAACATTTAGCTTTATGTCGAATGTGTTGAACCCAATTTCACGATCACCATAGAGCAATGATATAAGTATGTTAAGCGTTCCCCTCTTGTAGCATAAAAAAACATAAAATATTGGACGATGGTTTTATGGTAGCAAATATGTACCTACAATTATCTTTCCCATGTTTTCCTGTTTTACGGGCACATATTTAGATGCAATGACAACCAGGGTGGATAAAGGATGTGGCACCGAGGGCATGTACCCCCAACGTGGAAGGTGGCGTCCCTCATGCCAGGAAAAGACGTCCCTCTGAAAACGTTCCAGTGTAACCGGTATCATTTTTTCAGCTGGAAGCACCCCTATGAAATAAAAAGGCAGCCCTTGGAAGGACAGGTCGAATTTTTTTTTTTTCAGGATGGGCCGAGTACATCTTGCCCCCTCGAATTTTTCAGCCAGAGGCGGCCCTCCAGGTGCTTTCGCAGTGGCGCCGCTTTAAAGAAATGGCCCCATTCCAGACAAGTGCCCCATGGCAATTCCTGGATCTACCCCTGATTACAACATTGCTCTCTCGCGGTTATGAACTCCGGCTAGTTATACAATTGTACGCATTGAAGTGTGGCTTTTCTTGAAAAATTAAAACTTCCGTTGAACCATTCAGAGGAGACCGGCAATTAAAAAAAGTTCTGAATTTTATATGTCCGGAACAGTAATGTGGCAGTATAACTTAAAAACCCGCGATGAAAGCATTGTCGAATCACGTTATGACGGATTTATTAGGGAGCCCCTAGCTACATACGAAACGAGTGCTTGCTATCACGACGGCTGCAAACAAAGATAAACTAGACACTTCCATTCCTATTACACTCAATCATTGCACACACGCCGGACCTTCGACACCTTTTAAATTATTTCGACATCTCAACATTCAGGTACAGTACGGCAAGCCACGTCGAATGACACCCACATAATGCAAATTGAAGCCATAGCCACGGAACACGACGACTCTGAAAATTAAACGAGCCTTTGACCTTGAGGCTTGATCTGACATATTCCGGATTGAACAATAGGGGACGTGCGCGGCCAATGCTCCTGGTGGCGCTTCGTTTGCACCTAGCGGCGGATGTTCGAACTGTAAGCATGCCATTGGGTCACATGGTGGCCGCGGCCGCTAGATGCAACATCTTGAAGATAATTGTCAAAAACAAAGAAAGTATGCTATCTGGAGATTTTGTTCCACCTGTGATGGATACACTCATCATTTCAGTATCAGCTGACACCACTTAGACTCCAGTATAATGGTCATTAGCATACATCAATTTTGTTTTAAGGTTACAATGTTCGCGCACTTCGGCAAATCTTAAGCGTGGGGGATGCTGGAAGCATGATGTGGTCGCATGTGAAATTGAATATTTTGATCAAAGGATGGTACTAAGTAAAAATGCCCCCTGAAACTTCCTCATAATTCCTCCACACTATCGCTATAATTCGTCAAATTAGATTAAAGATGAAAAAACATCGCAACGATGTCTGTGAGGACAATGTACATTTGTTGCAGATATTAATGGCTCTGGTGTACGGGACTTTACTTAATGTTTTCTTGCTTCATATTCATTCTTCATAACAAGCCTTGTCGTAAATGCATTATTTACCGAGCAACATCATATAGATAATGATAAAGTCACCACATGCGAAGACAAATGTTTGTCTCCGTCTTCACCGCGAAGTGTGGGTACGGCTGGCCTGTTTTGAGTCGGATCGAGTGGTATGCAAATTAATGCCAAATATTATAACACTCATCATATCTGGATACGGAAGGACCTGAACGTGATATTATAAAATATCGTAAACAGAGAATGGTTGTTGTTTTGTTTCATCCCCCTTGGATATACCACTGCCCTCGCCACTTCCACCGTTACTGAATCCACCGGCATCGGCAAGACGAGTAAACATCATAGGTGTGGAAACAGGGGGAGGAGGGGTATGGTCCCCCACTTTTCACGGAAGTTCAAGGGTTTTGCCCACTCTCCCTATACACACATACACATTTTTTAGGCGTTCCTTTGCCTCTGGTGGACGTGGCCTAGTAGATAACTTTGACTAAGAGATCACGTCGTTTGACTGTGCAGGCTTACCATCAAAGCCCACCATACTCCGACTCAATAGAAATGCTAAGAGTGGGAGTGTTAAATGACTGAAAGCGGGCACGCCTACCTATCCAAGCGAACATATCATATTTCAGTCTTGGGGGCCTGGCCGCTCCAAGCTTTATGCAATTGAACAATGTAAGAATGATGAAGTAGTTTGCAGAATTATTTTGCATGAAAAGTAACTAAAAACCCTCACGTGTCGTCTCAACCCCGTCCAAAGTCCGTCACGACACCCATGCATGATCTCACTAAGAGTCCATGCAACTGCTAAAAGGTGGGAGCATTTGTGTGCTGTTCTTCAATGGAACGTTCACAAGCTGGGCGCCCCGCCACGAATTGAAGGTTGGTGAGATTCCACAGCCTTTGGATTTATGAAGAAGCTGAGCTGCCTCGGGAGTGGCCAACTGTTACGGCTTATTCAGTCATAGTTGGGTAAATGGAATATTCACACCTCGCTCAATCCATCCGAGTGGTCCGAAACATCATTCGAACTGTCGCGCAGCTGAAGCTCTGGTCTAACGGTACACCAGCACACTCAAGTGGTGGAAGTTGTATTTGAACCCTTAAAAAACCTTAACTTTGAAATGATGTTAACATTATGCTAGCAATCATGATTGGACAGCAAGGGATCCAACATTATTAGGGTGGAAGGAATCAAACATCAACATGCAGAAAATGATCCAGCATCAGTTGGTTGGCTTTGTACCTTTTTATAACATTGTACCGTAATTTTCAGTATATATTGCAACACACAAAGTTCAATTTTCTGTATTCTTTGGTTTCTCAATTAAAAATATGGGATTCATGACAAACATGAGTGGTCACCTCGTTATGATTATGGTTATAAACGTAGTTTGTTTTGACTTTTATTGATATTCTCTAACATCCTTGAACAACAAATTTACTAATATTCACATTTAACACCAATGCCTGGGCCATTCCAGACTTGGTGAATGGTAAACCAAGGGGAACAATATTCGACACTGGTATTTGGCCTCATCTGCCTGCAAGACGTCTCAATCTACTCCCTCTACGCTCCATTCTTCAAGACGCCTCAACTCTCTCACAACTCGCCTCTACAAGACAACTTTAACCTCCCTCGCTTCCTCTCATCTCCACCACATTACTCCTCATACCCTTTCACCCCTAACAAACAACAACACAAAATACTGACACCACAAACGCCCCCCCGGAAACAGCCGACATCACCAACGCGGCAGCAGGTTGGCCAAACATAAACACACACACACACACACACACACACACACACACACACACACACACACACACACACACACACACACACACACACACACACACACACACACACACACACACACACACACACACGCACGCACGCACGCACGCACGCACGCACGCACGCACGCACGCGCACGCACGCACGCGCACGCACGCACGCACGCACGCACGCAGGCAGGCACACAGGCACGCACGCAGGCAAGCACGCAGGCACGCAGGCACGCAGGCACGCAGGCACGCAGGCACGCAGGCACGCAGGCACGCAGGCACGCAGGCACGCAGGCACGCAGGCACGCAGGCAGGCGGGCACGTACGCAAGCAGGCACGCACGCACGCACGCACGCACGCACGCACGCACGCACGCACGCACGCACGCACGCACGCACGCACGCACGCACGCACGCACGCACGCACGCACGCACGCACGCACGCACGCACGCACGCACGCACGCACGCACGCACGCACGCACGCACGCACGCACACACACACACACACACACACACTACCGAATGTTACTCAATGGTCATTATCTCACGATTTCGATTTCTGACGATCGCAACCAACCAAGCGAAGAGCGCCAGACTCTTTTGCATCTCGCAAAACCAGAGATTGAACTTGGACCAGCAGCCTAGTGCGTCGCGAGGCCGAACACCAACAAGAGGCTTCGGCGCCACTGGCGTAACAGCAAGGTCATGCGCCAGCACAGGGCAACAAAAAAGGCCTGATTACGCCGAAGGCGTGCCACGCTAGCCCCGCCAACGCCAGCTGTCCAGCGACAAGGACACCAAGCCCACGGAGGACACCGACCACAAACCTCTCGACCAGCTGCCACCATTCTACACTACGGACTCTCAGCTCTACCCTACACTGTCATCTCTATCATCTCTGCCTTGGACTGCCATCTTTGCTGGATCTGCAACTTCACTTCAGGTTGGTTTCGGCGGTGCCGCCACCTCCCCCCCAAATTAAGCATACAGTTCCAAATCTGGCCAGTTCCAAATCCATCGTCGCTGTTCCTTTTGTCAAGGATATGGCCACATGAGGGGGCTGCAAACACACAAACCCCACATGTGGCCTCTGTGCCGGCCCACACAACACCAGCAACTGCAATAGCGGAGCAAGGAAATGCGTGGGCTGTGGGCTGTGGCGGGGACCACGGCTCCCGAGACGGGGCTTGTCCTCGGTGGAAGAAGGAGAAAGACATCCTCCGACTTATCCACATCGAGGGCACAGCCCCGTCGCGGGCACGAGCATGGGGTGACGAGCAGTACCCGCTGCTCCCCGCCCGGCCCACACAGACACACACACACACCATACAGTCACACCTCAGGAAACCCAGACAGACCCTACAATAGTCATTCGGCCAGAACCCACAACAAAATTCACGGCACAAGCACAGGCACAGGCACCTCTCCTCCTACCACACCGCGAAGCACACAAACCACCACCCCTATCACTCCCCCAGAACCACCCCAAGCACCACCTGCACGACGCAAAGTCCCCCTTCACTATGGACCAATAACAGACTCAGAAGACGAAGACATTAGCCCAGACACCGTTGGAACCACTCCACGGACCACCCAAGCACCGACAACACGAGCAACCAACCAACCAAGCACTACATCCACCAATAAACCAAACACAACAACCAGGAAAACCAGAACACGCAACAAATCAACCGACAACAGCCAACATAGAAACAAAAACATCCGAACAACTCCTCGACCAAGACTCTCCAAATTCTGTCAATGGCATGTATTTTAAAAAATCGAAACAGGCTGGTGTCTGACCGACACCAGAACCTGAAACAAACCTAAAAGGCAATTGCACGAAAAAAAAGAGAGAAAAAAGACAAAAGTTCAAAAAGAACCGAAGAAACCAAGAAAACTAAATAAAGGAGGAAAAGAATGAAAGAAAGATATAACAATGTATGACCTAACAACCATGTATGCTTGCAATGTTCACATCAAAGGCAATGACCCCCAACCCCGTCCCCAAACTACTACCAGGCACCGTCCGGACCACCACCTCCAACCGACTTCAACGACGTAAACAGCCGACGTCATCCATCGGTGGCAGGCTGTTATAATTCACTCATCATCATCAGCATCATACTCAAGGGTAACCCACGGGCTTTCTCCTGATGCCAAGCATGGGTAGCTTTGGGAGAAAACGAAGAAACGTAGTACGATAGAAGGAATGACTTTGATCTTTGACTTTGAAATTTAATGAGATCTCTGAACAATTTGCTAGAGTACCACACGGCACATCGAATGACTACTTCATGAAAATTGAAGACATAGCGACGCGGCGCGAGGACTTTGGACAATTTAAGCTAGCCTTCCGTCTTGTCATTTGACATTGACATGCACCAGTTTGAAATATTACTCGAGGTGCATCACGGGCTATTGCTTCATACAAGATGTGGGAGGGTTAGGCCGAAGAGAAAATGCGAGGCGACGAAAGAAATCGGTGTGATCTTTGACCTTAGAAATTAGTTATTTTTGGTAACATTATAATATGGCACAAGTCAGGCCGAATAACACCCACTTCTTGCAATTGACAACACAGCGGCGAATCGCGAGGACTTCGAAAAATTCAAGCAAGCCTTTGACCATGAGGTTTGACCTTGACATATTCCGGTATAAAAATGTTCGAAAATGGTCGACGGTTCAGCATGGGCTGTCACGTGACATCCATTGTCACGATCGTTTATTCGTGTCACGAATGACATCCATTTTCTGCAAATTGAAGCCATAACGACGAAACGCGATGACGTTGAAGAACTCAATCAAACCTTTGACCTTGACATGTCCCGATTTGAAATAGAGCTGGGTAGGCTTGGGCGAAAACCACAAAAAAAGTGTGGGGCGACTGAGGAAATCAGTTTGAGCTTTGACCCGTCCAGCTTACTTCGAAATTCAACTGTCTGATACTGCACAACAAGACAACACGAATCGCATAACAGAATGACATCCATTTTCCTCAAATTGAAACCATAGCGACGCAACGCGATGACGTCAAAGAACTCAATACAATCTTTGATTTTGACATGTTCCGGTTTCAAATGCTACTCGAGTGTTCACCACAGGTTATTGCTTGATGCCACACCTGGCTAAGTTTGAGAGAAAATGAAAAAATAGCGACCGAAGTATCAGCTTGGCCTTTGTTATTGACAAAACATTCCGCTGCTTAGCTTTCTAATACTGCATAGCAAGCCACGTCGAATGACGCTCAATTGATGGAAATTGAAGCGACAGCAACCCAGTGAAGCTAACCCTTGACCTAGAAGTTTGACCTTGACATGTACCCATTTGAAAGATTGTAGGATGGTTCACCACAGGCTATTACTTGATACCAGATTTGGCAGGTTTAGGTGAAAGCGATAAAAAAAAAATGGAAGGGGAACGAAGAAACTGGTTTATGTTGAACCTTGACGGTTAAAGTGGTAATGCGAGACCTATGTAGTTCCCTCCAGCGTGTTCAGTGTTATTGATTCGAACTATCATAAACCCGTCGCTGAATGCCGATGCCAATACGCCTCTCCGCGGTCCACCGGCGAAACGGTGTAGGCGGCGCCATTAGCCGTGAGTGTGCATACAGTGCGTCGTGAACCACCCAATAAACGAACAAACCAACAAATACGCCTCTGGCGAACTCGTCGCTGAATACGAATACGAATGCCACGTTAACATGACGAATGTGCTTAACCCATCCCGTCTCGGGGGTTTTAACCCCTTCCCTCAGGTTTTTCCGGGGAGAGGGGGGGAAGGGCGCGGGGGGGCCCCCGAAATTTACTTTTCCCTTTCCCCCTTTTTTTTTTTTATTTATTTTAAAAATTTTTTTTTGGTTTTTTTTTTGAATAAAAAATTTAAAAAAAAAAAAAATAAAAAACAAAAAAAAAAAAAAAAATTTTTTAACTTTTAAAAAAAAAAAATTTTTTAAAAAAAAAATTTTTTTTTTTTTTATTAACAAAAAAAAAAAAAAAATTTTTTTTTTTTTTTTTTTTACAACATACAAATGTGTATTTTCCATATTGCAGTTCAAATGCAGGATTCTGGCTAAAGTAAGCATTTTCATCAGGGCAAGTTGACTTCCAACAACGTTTCTCGGTCTGCTCTATCCAGTGGAAAAGGAAAATTAAAGAAAACTTGAAAACTCAAAATTGTGAAGAAAAAAAATTGGGGGGGGGGCAAAAAAAGTATAGCACCCGTCGATTTCGCTGTCCTTTTCTCATTCCAAATACATTTTGGTTTTTAATATATCCCCCAAAATTAACTCCCCAGAGTAAAAAAACAAATGTAAGTCGTCAAAAGTCGTGAAAATCTAGCCCCTGGTGACGTCACTTTTGGGGAAAATTTTCTTCCGGGGTGAACCCGGACGCTACTCCTCGAGCGCTTTCCGATGACCCCTCCTTCGTTTTCGTGCGATGCTTAGGATTTTAGAGGGGGGGGGGGGTTCAACCACCCCCCCCGAGACGGGGTGTGAGGATTTGCCTGGAAAGACGGCGCGAGTTAAAGCTGCCCATGACTTCTCTCAGTGGTCTTGAAGATACCGAAGGATACCCAGAGTAGCATTTGTTCAAGATATATAAATATATGACCAGGGCAATGCAACCTAAGACGCATAACGCCTTACGATAATGCAGATGTGATGCTTAGCACAGCACAATTTTCCACCCAAGCGAAAACAGAAGATGGTGAAGGTTCATGTTACTCTAGAATGGCCTGGAAGCAGAAATATAAATTTCTAACGTGTGCTGATTTACTATTGGGAGCTTTTGTGACGACGGATAGCCTGTGAAGCTCGTTTATTAACTACATCGGCTTTTAGTATTTTTCGTGATTTTCTTGCGTATATATTTTGACACTATAAATGATTAAGTGGAATTTTGCGGCGATGACACTCAGGTAGTTGAGGCTTGGGGGACACGGAAGAAATTGGGTGGGACAAATCACCGCTTTTCAGAAATTGGGGGACATGTCCCCCCCCCCCAATGGTTAAACCCATGGGTACGTACACACTAAAACCAGCTTTGAAAAGAAACTGCGCCGGAAGACGGAGCTGTTGTGTCGGGTTCAATCTCTGAATGGGGACGGGGCAGTTCGTAGGTGATAGGGCATAGCTCAGCAATGCTAAAGCCTACGGACTTTACCTCGCGTGGCACTATTTGTTTTTTTTCAGTCCCGGTGTCCCGCGATGATAGCTACTAAATTACTTCGGTACGCTTCTGATATCTATATGTACTGAAACAGGATGTGTACGTATATGTCTGGATGGTTATTTTAAAGAATTTACTGGGTATGTTGAGAAGCAAAGCCGCCTGATCATATATATAATGTATGCTCAAAGCTAATACGGTACTGCAAGTTGTCATCATGAATTTAGATACATTTCTTCAAATATCTGTCACCTTCGTTCATGGCCGAGTAGCAGGCTTTTTCCCCTCTGGGTGTCAGTTTGCACCCAACTGCAAGAATGTAAGCACCCCACATCCGAAACCGAACTGCAACGCACGAGAATGCATCATATCTGAGGAACTATGTGACGAGAAAGGCAGAATTTGAGTAAGTTTTTTTTTCTCACTTAACTGTTGTGGTTTCGAGATCAGGGATAGAACCCACACGTCCCCCAGGTTATTTTTTATTCAGACGTACCATCACTAGGCTTTCACCAGGATTGATTTAGGGATGACAAATATTAAAAGAAGGCCGAACGACAGTATGTTGGACTATGTATCACATATGAAAAGGTACACCAATATCATAGACGCCCATCCCCACGTGAGAGCGGACATGGGGGCACCGGAGCAAAATAAAAAGTAAACGTCATGCCAAGACTCGTGTTCATTCTCGCTTTCTTCGGCGTTTTGTAGACGATTATTCGCCCAGGGTGGTCCCTGCTCATCGGTATTTAGGTGTAAGCAAATAGTTTCACTTTAGTCTTGTCAGCATTAAAGTATCATAATATTGAATACAAAATGCATATTTTTCTGTACGTATTCTAGCAAGCGCATGGTGAACTTATATATTTATAATGATGTTTTATTGTATATGCGAATTCAAGTATTGTGTTCATGCGCTGTTTTTGTGGCTAAGTCGGTGCGGTATGCGATTTGGAGATGAGTAAAGGTGAGTCAGAAAATGTGTCCAATAAAGTCAGATTTGATTGATATATACCTGGAAAGGATGTCCCTTTTAGTCGAGGTAACATCTGTCATGTTCTGTCTATATTCTGATGTACCATGTTTGAAGAAAAATATCTGGTAAATTCACAGATTAAGGTTGAACACGCGCCCTGGAGGGGGGGGGGGCGAAATCCGCTCACCCCTCAGTATTTCCGAAGATAACTCCAGATTTTACCGCCTAATATACGCTATTGTTTGTGTACCAACTTATAAATGACCGGCGCGTTGCTTAAAGTAAGACAAATGAAAATCGACCGAACATTTTTCGAGTTAGGGGTCGCTAAAATACAAAAAAATGTATAAGCGCCAGTCTACAAATATCGGCGCTGATGCGCTTCCCGTATATTGGCAAAAGGAAGTGTTCTTGACAAAACTAGCGACTTGTGTGGTGTACATTGTAATGCTATATTGCTTCAAAGTCGTGTCAGGTCAGGTCAAAGTCGTGTCGTCCGAAATCAAGTCAGGTTAAGTTTATGACAGGTTAACAAACGCTCTGGAGCCGGGATGGCGAAATCCGCCTACCCCTCCGATTTTTTCCTGCATAACTCCATGTTGTACCGGCTGATATATGCCAATTTTTTCCGTTTTTCCCATACCTACTTGGAAATGATCGGCGCATTGCTTAAAGTAAGAAAAATGAAAATCGGATGAGAACTTTTCAAGTTAGGGGCCATTAAAGTAAAAGCAATTCGCAGCACCAGACCACAAAAATCGGCGCTGATGCGCCTCCCGTAAGGGCAAAAGGAAACTGATCTTGACAACACTAGCGACTTGTTTGATGCATTTTGTTATGGTATATAGTTTAAAAGTCATGTTAGGTCGCCGAGGTCAAGCCCAGGTCAAGTTCATGACAGGCTAATAGAACCAAACTTGGTCAACTGGAATGTTGACAAAAATGCAAATGACTGTCTTGCGATTGATGTCACTTTACATGTTAATCCCTACACATCTCGGAATCTACTGTTTGTCATTATGTGCCTTAGCGTTTCCATACTTTATGCATGTATTTCACTACTTTCTTTGCGAAGCCGATTGTGCCGAGCCGCCCGACGGAGCAGTCGGGTGGGCAGCCAGTTCCGATAACTGGAACAGGTAATGACCTGATAAAGTGCTCCTATATAGGTGACCTGAGGTCAAATAGCGGATCTGACATCTGTATTGCATCATTAGTAATGTCCAAAAATCATTAATGCCAATTTTGGAGCATCTAAGCACAATCACAGCGATCCATAACAATGACAATCAAAGCCAGGAAAAACAGAACATTTTGCTATTTTGACCTCATTTAACCTTGAAGATATTGACCTAAGGTCATGCAATTTGCACACAATAGAGATCACTATCGTGCCCATCCACCCTGTAAACTTCGTTGCTCTAGCCTAGTAGGAGGGGACGAGTGGCCTAGGGGTAAGTTGCTCGCCTCACAATCGAAAGGTTGTGGGTTCGAGTCTCACCTGCCGCTACTCTTTGCCCGCGACCAATCAGCGTGAGAGATTGGCGACGCTACTTGACTCAACGGTCGATGTGTCGTAAAACCAATAACCAACCAACCAACCTAGCCTAGTAGGGGCCGAGATCTTAGGGGGCCGGACTCCGCCCCCTCCAGTGCGCGTAATTTTCCGGGGCCCACCAGGGCGCGTGTTAAGGAGAGCTGAGCGAGGAATGTGGATACAACTGTCACTAAGATGGGTTGTGGAGTGGGGTGGGATGAGTAGATTCCGTGGGGGAACAATTCAAGTTAATGAAACAAGATCATCTCATCAGACAGACGGATTGCCTTTTGAGGAACACAACCGGGCGATATATTGATGTGTGCACTTACCCGCTGTGGCTTTGGTGATCTATATGTATTTCCCTCTGCCGACAGGTGGACAAGTTCATGTCACGGTGTTTTCACCTGCCGTCGCTGTATCAAGTATGTATGCTTATATATATATGCATATATGAAGACATGAACAAACACAACATCATTGATTTGATTGTCAAAGTGGTGCTACCGAATCGAGGAAGAAGCGGCTTACCTTGTACAATCAGTTCGATGCGAGCGTGCAGAGACCTATGGCCATTGACCTCACATAGGTAGCGACCGCTGTACTTGACGTTAACTGGGTCATACTTGAGCGCGAACGTCTGCGGCATTAAGCTGACCCGTCCGTGGTAGTGATGCACGGTTGAAAAGCCGTTCTTATACTCTATCAACTTAGTCTCCATCGACTCGTCCACTGTGACAACAATGTGTTCCATGCAGCCGAAGCAGAGCCAAGTGAGCTCGACGACTTCAGTCAGTGGTATGCCCGTCATCCCCAGGCAGGGCAGTGTCACATCCGACCCGGCACGAGCACGCATCTCTGTAGTCCGACACCAACAGCCTGTGGGCACAAATCCATGAGGTCAGTGTGGCTCATCGGCCGCCATGTCGTCAAAATATTTCAGACACACAGACACACAGATACAAACACACAGACACAGGCACAGACACACAGACACAGACACACAGACACAGACACACAGACACAGACACACAGACACAGACACACAGACACAGACACACAGACACAGACACACAGACACAGACACACAGACACAGACACACAGACACAGACACACAGACACAGACACACAGACACAGACACACAGACACAGACACACAGACACAGACACACAGACACAGACACACAGACACAGACACACAGACACAGACACACAGACACAGACACACAGACACAGACACACAGACACAGACACACAGACACAGACACACAGACACAGACACACAGACACAGACACACAGACACAGACACACAGACACAGACACACAGACACAGACACACAGACACAGACACACAGACACAGACACACAGACACAGACACACAGACACAGACACACAGACACAGACACACAGACACAGACACACAGACACAGACACACAGACACAGACACACAGACACAGACACACAGACACAGACACACAGACACAGACACAGACACACAGACACAGACACACAGACACACATACACAGACACACAGACACAGACACACAGACACAGACACACAGACACAGACACACAGACACAGACACACAGACACAGACACACAGACACAGACACACAGACACAGACACACAGACACAGACACACAGACACAGACACACAGACACATACACAGACACACATACACAGACACACAGACACAGACACACGTACACAGACACACAGACACAGACACACATACACAGACACACAGACACAGACACACAGACACAGACACACAGACACAGACACACAGACACAGACACACAGACACAGACACACAGACACAGACACACAGACACAGACACACAGACACAGACACACAGACACAGACACACAGACACAGACACACAGACACAGACACACAGACACAGACACACAGACACAGACACACAGACACAGACACACAGACACAGACACACATACACAGACACACAGACACAGACACACAGACACAGACACAGACACAGACACACAGACACAGACACACAGACACAGACACAAAGACACAGACACACAGACACAGAACACACACACACAGACACACAGACACACAGACACACAGACACAGACACACAGACACACAGACACACAGACACACAGACACAGACACACAGACACAGACACACAGACACAGACACAAGACACAGACACACAGACACACAGACACACAGACACAGACACACAGACACAGACACACAGACACAGACACACAGACACAGACACACAGACACAGACACACAGACACAGACACACAGACACAGACACACAGACACAGACACACAGACACAGACACACATACACAGACACACAGACACAGACACACAGACACAGACACACAGACACAGACACACAGACACAGACACACAGACACAGACACACATACACAGACACACAGACACAGACACACAGACACAGACACACATACACAGACACACAGACACAGACACACATACACAGACACACAGACACAGACACAGACACAGACACACAGACACAGACACACAGACACAGACACACAGACACAGACACACAGACACAGACACACAGACACAGACACACAGACACAGACACACAGACACAGACACACAGACACAGACACACAGACACAGGCACACAGACACAGCACACAGACACAGACACACAGACACAGACACACAGACACAGACACACATACACAGACACACAGACACACAGACACAGACACACAGACACATACACACAGACACAGACACACAGACACAGACACACAGACACAGACACACAGACACAGACACACAGACACAGACACACAGACACAGACACACAGACACAGACACACAGACACAGACACACAGACACAGACACACAGACACAGACACACAGACACAGACACACAGACACAGACACACAGACACAGACACACAGACACACAGACACAGACACACAGACACAGACACACAGACACAGACACACAGACACACAGACACAGACACAGACACACAGACACAGACACACCGACACAGACACACAGACACAGACACAGACACAGACACATACACACAGACACAGACACACATACACATACACAGACACACAGACACAGACACACAGACACAGACACACAGACACAGACACACAGACACAGACACACAGACACAGACACACAGACACAGCACACAGACACAGACACACAGACACAGACACACAGACACAGACACACAGACACAGACACACAGACACAGACACACATACACAGACACACAGACACAGACACACAGACACAGACACACAGACACACAGACACAGACACACAGACACAGACACACAGACACAGACACACACACACAGACACACAGACACAGACACACAGACACAGACACACAGACACAGACACACAGACACAGACACACAGACACAGACACACATACACAGACACACAGACACAGACACACAGACACAGACACACAGACACAGACACACAGACACAGACACACAGACACAGACACACAGACACAGACACACAGACACAGACACACAGACACAGACACACAGACACAGACACACAGACACAGACACACAGACACAGACACACAGACACAGACACAGACACACAGACACAGACACACAGACACAGACACACAGACACAGACACACAGACACAGACACACAGACACAGACACACAGACACAGACACACATACACATACACAGACACACAGACACAGACACACAGACACAGACACACAGACACAGACACACAGACACAGACACACAGACACAGACACACAGACACAGACACACAGACACAGACACACAGACACAGACACACAGACACAGACACACAGACACACAGACACAGACACACAGACACAGACACACAGACACAGACACACAGACACAGACACACAGACACAGACACACAGACACAGACACACAGACACAGACACACAGACACAGACACACAGACACAGACACACAGACACAGACACACAGACACAGACACACAGACACAGACACACAGACACAGACACACAGACACAGACACACAGACACAGACACACAGACACAGACACACAGACACAGACACACAGACACAGACGCACAGACACAGATACACAGACACAGACACACAGACACAGACACACAGACACACAGACACAGACACACAGACACAGACACAAAGACACAGACACACAGACACAGACACACACACACAGACACACAGAACACAGACACACAGACACAGACACACAGACACACAACACACAGACACACAGACACAGACACACAGACACAGACACACAGACACAGACACAGACACACAGACACACAGACACACAGACACACAGACACATACACACATACACAGACACACAGACACAGACACACAGACACAGACACACAGACACAGACACACAGACACAGACACACAGACACAGACACACAGACACAGACACACAGACACAGACACACAGACACAGGCACACATATACAGACACACAGACACAGACACACAGACACAGACACACATACACAGACACACAGACACAGACACACATACACAGACACACAGACACAGACACACAGACACAGACACACATACACAGACACACAGACACAGACACACATACACAGACACACAGACACAGACACAGACACAGACACACAGACACAGACACACAGACACAGACACACAGACACAGACACACAGACACAGACACACAGACACAGACACACAGACACAGACACACAGACACAGACACACAGACACAGACACACAGACACAGACACACAGACACAGACACACAGACACAGACACACAGACACAGACACACAGACACAGACACACAGACACAGACACAGACACACAGACACATACACACATACACAGACACACAGACACAGACACACAGACACAGACACACAGACACAGACACACAGACATAGACACACAGACACAGACACACAGACACACACACACACACACACACAGACACAGACACACAGACACAGACACACAGACACAGACACACAGACACAGACACACAGACACAGACACACAGACACAGACACACAGACACAGACACACATACACAGACACACAGACACAGACACACAGACACAGACACACATACACAGACACACAGACACAGACACACAGACACAGACACACATACACAGACACACAGATACAGACACACAGACACAGGCACACAGACACATACACACAGACACAGACACACAGACACAGACACACAGACACAGACACACAGACACAGACACACAGACACAGACACACAGACACAGACACACATACACAGACACACAGACACAGACACAGACACACAGACACAGACACACAGACACAGACACACAGACACAGACACACAGACACAGACACACAGACACAGACACACAGACACAGACACACTGACACAGACACACTGACACAGACACACAGACACAGACACACAGACACACAGACACAGACACACAGACACAGACACACAGACACATACACACAGACACAGACACACAGACACAGACACACAGACACAGACACAAAGACACAGACACACAGACACAGACACAGACACAGACACACAGACACACAGACACACAGACACAGACACACAGACACAGACACACAGACACACAGACACAGACACACAGACACAAACACACAGACACAGACACACAGACACATGCACACAGACACAGACACACAGACACACAGACACAGACACACAGACACACAGACACAAACTCACAGACACAGACCCACATATATTCTTTTTTCTGACGTTGACTGAACCCTGCCGCAACAGGTGGGCAGCTGAATCATACCACACGGCGGCCGTCGGCAAGAAGTGTGTGCGAAGTTTGATCGGAACGAGTGACAGGCAACGACGGTAGGGCACAACAGGACTGCGACGTCCAGATGATCAGTGTGGCAGCACTTCTTAGTTGGATTAAACAAGACCAGGCTAGCATATCAGGCTAGTTTGGTAGTAATGTAGGCGATAGCACTTTGGGAAATTATCATTTGCATGTATGCATGTGTGCATTTGTGGGTTAGGAAAAACAGTGAATTCATGAATACATTTGCATTAGTCATGTCGACGAATATCACCAGTACCTATCCGTCAGTGCATGGGTGTAACCATTGGGGGGGGAGAGCTAGGAGGACATGTCCCCACCCATTTCTGAAAAGTGATGAATTATCCTTCCCCCGAATAAAAATCCGTGGCCCCCTAAGCCTCAGCTACCTGAGTATCATCGCCGCAAAATTCTACTTAATCATTTATACAGTCAAAATGTATACGCAAGAGAATCGCCAAAAATACAACATGTGTAAAATACAGATGTGTTGCAGTAAATTTGCAAACGTTAGAAATTTCTGCAAACGTTAGAAATGTCTGCTTCTAGGCCATTGCTGAATAACATGAACCTTCACCATCTTCTCCTTTCGCTTCGGTGGAAAATTGTGCTGTGCTAGGCAACACATCTACATTATCGCATGACGTTATACGTCTTATGTTGCATTCTCCGGCTCATATATTGATATATCTTGAACAAATGAGACTCTGGGTGTCCTTGGGTATCTTCAAGACCACTAAGGGAGGTCATGGCCAGCTTTAAACGCGTTCGTCAAGTTGACGTATTCGTATTCAGCGAGGAGTTCGCCAGAGGCGTATTTGTATTGGCATCGGCATTCAGCGACGTGTTTATGATCGTTCGAATCAATTAACACTGAACACGCTGGAAGGAACTACATAGGTCTCGCATTACCACTTTAACGGTCAAGGTTCAACGTAAGCCAGTTACTTCGTGCCCCTCCATTTTTTTTTCGTTTTCACCCAAACCTGACCAAATCTGGTATCAAGTAATATCCCGTGGTGAACCATCCCACAACGTTTCAAATCAGTACATGTCAAGGTTAATCTTCTAGGTCAAAGATTAGCTTCATTCAGTTGCTATCGCTTCAATTTCATCAATTGAGTGTCATTCGACGTGGCTTGCTATGCAGTATCAGAAAGCTAAGCAGCCGAATTGTTTGTCGGTAACAGAGGCCAAGCTGATACTTCGGTCGCTATTTTTTCGCTTTCTCTGAAACTTATCCAAGTTTGGTGTCAAGCGATAACACTTGAGCAGCATTTAACACGCGCCCTGGATGGCCTCTGAAAATTACGCGCACTGGAGTGAGACGGATTCCGCCCCCCCCCCCCTAAGATCTCGGCTCCTGTTAAGGCTAGAGCAACGAAATTCGCAGGGTGGATGGGCACCATAGTGAGCTCCTTTGTGTGCACATTTCATGACTTTACGTGAATATCTTCAAGGCCAAATAAGGTCAAAATTGCACAATGGTCTGGTTTTGCGTGGCTTGGCTTGTCATTGTTTTGGATCGCTGTGAGTGTGTTTAAATGCTTCAAAATTAGCATTAATGAAGTTTCGAACATTACTAATGATGCAATATAGATGCCAGATCCTTCATTTTACCTCAGGTCACGTATATAGGAGCACTTTATCAGGTCATTACCTGTTCCAGTTACCGGAACCGGGCTACCCACCCGACTGCTCCGTTGGGCAGTTCGGCATAATGAACTTCGCAAAGAAAGTAGTGAAATACATGAATAAGTATGGAAATGCTTAGGCACACAATGACAAAGAGTAGATTTGCGGATACGCAGGGAGTAACATGCAAAGGGACATCAATTGCAAGACAGTCATTTGCATTTCTGACAACATTCCGGTTGACCAAGTTTGGTTCCATTAGTCTGTCATGAATTTGACCTGACTTGATCTCGGCCACCTAACATAACTTTTAAATTATGTAGCACAACGGTATGTATCAAACAAGTCGCTAGTATTGTCAAGAACACTTCCCTTTTGCCAATATACCGGAAGCGCATCAGCGCCGATTGTTGTGGTCTGGCGCTGCGAAATTTGTTTACTTTAACGGCCCTTAACTTGAATAATGTTTGGCGGATTTTCATTTTTCTTGCTTGAAACAATGCGCCGGTTATTTTTAAACAGGTATGCATAAACAATGGCATATATCGCCCGGTACGATATGGAGTTATGTGCGGAAAATCGGAGGGGTGGGCTGATTTCACCCTCCCCTCCAGGGCGTGTGTTAACCTGTCATCAACTTAACCTGACTCGACCTCGGTGACCTGACATGACTTTGAAGGAATATAGCATAACAATATACATTAAATAAGTTACTAGTGTTGGTAAGAACACTTCCTTTTTGCCGATATACGAGATGCGCATCAGTGCCGATATTTGTGGTCGGGCGCTGAGAAACTTTTTAACTTTAATGACGCCTAACTCGAAAAACTTTCGGTAGATTTTAATTTGCTTACTTTATGTAACGCGCCGGTCATTTCGAAGCAGGTACACAAACAATGGTGTATATCGGTCGGTAAAATCTGGAGTTATCTACGAAAAATTGGAGGGGTGAGCGGATTTCGCCCCACCCCCCTCCAGGGCGCGTGTTAAAACCGGATCATGTCAAGGTCAAATGTTTGATTGAGTTCTTCGATGTCATCGCGTTGCGTCGCTATGGCTCCAAGTTTTGGAAAATGGATGTCATTCGTGTTGTGTCAGTCGTGTTATATTTTTGTGCGGTATCAAAAAGTTGATATTTCGAAGTAATCTGGACGGGTCAAGGTTCAAGCTGATTTCTTCATTCGCCTCACATTTGTGTGTGGATTCTTGTGTGGTCTTCGCCCAAGCCTACCCAGCTTCATATAAAATCGGGACATGTCAGGGTCAAAGGTTTGATTGAGTTCTTCGATGGCATGGTGTTTCGTCGCTATGGCTTGAATTTGCAGAAAATGGATGCCATTCGTGACAACGAATGGACAATCGTGGCAATGGATGTGAAGTTACAGCCCTTGGTGAATTCTCGAACATTTTCGAACATTTTTAAACCGGGATATGTCATGGTCTAACTTCATGGTCGAAGGCTAGCTTCGATTTTTCGAAGTCCTCGCGATTCGTCGCTATGGTGTCCATTTGCACCAAGTGGGTGTCATTCGACGTGACTTGCGCCATATTATAATGTTGCCAATTACAACTAATTTCTAAGGTCAAATGTCACACCAATTTCTTTGGTTGCCTCTCATTTTTTCTTCGCCCTAGCCTACCCACATCTTGTATCAAACCGGGGTATGTCAATGTCAAATTACAAGACGGAAGGCCAGCTTAAATTGTCCAAAAGTCCTCGCGCCGCGTCGCTATGTCTGCAATTGCCATCAAGTAGTCATTCGATGTGCCGTGTGGTACTCCAGGAAATTGTTTAGAAATCTCATTAATTTTCATAGTCAAAGGTCGAACTCATTTCTTCGATCGCCCCGCGTTTCTTCGTTTTCTCCCAAAGCTACCCATGCTTGGCATCAGGAGAAAGCCTGTGGGCAACCCTCGAACAACATTTCAAACCGGGAGATGTCAGATCAAGCCTCAAGGTCGAAGGTTCGTTTAATTTTCAGAGTCCACGCGTTTCGTGACTGTGGATTCAATTATTTATTATGTGGGTGCCATTGGACGTGGCTTGCCGCACGGTATCTGAAGGTTGATATATCGAAATAATGTCAAAGGTGTCGAAGATCCGGCGGGTGTACAATGATTGAGCGTAATAGGAATAGGAGTGCCAAGTCTATTTTTGTTTGCAGCCGTCGTGATAGCATACACTCGTATCGTATATAGCTAGGGGCTCCCCAAGTAATCTGTCATAACGTGATCCGACGATGTTTTCATCGCTGATTTTTTATTTACTCTGCCACATTGCTGTTCCGGACATTAAAATGTAGGTTTTTGTTCTCAAATTACCGGTTTCTTCTGAATGGTTCAACGGAAGTTGTCACTTTTTCAAGAAAAGCCACGCGTGAACGCGCACAATTGTATAACTAGCCGGAGTTCATAACCGCGAGTGAGCAATGTTGTAATCAGGGGTAGATACAGGAGATGTCATGAGGCACTTGTATGGAAGGGCGCCCTTTCTTTAGAGCGGCGCCAATGCGAAAACACCTGGAGGGGCACCTCTGGCTGCAAAATTCGAGGGGGCGAGATGCACTCGGCCCTTCCTGAGTAACTCGGCCTTTCCTTCCAAGGGGTGCCTTTTTATTTCATAGGGGTGCATCCGGCTGAAATCTTCGACCGATTACACTGGAACCGTTTCAGAGAGACGCCTTTTCCTGGCCGGGGGACGTCTCCTTTCACGTGGAGGTAATTGCCCTCGGTGCCATACCCTTTATCCACCCTGGTTGTTATTGCATCGAAATATGTGCCAGTAAAACAGGAAAACATGGGAAAGATAATTGTAGGTATATATTTCCTACCATGAAATCATCGTCCAATATTTTATGTTTTTCCTGCTACAAGAGGGCAGCCTTCAACATGCTTATAGCATTGCTCTATGGTGATGGTGAAATCTGGTTCAGCACATACGACATAAACCTCGATGGTCATAGGCAGTGGAAAATAGTGAAACTTGCTAATTTTCAAGGAACTTTTAGTTTCCAAATATCATTTTTAACAATTGTAAATATGAGAACATGAAATACCTTGAACATTAAATTGAATTGGCTGAAAATGATATTGAAAAAGTGGCTGAATTCCAAGGTTTTTTTCCCTGGTGTGGAGCAGGCCACCTTCCTGTTCAACCTACCGCGTCCCAGATTTTCTCCACCCCCCCCCCCCGAATTTCGAATCTGTGGTTACATCCATGCGTCAGCGTTCCTCACCACGAGGAAAATTGGTGACCAGACGTTCCGAAGCCGACGGGAGATTGCTCGCCAGAGAAACGAGCTTGGCCTCACTTGGTTCAATACCATGGTCAGGGACTTGTCGTCTCCCGATATCAATATGCCTGCAGTTAAGTCTGGAACAGAACTGCGGGAGCACAGCGATGAATGGCGTGGTCCAATCTCGCTGATAACGGTGAGTCGAGGGGTCAGCGGGCCTCACCAGACCTGCCGTTATCGCCCTGGTGACACCAGTCGGTAACCATGACTTTTAATGTCATCGGCCAGTCACGTGACAAACTAAGTCGGACAAGCCACGCACAGCTGCACGCGCCGCTGGGAGGCGTCAGCTGTACTGTCTGCTGGGGGAGGCGTCAGCTGTACTATCTGCTGGGGGAGGCGTCAGCCGTACTGTCTGCTGGGGGAGGCGTCAGCCGTACTATCTGCTGGGGGAGGCGTCAGCCGTACTATCTGCTGGGGGAGGCGTCAGCCGTACTGTCTGCTGGGGGAGGCGTCAGCTGGACTATCTGCTGGGGGAGGCGTCAGCCGTACTGTCTGCTGGGGGAGGCGTCAGCCGTACTGTCTGCTGGGGGAGGCGTCAGCTGTACTGTCTGCTGGGGGAGGCGTCAGCCGTACTGTCTGCTGGGGGAGGCGTCAGCCGTACTGTCTGCTGGGGGAGGCGTCAGCTGTACTGTCTGCTGGGGAGGCGTCAGCTGTACTGTCTCCTGGGGGAGGCGTCAGCCGTTCTGTCTGCTGGGGAGGCGTCAGCTGTACTGTCTGCTGGGGAGGCGTCAGCTGTACTGTCTGCTGGGGGAGGCGTCAGCTGTACTGTCTGCTGGGGGAGGCGTCAGCTGTACTGTCTGCTGGGGAGGCGTCAGCTGTACTGTCTGCTGGGGGAGGCGTCAGCTGTACTGTCTGCTGGGGGAGGTGTCAGCTGTACTGTCGCTGGGGAGGCGTCAGCTGTACTGTCTGCTGGGGGAGGCGTCAGCCGTACTGTCTGCTGGGGAGGCGTCAGCTGTACTGTCTGCTGGGGAGGCGTCAGCTGTACTGTCTGCTGGGGAGGCGTCAGCTGTACTGTCTGCTGGGGGAGGCGTCAGCTGTACCGTCTGCTGGGGAGGCGTCAGCTGTACTGTCTGTTGGGGGAGGCGTCAGCTGTACTGTCTGCTGGGGAGCGTCAGCTGTACTGTCTGCTGGGGAGGCGTCAGCTGTACTGTCTGCTGGGGAGGCGTCAGCTGTACTGTCTGTTGGGGGAGGCGTCAGCTGTACTGTCTGCTGGGGGAGGCGTCAGCTGTACTGTCTGCTGGGGAGGCGTCAGCTGTACTGTCTGCTGGGGGAGGCGTCAGCCGTACTGTCTGCTGGGGGAGGCGTCAGCCGTACTGTCTGCTGGGGGAGGCGTCAGCTGTACTGTCTGCTGGGGGAGGCGTCATCACTACAGTCTGCTGTGGAAGGCGTCGCTGCGACGCTGTCCACCCTGATAGCTTACCCTTTGAACCACTCGGCCAGCGTATCACAAACTATGTCGTCATCTCTGTGGTCAAAACCAGACCCATTCATCACTGGGAGCGATGGCAGCAGCACATAGACAACACCAGACCCACCCATCACTGGGAGCGATGGCAGCAGCACATAGACAACACCAGACCCACCCATCACTGGAAGCGATGGCAGCAGCATATAGACAACACCAGACTCACCCATCACTGGGAGCGATGGCAGCAGCACATAGACAACACCAGACCCACCCATCACTGGGAGCGATGGCAGCAGCACATAGACAACACCAGACCCACTCATCACTGGGAGCGATGGCAGCAGCACATAGACAACACCAGACCCACTCATCACTGGGAGCGATGGCAGCAGCACATAGACAACACCAGACTCACCCATCACTGGGAGCGATGGCAGCAGCACATAGACAACACCAGACCCACCCATCACTGGGAGCGATGGCAGCAGCACATAGACAACACCAGACCCACTCATCACTGGGAGCGATGGCAGCAGCACATAGACAACACCAGACCCACTCATCACTGGGAGCGATGGCAGCAGCACATAGACAACACCAGACCCACCCATCACTGGGAGCGATGGTAGCAGCACATAGACAACACCAGACTCACCCATCACTGGGAGCGATGGCAGCAGCACATAGACAACACCAGACCCACCCATCACTGGGAGCGATGGCAGCAGCACATAGACAACACCAGACCCACTCATCACTGGGAGCGATGGCAGCAGCACATAGACAACACCAGACCCACTCATCACTGGGAGCGATGGCAGCGGCATACAAGCAACATCAGCACGGCCCGCTCTTCTCACCGCCTCGGCTCTCTGACGGTCATGGCGCGGCGACAAGCGATGCGACGGCTGCGCCGCTGACCGGAAGCGGAGGTCGTTGACGCAGCACGCTAGTGCTCTGTAGCATGGACTTTTGGATCAGCTAGTGTGTCATCCCAGACACGAATCGACCAAATGTCCTCACTAGCTTTTAGTGTAGCTGGATCTTTGGCTGTGGGTCCACGCATACCTTTGGAGAAGAGTACGGTTTCTCGACTCCAAGTCCACCAGCAATCGCCACGTAAAGTCGTGCCATATCAGTCGTATATCGTGAGATAGAAAATAGAATGCCCTGCAGCCCACAGTGGAGTATAGTACGTGGGGTAGAGCGCATCGCACATCGTGTCCGGCGTCGATATTCGTCGCTGGGCTTGTGCGCCACTCACATTCACTCGACCATGCCAAACGACGAGTTCGGAACGATTAGTTTGCAGGCGGACGTCCTACTGCCTGCCACACATCGTGGACAGAGCACAGTCATGATCATCGCCAGGTTGCCCCGATCTGTTGAACAAACTTTGCCGATTCCCTTGGTGAGGACGCGGCGATTCCATAATATACGAATGAGATTCGATGGGAAAGAAGAAAGGCGTAGGGAAATATTTTCCGCCGAACTTTATTTTCCGCTGAACTTTAACATCAGATGTTAAGTAGTTCGATCGGAAAGAACCGCCACCCTGTAGGATCAAATCCCCTCCGTCGGTCAGCAACGCTGACTCTTGCATCGGTGAGAAATGTCGCTACACTGTCGAAAATTAGCACTCAATTAGTGATATATATATATATATATATATATATATATATATATATATATATATATATATATATATATATATATATCAAACCAATGACGATGCATGAACGGTGAGGGCGATTGTATGATCCGGACGTACGTGAGGAGAGCGACCAAATATTGTTCCTCGTGGCACCTCCTTCATCGCGAGCTCTCCCGCGTACGTCAGCTGCTCGTGAATAACGGGTATACCAATGACGATTCTGACGAAATATCCCATGACATGATACACGAGCACATCACTGACGCCGACTTCAGACAAACTACTCATGCCACCAGCACATGCATCACTGTCCACTACAAAAACAACATCACCCTTGCATGGAGGAAGGATGAATAGGCAAAACGTGACATTGTCTTCAAAAACACCAAACCTGCACACCATGAATACAAAATTCGCTTCGTTGTTTATTACCAGACACCACAAACAGGATCCCCCGTTCCATGCAACAACACCTTCAAACCTACTACACTCCAACAGAGCGACGTTGTAAATCGTTCCAAGTGCACTACCGGGGACTGCGAAACCCGTAACGTATACTACATCGGTCACACAACTACCACACTCAGCCACCGCCTCACTATGCTCTTCCAGGATGGTAGCCCCAAAAGTCATCTTTCAACAGAGCACAGCACACATCTCACCAGGCACCTACTCACAGCTAACACTGCCATCCCGCCACACTGTCGTGATCAGCGGCGCCTGGGGGCAGCTGAGGCCCTCTACATCCGTGAGACAGCTCCCACCATCAATGCACATACAAAGACGTACACGCATCTACCCCTATATGATAGACACCCACCGCCCACATGAGTGCTCTAAATGCTCGCGGTGTGCTCTGTTCATCATATGCACTGCGTATTGTGTGTTGTGTAACCTGTATTGTGGTCATCGCATGCTGATGAGCGTATTTCACGGAATATTCATATACATTCGCTTTTCATTTTGCGGGTGCCTTCAGGATAGGATGTGTTGTAATTGGAACTGTATGCATCGTCACTTAATTTGGTCATGCTTGCATTACTCCTGCGTGATTCGTACTGTGCTAGTTCTGAAGATGGTCAAGGATGGTTGAAATATCGACAAAAATAAAGTAAGTTCGAATCACGACTTGTTTCACATAGATGCTGACTTCCTATTATAGTGTTTACATCATATAAACCGTGTTGATCATTGCACTGCTTCGGGATATTTTATATAATCTTACATATTATAATAGATCATGCGTCCGAAAACTAGGAGGTGTCAAAAAGAAGATTAATCCAGAGAACGCTGTCGCATTTAATTATATATACATATATTTATAAAAATAAAAATAAATAAAAATAAAAAAAAATATATATATATATATATATATATATATATATATCTATATATATATATTGGAAAGAGGCTTACATACCTCGGAAATATCCGTCACTTCAAGGTATTGGTGAGGAAGGTCGCACCACCGTCAAGAATTGCTGCATCGGGAAAGGCTCTTTGCACCACCGAGGAATGCTACTCCACTGGCAAGATATTGGTGGCGTTCTATTGGAGTCTAATGTCACTCGTTCGGTAAATACGTTCACAATAGCGGAGAAACACTACACAAACAATGTTTCTATCGACAAGGGGTGATCTATCGCTAAGTGATCTTTTGCAACGTTTACCAAATATCCCGCTTTCAGCAAGGCTTGTTGGTCTGTCGGCGAGAAATACCGCTCTTTCGGCAAGGAATATATAACCACCTGCAATGCTGTCCTATTCGAAGGCAATGTCGCCCACTCAACGAGGACTATCTAACCATCGGCCTTCCCGCACTAGTAGCAGGGAATGTTGCCCCGTGGGCGAGGAATACCCAACCACCGGTGATACCGCTCAATTAGCAGGGAATAGCGCATGGTCGGCGAGGAATCTCACTCGTTCGGCGAGGAATATTACTCAGTCGGCGAGGAATACATAGCCACCGGCAATGCCGCCCTATTAGCAGGGAATACAGCACGGTCGGCGAGGAATATCCCTGTGTCAGCGATGAATATATAGCCACTGGCTATACCGCCCTATTAGCAGGGAATATCACACGGTTGACAAGTCATCAGCAATAGCATTGCTGCACCAGCAAGAACTTACAACTTGTAAGCAAGGAATATCGCTCGACCAGTAAGAAATTACCATTTGTCGGCGACAGGTGTCGCTCTGTCCACCGTGAACATTGCCATCCCGGCGATAAATACTTCTAGCGAGGAATACTCTGCTGTCGAATAAGAATTTTGATTTGTTGGGAATGAAACCCAATTTCAGCGTGGGTATTGTCTCGTCAGCGAGGAATGTCGCTTTGTCGTGGAGGAATATGGCCTTGCGAGAGGGAACGTCGCTCTGTCGGGGAGGAATATTCCTCTATCGGCGAACAATGCCGCTGTGTCGGGTTAGCAGGTGGGTTTATCTGGTCGGTCACGGTACGGTATCACAGCCGCTACCCGCCTCCTGGGCGCCGATTGGCTTGGGCCCGCCGAACGGCCGTGCCAATGTCGTTGTGGCCGGCCGGCGGCGGCAGCACCGCCCTGTTAAACTGACCCACAAAATCGGCGGCAACCGACGCCAGCCCGGCACGCAGGTCACGATACAGGTCCAACGGCAGACTACAGCAACTGAAACTCGCCGCGTAGGTGTTTCTGTCAGAGGTGGTGGGTCCGAGGGGACGACAGGAGAGCTTCACATGGATGGCCGTCATGGCTTGAAATGGTTGACGTGATTGATATGGATGGGCGAAGTCGTGTGTAGACACGGTATTTTCGTCTGGTGGCATCATCCTGTGGACGTCAGGAGACACGACCGCGCGGCTCCACACCTACCATACATACCTACCGGCCTACCATACATACCTACCGGCCTACCATACATACATACCGGCCTACCATACATACATACCACCGGCCTACCATACCGGCCTACCATACATACCTACCGGCCTACCATACATACATACCACCGGCCTACCATACCGGGCTACCATACATACCTACCGGGCTACCATACCGGCCTACCAAACATACCCACCGGCCTACCATACATACCTACCGGCCTACCATACCAGCCTACTATACATACCTACCGGCCTACCATACATACCTACCGGCCTACCATACCAGCCCACCATACATACCTACCGGCCTACCTACATACCATACCCACTATACCATACCTACAGATGTTGGAGAAAAATCGGGTTACACGTGACTCGTTATGTCGGACGTCACTCGCACTTCAATAATTTGCATTTCCTTAATTTGTATGCACCCTGGGGAAGGTTTCGGGAATATTTTCGTCAGTTAGGGCTAGTTGATATTTGCATGCCGCTTTTAATCATTTGTACATATCGCTTGCTCGCTCGTACGTACGCTTGTCATCCGCATCGTTCGTCTTAGGTTACAGGAGGACCACAGGCAAGTCTTATTAATTACTTACAGACTACGGACTTTCAAGTGGAGCGGGAGAAACACATATCAGGCAAAATTCGAACATTCATGGCGGAATGGAGGCATATAAGTAAAAGTAAGAGAATAACCTATCAAAGTACAGAAGACGAAGGAATAGAAAGATGCAGCGCATACTGTACTTAAAGTTAACCGCCACAGGTTGGGGGTTACTTTGAATCTCTGCACGGTTTTTCTGTGGTAACTACTACACCGTGCAAGCTATCGTGCGCTAACTTGAAATAGCTTCTTATAATTGATTGGCGCACCAAGTGTCAAAGGCTGAAGGTTCATCTTATTTAGTTCTTGGTGCTAGAGCAAGTCATGTGGGGACGCTAACTCTGGGTCAGGTCAGGTATGTTAAGTCAGGTAGCGACCTCGTCAAGATGTTGTTCTCAGATGAACATTGAAGCATTACAATGAACACAAGATGCAGACAGAAATTATATATGAGTGCATAAACAAGGGTTAACAGGACATATCAATATGAAGAACCTTGTCTCCTGCAAGGTCAGGAGTCTACGCAGAGGATTGCAGATTTAAATTCACTTAGGAAATATTTTTTCACGCATAGTTTTGTCACTACTTCACGTTGGCATTATCAAAATCGATTAGAATATCATGATCTGTAATAGTCTTAGAAACATCAAGTAGATACCGAGTCAGGTCACAGAGATATGACGTGACGCGTTTCAAGATTGCATGTATCGGAAGTGCTTTAGAGGCCTAAAATATGGGCAGCCTAACGGGTTATGTTGGTTGGTTATTGGTTTTACGACACCTCGACCGTTCAGTCATGTAGCGTCGCCAATCTCTCACGATTGGCCGAGGGCGAAGAGTAGGGACAGGTGGGACTCAAACCCACAACTTTTCGATTGCGAGACGGGCAACTTACCCATAGACTACTCATCTCCTCTAACGGGGTATGTAGAATGCGGTTTATTATGAAAGAAAATGGTCATAGTACGGTTCCCAAGGGTTACGGTGCGCGATGATTTCTTTCCTAAGATGTCCTTGGATGAGTAGGTGTTACCATAAATAGTTCTATAACTTTGTAATTTTTGTGGTAAAATTGTGGGAAATTTTCCGAAAGAGATGAGACATGCCGCTAAGTATTTTCGCTAAGCGAAAAGAAGAAATAATTGGCTTTGCGTTTCAATTAGAATCATGCCTGAGCTCCGTCCGTTTCCAAAATCGCCAGGATTAACTTTTTCCTGGTTGATGCAACCCCTCTAATCTCCAAACTAAGCGTCGCACGAAAACAGAGGTGTTACGGGAGGCGCTCGACGAGTAGGACCAGAAACCACCCCTAAAATCGTATCCCCAAAAGTCACCTCACTAGGGTGTCTATGTTTTCACAACTGACTTCATGTTTTGGCCCTGGGGTGTTCATATTTGGGAGAGTTGAAGAACAAAAAGAACAAGAACAAACCAAGAGTTTCCCACCAAAAATACAAACTCTTTTTGATATTTAACAATTTTCAATTTTCAATTTCCTTAAATTTTTATAATGGCTAGAGCGGACCGCAAAACGTTTCTTGAAGTCAACTTGCTCTCATAAAAATGTTTACTTCAGCCAGAATCTTCTAGCTTGGCCAAATGGTCAAATAAGGAAAATTAATGTCATAGCAAATGCAAAATTCCTCTAGTGCGTTTTGTTTCTTCCCTAAAGATAAACAAGCACTGCAAGTTTCATTAAAATATCTCCATCCGTAAAAGCGTGAGGACTGGTTTAACCATTCTGGAGGTAGCTTCCCTTGACCTTGACTAAATCGCTGACCCTAAATGACCTGAGGTGAAAATTTTCGCACATGTGAAATTGATGTCGGAAAAGGTACCAAAAAAGCATGCCAAATTTCGGTGTGCTACCGCGCGCCGTTCTTTCACTATTCACGGAAAACCTTAGAGGGGCGCATATCACCCCCACCCCACCCCATCCCCACCTCCCCCGAGATAGGGGGTTAATAATTCACTTATTCCCCCATACTTCGCCTTGATGTGATCAGAGATCTCGATTTTGTACTTGTCATACTGCTACACTAAGTCTTCAGCTTGTATATCGTACACCTCAGAGCATGAAATATAATTTGCTTTGCGACCAAGTTTTGAAAACGATAGTGATGACCCGACGACTGACTGCACTGCCGACGTTGGCCTATTTGATCAACTCCAGACGTTGGCCTATTTGATCAACTCCAGACGTTTGCCTATTTGATCAACTCCAGACGTTGGCCTATTTGATCAACTCCAGACGTTTGCCTATTTGATCAACTCCAGACGTTTGCCTATTTGATCAACTCCAGACGTCGACCTATTTGATCTACTCCCGAAATTGACCCATTTGACCAACTTTTGACGTTGGCCTATTTGACCCGTGCCCGGCGTAAACCTATCCGACCAGCCTAGGCGCTTCACCAAGAGGTAGTGAGAAACGTGCCGAGTAACGGTGACAGGTCAGGGATGGACGAGCAGCATGTTGTTTACCGTATCCTTATCTTCCTTAGAACAACAAGTGGTGTGTGTGTGGGGGTGGGGCGGGGGATTGAACCATTCGCAATGCGAGAGGTATGCAATTCTTCGGCACTGTAAGGCATGCTTCTGAGCAAATGTACGAATGACAAAGACTACTTAAGAGCCCGTGTCCGTTTCGTTACGATATCTAACATCATCTGTAAATCAAATTACAACACTCATGAAGCTTCATTCACAAGGATTCTCTAGTCACTTGATGGCGCTTATGATCATCTTTGTCGCTCTGCAATATTGGGTGGTGTTATATTTGCTATATGTTTGATATATTCGATGGTAGTGTACAAAGTGACTTCCCTGACGAACTGGCTGCCCTGGGAATTGGGACAGATCTGTAGACAGAAAGTTATTAGGTACGACTATAATAAGACTGTTCTGGGAAATATACGGGAAATTCTCAGAAGAGCGAATTGGACACGTGCGATGTGCAAATGTATGACCTGTCTGACCGGTTCAGCTTCATATTCATTGATATAATTTTACCTTTTCACATTGTCTTCTGTAACTTGGCACTGAGTAACATCCGAAATAATTTTCTGAATATTTATATGATGCTCGAGTGCACTGGCCGTGTGTGGGAAAATAACTAGCATTCGAAATGAAGGATACCAATAACATTTTGAAGCATGACACATCGCGTGAAGTCAATACCATATCCCCAGTATGCACATCTCTCGGATAGCATGTACTGCACAAATCAGGCAGAAGGAGGCGGATGAAGATACTTAGGCTTTAGCGGACTAAAGCATGTTTGAGATGGGCGAGATAGCCAGGGGAAATTTAACTGATAACTTATCTTTGTTGTAATATAAATTGGTTTGAACAAAATGTGTTTGGCTTACGAGAGAATATGGTTATACGGGAACACTGCAATACATCTGGCTAAGTTTTCTAGTGCACCCCTGCATTCAGTCCATGCTGGCCATGATCCGACCGACGACGAGTCGTTTCGCAGAGCTTCCATTCAAACCCTCAAAGCTGGTGCCAGCAAAGAGCACATCCGAAAAAAATCAGTCAACCACAGCCACACGAACACCGGCGCCTCGAACACAGGCGCCGCTCCAGCTGGCGAGTCGCATGACGTCAGGCTGGAGCGGCGACCAGGTCGGCGTCGACTACTCGGTTTACGCCAGTCTGAAGTCGGCCGGCGATCGGCCAGCCGACAGTGGACAGTGGACGTCGGCCAGCCGACAGTGGACAGTGGACGTCGGCCAGCCGACAGTGGACAGTGGACGTCGGCCAGCCGACAGTGGACAGTGGACGTCGGCCAGCCGACAGTGGACAGTGGACGTCGGCCAGCCGACAGTGGACAGTGGACGTCGGCCAGCCGACAGTGGACAGTGGACGTCGGCCAGCCGACAGTGGACAGTGGACGACGGCCAGCCGACAGTGGACAGTGGACGTCGGCCAGCCGACAGTGGACAGTGGACGTCGGCCAGCCGACAGTGGACAGTGGACGTCGGCCAGCCGACAGTGGACAGTGGACGTCGGCCAGCCGACAGTGGACAGTGGACGACGGCCAGCCGGCAGTGGACAGTGGACGACGGCCAGCCGACAGTGGACAGTGGACGTCGGCCAGCCGACAGTGGACAGTGGACGTCGGCCAGCCGACAGTGGACAGTGGACGACGGCCAGCCGACAGTGGACAGTGGACGTCGGCCAGCCGACAGTGGACAGTGGACGTCGGCCAGCCGACAGTGGACAGTGGACGTCGGCCAGCCGACAGTGGACAGTGGACGTCGGCCAGCCGACAGTGGACAGTGGACGTCGGCCAGCCGACAGTGGACAGTGGACGTCGGCCAGCCGACAGTGGACAGTGGACGTCGGCCAGCCGACAGTGGACAGTGGACGTCGGCCAGCCGACAGTGGACAGTGGACAGTGGACCCCGGCCAGCGGACAGCAGGAGAGTGCGCGCGCCCGACTAGCAGACGCCGTCGGACGCTGCGGGGCAACAGCAGCCCGGCCTGCAGAACTGCGAGTCAAATCGATATGAACAGCAGTTATACTTTGCTTCTCTGGCCGCCGCCGCCGCCGGGCAGCCGTGACGTCACCGTCCACAGTTCCGATGACGTCACTGGGGCCGGCGGACAGCGCGGGCGATGTCGGACCGCCGCTGCTCGTGTTGACTGCAACAACCACTCGGAGCCGCCGCCGCCGCCGCCACTGGGTTAGCCAACGCAAAGACGGCCGATCCGGTAATGAATTGTATGCCATGCCAGGCGGGCCATGAGCGCGCACGCCGTGTCGCCAACAGCTGCTCCAAGGCGGCGCCTGGCGTCTGGCAGGCGGCCGAACAGGTGACAGCAAGCTCAGCTGCGGTGGCTCTTATAGTTCAAGGTGTCTCCGTGGAGGAGAAAATCATTACAGGGTTAACGAGCGACATCAGGGTGAACGGGGTCTCGTCCTCCAGGACACCGCTGATCAGCAAACTCGCCTGTTGCCATCTATGAATGAAAACATCTCAATGCCGTTTGCTGGGTGAACATATGCACCAGGCCCAGATCTATTCAAACCTTTGGCCACATTATTTACATCTTGAAATTAGCTGACACACAGTCGGTAGGGTTTTCATCAACGCTCGAGCGGATGGCACGTGGCTGCAGAACAACTCGCCATCAGTCCCAACTGCAGAAGAACCATGGAACAAGACATAAATTGAGCGACTCGATGCGAAACTAGCATTGGCACACTTTTTGTACTCATTTCCTCTGGTCAGCGGCGAGCTAGCATGCAAACTGCAAATGTCGCCGAAATCAAACATTACAATCTGCTAGGCACACAAAGGAGTACATTACAGGCGGGCCTCCCTTCCATTCCTTCCACGTTTTGTTTCCTAGCTTCCAGTAACCTAAGCGGGGCATGTCCTAAAATATCAGCGACGACGCCGACATGATTCTAATGTTTCCTGCGCGCCAAACTCTTCCCTTGGCTGAAAGCAGACGGACTCGATATTTGGTATGAACGTTGTGGCACTGCTTCCGGCGCAGTCGATATGCACAGTCCATACCATGTCGCCTGCCCTTTCTTACATCATCATCATTGTCGTGCCGTCGGCTAGTCGGCTGAGAGGCGATGTCACGCACTGCGGTTCATTGCGCACGAAGTCCCTGCGCAAACAGCACTTCCCACTCTCCCGACACAATCCACGAAATACCCTCGAGGGCGTACAATGGAACGTAGCGGCCAATCACGAGCCAGGGCCGAGGCTGGTCACATGGCGGCATCTAGCGCCCGCGGCACTAGGTGACAGGCAGCGGTCAGCGGTTAGGTTGTGCCGCCAAGCACAGCCTGTGCGCTCACAGCAATCATGATGATCGTTTATTAAACTGCCGTTGGGTAATAATGTCAACGAGGTGCGAAACATTGGGCCGAAGGTGAAGCTATGCAATCCCAGCTCGATGCTGTGTTCACAGAGGGACATAACCAGCAAGACACTGTCAAGGTACGTCTTGGACGACAGCCAGTGGAGAAATTCCACATGCAGCGAAACAGCGGGCGACGGCCGGCTGAAGCACGTATGAGGTACACGTTCCCAGTGTGGTCAGGACAGGACGGGGACCTGTGGTCAGGACAGGACGGGGATGTGTGGTCAGGACAGGACGGGGACCTGTGGTCAGGACAGGACGGGGACCTGTGGTCAGGACAGGACGGGGACCTGTGGTCAGGACAGGACGGGGACCTGTGGTCAGGACAGGACGGGGACCTGTGGTCAGGACAGGACGGGGACCTGTGGTCAGGACAGGACGGGGACCTGTGGTCAGGACAAGACAGGGATGTGTGGTCAGGACAGGACGGGGACCTGTGGTCAGGACAGGACGGGGACCTGTGGTCAGGACAGGACGGGGACCTGTGGTCAGGACAGGACGGGGACCTGTGGTCAGGACAGGACGGGGACCTGTGGTCAGGACAGGACGGGGACCTGTGGTCAGGACAGGACGGAAACCTGTTGGAATCCGTGGTAATTAGTTGGTCGATCAGGCTGTAAGGCGTGCAGCACAAGCATCATGCATTCCGTGCTTCCACGTCTTGCCAGTGATCATTACCCAATTATCTTATCATTTATTATGAGGCAATGGCAGGGCAAATTGGACCGAGTGGAGTTCAACAAATTAAAGCAAATAAAACCACAGTTAGGGCTGTGGCCCGCGTCCTTCAGCCAGACTACAATGAACTATGTATCTATCGTCTCAGAATTGGGCAAACCTTGGCTACACATAGGTATTTATATGGGGACGAAAGGCCGAAATGTGTGAGGTATGTTTCCGCACTGACTGCACCACGTCTTGGTGGCGTTTTCAGCATGTACAGAAGAACGCAAGCGTCACTTCGGAAATTATGCGAATATTCTGGAGTTGGAAGACCTATTTGAAAATGATTATCGATGTATACACAATATAGCAGTTTTGTGCTTCCTTGCGGAGATAGGAATTCGTGTAATATATGGACCTATCTAGCTGACAATTTGCTTCCCCATACACTTTATATTAAGTGCCCCAATGACCAAATAACTACCGATGTTTTATGCTCGTATGTGACAATCTGACGCATGCTTAAGCACGCTTGTTTTGGGTGCAATATGACACACTGAGGTTGACGCACCATAAAACCCCAATAATCATCGTTTTGTCTTCTGGCAAGTGGAGTCTGGGTATTAATTCCTCAATTTTCGTGAGGTATCATGTTCTTTTTGCAGTTGTATTATTGACGACGTATTATTATATACCTGATGACGTAGTTTATTCGCACACCCTCGGCCCTTGATAATGCAAATACAGCGAAACGTCTAGTCACCTGTCGTATTCCTTCTGTTGTTCCCTTTTTATAACCATCGTATCAACATCCAGCTCAGAACCAAGGCGATATATTAGCTGCATTCTAGTCGTGAACTATATCAAGGCTTGGAGCTATAAAGGCTGCATGCTGAATACAAATGTGCATCATACATTGGCTTGCTTCAAATGAAATGTCATGAAATAGAAATTATGTCGCAAACAAAGCATGTCAATGACAAGCCCACTCAGTAACATTAACTAATGGATCATTTACTTCGTATACAAACTAGTACTTTCTGATGTGGGTGCGGCCTACGGCAAGTAAATGCACAGCTTGTCTTTACGTAAATACTATGATGTGTACTATTGGGGGCATATCTCCTTTCCTTCCCTCCATTCCCCTCTTTTTCCCCTCTACATACGCGTACAAATTCATGTGTTACTCTGCCAAATTCATGTGGGCCATCAACTGAAATACTTAGTGGCTAGTCGAAAATATTCGCGACAAAACGCATTGCTTACCAAAGCAAGTTTTCGAGCGACGATTGTCGTGCGTCTTTATGCTCGCATCATGCAGTTCCGCCAAACTGTGCGGTCCCAAACTGCGCGGTCCCAAACTGCGCGGTCCCAAACTGCGCGGTCACAAACTGTGCGGTCCCAAACTGCGCGGTCTCAAACTGCGCGGTCCCAAACTGTGTGGTCCAAAGCTGTGCGGTTCAAAACACGAGTAAACGTGTCTATTCTCCTCAGTCTCACCGAATTCACAATTGACTAGAAATAATGCTTTCGCATAGTGCCGCAATGGTGCTATAATATGTAATGTAGCAATGGTTAATATTATGAAGTACGTTTTGTGGATACCAGTAGACGTTGCGAGGGGTGACAGTTGACCAGCTGTGGACGTTGCGAGGGGTGACAACGGGGGAGGGGAGGCAGTACCGCCACATGGTAGCATGTGCACACTCCTGGAGAGCTGCATGTTATACATCGGACATGCTGGTGTTCGGAAATTCTAGACAAGAAAATATCACTTCATATTAAGGAATTGATGATGTGTGTCCTGTTATATATCACGTTCGTCAATTTCCAACGTAAAAGGCATCAAAGCTTTTACACTGAAGGACATTGGCAGCAATTAAGCACCAAATGTGCCTTCAGTATACATAGGTACAGAAAGAAATTTACAGTATACAGCAAGAAATGGACAAATATATTGACTAAGAAGTAACAAGCAGCTTAGTAACTGTATATATATATATATATATATATATATATATATATATATATATACATATACTACTGAAGCGTCACTAAGCAGCGGGTACCATGTGCAGCGAGCACCATGTGTTCCCGGCGCGGTCCATCCGTCAAGATGGTTCACAGGGCGCCGCCCGGTGCTGTCGCAGCCAGTCAGTGGACGCGACGCTGCCCACCCTACCACAATGGGAAGGCATGTGCAGATAGGAGCGCATTAACATGTCGGGTCGACCGATGACAGGTTTATTTTCAGCGAGCTTTCAGCGAAGCCACTCAGAGCGCCATCCGCTGCCGCCACTGGCGCGCATGTGAATGCAAGCCTCACTCCAGGCCTGTTCAAATAAACAGTGCTGGCACGTTCAGTGGTGGTGAAAGCTGCACCATCCCATCACGGGGCCTTCCGCCGGTATGTCCGGCGGTGGTAAAGGCCGCACCATCCCACCACCGAGGCTTCCGATGGAGCGGGGTTCATGTAAAGCCACGTTATCCCCAATTATTGTCCCCATTTGGCGGCTAATCTATCAAACGACCAGTGAAAAGAACTGAAGTGGAGCCCCTGTCGCTCCGCACCGAAGGGAGCATCGATTATTCTCCATCTCTTCCCTTCATCCCCCCATCCATCCTATACCTCGGTGTAGACAACTCATTCGTGTAGCATTTTTCGTGCTCGCATATTCAGCTATCCAACGTCCACTATCTTCAGCGACAGCATTGCCGACAACTATTACAGGTGCTCCCCTGCGAAAAAATACCACGTATGATGTCATGCTGAATAGGAGATAACATTCCGGTAATTGGATTCACATTACAGTTTTTCTAATTCACAAATGGTTTTCGTCGCACTATGTAAACACGTCTCACAAGATTGACGGATGAAATTAAATATATTCTTGGAGATATGAACGCTTAGCCAATCCGGCAGCGTTTTGATCTATAGCAAACGTCAAACCACCTGACCATGGTCCGATTCACTAAGCTGCGGAAGCATACTGAACTTACGGTGTTCTTTGATGATTCGGATACGGTGTGCAAAACGGTGGTCTTGTGTGGTCCAGTATTGAGAACTTTGAGCAGAGTTATGGACATTTCAACACCCTTAGCCTGTACCTCAACCTCGAAAAAGTATCGATACCTGGATGGGGTGTCAATGAATGAATGGATCAAGTAATCTTCTCAGCAGTGTTCATGCCACGAGAGTTTAAGTAGCAATTGAGAAGACCCCTTCGAGTCTGTTTGACACCCACACGTTTTCGGAATATTACGCGACTCACATATGTGAGTGTGCGGAACTCAGAGGCCGCAGGTAAGCTCAGAGGTGCGTCAGTTAGCAACTCCCTGGCGACCGGAAGTTTAGCGTCCAACTAGCAGCAGGACACCGATCGGCACCCCACGTGCGCAATAACACCGGGAGCACGACGTTCAAAGTTTGAGCGGAGGTTGACGTGAACGGAAACGTCCCACGTCTGGTAATATCATCGACGACTGAGCCCTGAACCCTACGGAAAAGCCAACTCGGCGGCTGACAGCCTGATTTGACAGGGCACCACGCTGGTGGAGACGCAGAGGTGAGCAGGTCATCAACAATCGAAGAAAAACACAACTGCCAGTAATAGAACCCTGCTCCAGTAAGCATTGAAGTCTTCAACAGCTCTTAACACGCGCCCTGGAGGGGGGCAAAATCCGCCCATACCTCCAGTTTTTCGTAGATAGCTCCAGATTTTACTGGCCGATATATGCCATTGCTTGTGTACCTGTTTATAAATGACCGGCACGTTCTTCAAAGTACGAAAAGTGAAAATCGACCGAAAATTTTCGAGTTAGAGGTCGCTAAAGTCAAAACAATTATTAGCGCCATTTTATCCGACCACAAATATCGACCCTGATGCGCTTCCCGTATATTGGCAAAAGGGAAGTGATCTTGGCAAAACTAACGACTTGTTTGGTGTACATTGTTATGCTATATTGTATCAAAGTCATGTCAGGTCACCGAAGTCAAGTCAAGTCAAGGTTATGACAGGTTAATACACGCCCTGAATGGGGGATGGCGAAATCTACCCTGCCTCCGATGTTTCGTACATACCTCCATACTGTACGGGCAGATATACACCATTTTTTGTATACCTACTTGGAAATGATCGGCGCATTGTTTAAAGTAAGAAAATGAAAATCGGCTGGAACTTTTCAAGTTAGGGGCCGTTAAAATAAAAACAATTCGCAGCGCCAGACCACAAATGTCGGCGCTGATGCGCCTCACGTATATTGGCAAAAGGGAACTGTTCTTGACAACACAAGCGACCTGTTTGATGCATCTTGTTATGCTATGCAATTGAAAAGTCATGTTAGGTCGCCGAGGTCAAGTCAGGTCAAGTTCATGACAGGCTAATAGAACCGAAATTGGTCAACTGGAATGTTGTCAAAAATGCAAATGACTGTCATGCGATTGATATCACATGTTACTCCTTACGCATCCCGAAATATACTGTTTGTCATTGTGTGCCTAAGTGTTTCCATACCTTATTCATGTATTTCACTCCTTTCTTTGTGAAGACGATTGTGCTGAGCCGCCCAACGGAGCACTCGGGTGGGCTTCCTGATTCTGGTAACTGGAACAAGTAATGACCTGATAAAGTGCTCCTACATAGGTGACCTAAGGTCAAATGACGGATCTGGCATCTGTATTGCATCATTAGTAATCTCCAAAACATCATTAGTGCCAATTTTGGAGCGTTTAGACCCCGACAACAATCCATAAGAATGAGAAGCCAAGCCACGCAAAATCATAAAATTTTGTTATTTTGACCTCATTTGACCTTGAAGATATTGGCATCTTTTTTAATCCGACAATTTAACAAAATGCATTAATTTTGACGTACGATACATGACTTCACAGGCTGCCAAGAGAGTGCTGTTGCGGTCGGTCCACCAACTGGATTGTCCTGTGCCTGAAGTAGGAGAGTTCCATAAACCACTGGCCTTCCGCACCTACTCGTCCTGCGTCGTCGGTCTAGCGCATCCAATGACTCCTTACACTTGTAAAAAATCGGCGTAGAAAATGGCATTTGGAAAGCGCACGTTTCGGATCACCTTAAATTACATGTTATCAAATATGCAGCTCTGCGCATCCTTATATTGGCTCCGAGGGAGGACGAAGCCAAGCAGAGTCGACTCTCGAGTATTTGGTAGGAAAGGTCACCGGGCCGCCCGGCCCGGTCGGACTCGATCGTCACGCGTTGCAACCTGTAGTATTTGTCTGGGTCTACAGCTTTTTGTATTCTAACCATTGCACCCAGTCAAACGTCTGAATTTAATGTTGAATGCTTTGAATGTATTTCCCAATAGTTTTGATGAAGTATCCATAATATTTACTTAAACAAAGCGGTCTCCGGCGGCTTTTCAGCTGGCGGGTAACTGTTTTCGGTGTTAGTGAAACTCTGTTCCGTTGAACATTTAAATTTATTTCCACTGGGGTTACTATCTCTTTCGTTCGAATGGCAAGGCCAAGTCCAACCATTACTAATCTAGCGAACACAAATACATCCCAAAATCCGAATGGAAGAGGGCAATATTCTACCAATGTTCTCGAATGCATTGACCTTGCAATATACCTGAATGGAAGGGGCCAATTTATTTTCAGGGCGAATAGCTGAGGTAGGCAGGTCCGGACCGACGGTTATCTTGCGGCCAGGGACGTCGACGAGTCTCCCTACGGGAAGAACACGTGTTCTCTTCTTATAATCCCCGCCCCCTCGATCTTCGGATAGGAACATGCCATATGCAAAAGGGCAAACACGGTGTAATTGTGCGAACGCAGGGTAGATACGTGTCCCCACCGTCTACAGT
Source organism: Imbricaverruca yamaguchii (assembly GCA_034440575.1). Lineage (NCBI taxonomy): Eukaryota > Metazoa > Arthropoda > Thecostraca > Neoverrucidae > Imbricaverruca > Imbricaverruca yamaguchii. Next base: position 81,286 of record JAOTOL010001316.1, read on the forward strand.
CGTAGATGTTATTACTGGGTTGATGGAACGCAGATTTTTCAGCACCCTGTGATAATTTTGGGATTACTAGATGCCGGAGATAGTGCGGATAATGCGGAGATAGTAATAGTGCGGATAAGATAATTTCCATAGTGCGTTGGATAATTTCCATTGTCGAGCTATGGAAGTAGAACAAGGTATACAATAGTACAATTTTGCGCAACTCATCAAATACAATTCGGTTTATTTCGGCAAAAAAGCAATTAATCTTGAGCTCACATATAATCACCCTTCCAGATTATTTTACTGTTTGCGGTAGGTTTCTAAGCGTCATGCAGTTATATCTTCACCGCATTCCTCCCACGGCAGCAGTCCACCATAGTCTACTGCTAACGACTCCCCAGCCGGGAATTCACTCGCTTTACTCGGCATTATCAGCAGATAGGCAGTGCAAGCATCGGGCTCATCGCGACCTCTACCGCAAGTGGACCATCGCAAACGACAAAAAAGTTGCGGACATTTTTCATGGTGCGGACAGACTGGGGCGGCAAACATGTCCTAGCCGGCGACAGATGGCGCAGCTGGGGGACGGCGCGCATCGGTCCGACTCGCCGGCCGGCCGCCGCCACCACCGCCCATCGAAACAGCTGGTCTCATTCCCGAGGACACCCATCGATCGGATCCGGTCGCCACAGACAAGCAACCTCCGGCGATGAACAACACGCTGAGCACGTCATTAGAGGTGATCACTGCGTCCAAAAGTGTACAGGTCGCGTCCCAGTTTGTGGATGCCTTAAACAGGATGTTTAGAGATACACTTATGGCATGCTTGCAACCGGATATATAGACGATCACGGCAAGTTATGGCTGGCACCAGATATATAAAAATGCTAGTAGTGGTTGCAACCTGAAATATTCATAGAATGGGCGCTAGTGATGGTTGCCAGACAAACCTACAATGATGTAACCATGGTTAGTGGTTGGTGGGTACAGAAGTATAGAGATTTAGCGTATGCTCGACGCTGCCGGACAAAAATGTAATCTTCCTCATGTTCGTTAGCTTGATTGTTGCGTTAGGGGGAAGAGAGTACGCCTAGAGGCGTGCCATAGAAGTCACTTGCGCTGCCTGCTCGCCTTTAACCCGTCCCGTCTCGGGGGGGGGGGGGTCTTCAACCGCCCCCTCAGGTTTTTCGCGGATAGCGGACGAACAGCGCTAGACAGCGCGCCCAAATTTGGCATACTTCTTCCCACATCAATGTTACATGCTGATTCAAAATTTCTAGGTCAGGTCTTCTAGGGTCAACCAGTTATTCAAGGTCAAGTGAGGTCACCTTCAAAAACGTTCAACCAGTGGTCACGCTTTAACGGATACAGATATTATAATGAAACTTTCAGCGTTTGCTCATCTTTACGGATGCAATAAAACATACGAGTTCAATTTTTTTCCGCTTTTGACTACCTAATTTTTTCAAATTGCAGATCAAACACAGGATTCTGGCTAAAGTAAGCATTTTGTTTTGGGGGAAGTTAACTTCCAACAACGTTTCTCGGTCTGCTCTACCCACTGGAAAAGGAAAATTATAGAAAACTTCAAAACTCAAAATTTTTTCATTTAAAAGATTTAAAAGAATTATTTTGTGGGCGAAAAAAACAATTATAGCCCTGGTCGATTTCGCTATCCTTTCCTCATTCCAAATACATTTAGTTTTTCATATATCCCAAAATGAACCCCCCATAGTCAAAAACATAATGTAAGTCGTGAAGAGTCGTGAAAATCTAGCCCCCAGTGACGTCACTTTTGGGGGAAAGTGTTTTGCAGGATGGACCCGGACCCTACTCGTCGAGCGCTTTCAGATGACACCTATTTCGTTTCCGTGCGATGCTTAGTTTGGATTTTAGAGGGGGTCTTCAACCCCCCCCCGAGACAGGGTGAGAGGATTTGACCGAGAAGACGGCGCGGGTTAAGGCGAGTGGGGTTTGCAAACATGTCTAAGACAAGTGTGCATTTATGTTAAAGGAGCATTACGTTATCGTGAATGTGACGTTAAGGTGCTGAAGGTGGGGGCTGAGCGGGGGAAATCTTCCGGATGCTCAGTGCTTTTCGTTTACGTTACTGCTCCGCAAGATAATTCATAGCTGGGAAGGTTGAGAAAGTTCGTTTTGGCAGGGTGCCGGCATTAGACTCTTCGTGTCGAAGAGCACAGAGGGATCGCTTCTCTTGCGTTTGGTGCGTTATGTATATATATATATATATATATATATATATATATATATATATATTATATATATATATATATATATATATATATATATATATATATATAAGGGAGATAAATATGCAGAGACATAGATAGATAGATAGATATATAGATAGATAGATATATAAATATATAGATATGTATGGATAGATATAGATACACAGATACATAAATAGATAGGTAGATATATAGATAGATAAGGTGACTACGTCACGTTGCAAAACTATCAACCTTAGCTTTTAGTTACAATATCTCCATGCAGTATTCGCGCCGATGGATGTCATGCGACGCTTCGTGAAACGCTTAGTCTTGCGACGCGACGCTTAGTCTTGTAAAAAAAAGAACACAAGCCAACTGATCGTAGCCAATGCCAAGTGCTGAAAAATTATTCAGGCCATCCGGGATATAATCTACGGGGAATCCGATACATTTTTGAAACTCCGGATGACTTCGAACGGCAAGCTAAATAGAACCTTTCGGAAGGGCATATATTTTTTAAGACTGTGCCGTCCGGATGATCCCAACCACGCCCCTAATCATGGCCAATAATGGTATGACTCATGGGTCAGTGATATTTGGCGTATATATATACATATATATAAATATATATATATATATATATATATATATATATATATATATATATATATATATATATATATATATATATATATATATACCTGTGTGTTTGTGTATGTGTGTGTGTATGTCCTCACGGTTGGTGTTGGTTGACGTCGCTATGGTTAGTGATTGTTGGCACAGAGTTGACAACCGACTGGAATTATACTATGCTACTAGTGTGAGTCGGATAAAGTCGGTCGGGTGAAAACGTATGTAGGAGATAAAAAATATGAATGACGGTAATTCAGTGCAAATAGGTGATTGAGATGATATTTCTTATCTATCACATGCACTTGAAGAATACTGGCCTTTTACCTTACCATCATTTGACTACCTTAAGGTGATACCCAGGGCAAATAAGAACTTGTGGCGTATGATTCGTTTTTATTTACAGTAACATTTAGTCCCTTTTAAACTTGTGCGTCATTTTAACATGAGGAAACAGCCAGAACAGCAGCCTTAGTTCATACGTGAAAATAACGGTCTTGGTTTCTGAAGTTAAACTAGCCGTTTTAGATCATCAGTAGCTTGACATTGCTACAAAATCCAACATGGTGCACCTTGGTCATGCCTTATGCCACTATTATTAACCCCTAGCCCTCTAGCATTCTGTCCTTTTCGTTCTCTAGCCCTCTAGACTGTCTCTCGGAAGCCTTTTAGTTCGCCATCTGGCTCTCCAAACAGCTTACACGGATTAAGAAACACTTCATATTAGTATCGCACGGTTTATATGTCATGTCCTGGTAGGCACATTATTGTGTTCATGTTCCACTAGGTGTGCGGGTGGCATGCAGTTTACTCTTTCTGAAAAATTATTGATTCATTGTTCACACCATGTGCTTCTATGCTGCGATTGATTTAGCTTATCGCTAGCCTAAACAAACAGGTTTGGCTAAAATTATTGTATCATGTGTTTCAATGCTGGATTAAATCAATTAAAACCGAGAATTGGGAGACAATAATCCTAGCCGGCTGACATGGCGAACCCTGGGCTCATCTTAGGGTGGGAGTGACCACCGACTACATAAGCACGCAGTCGTGGTTAGGATGGCATCCACAAGACACAGACACACACTCGTGGTTAAGATAGCGACCACCGTACACAGACAGACAGTCGTATTTAGGATAGCGACCACCGTACACAGACAGACAGTCGTATTTAGGATAGCGACCACCGTACGCAGACAGACAGTCGTTTTTAGGATAGCGACCACCGTACACAGACAGACAGTCGTAGTTAAGATAGCGACCACCGTACACAGACAGACAGTCGTATTTAGGATAGCGACCACCGTACACAAACAAACAGTCGTATTTATGATAGCGACCACCGTACATAGACAGACAGTGGTATTTAGGATAGCGACCATCGTACACAGACATACAGTCGTATTTAGGATAGCGACCACCGTACAGAGACATACAGTCGTATTTAGGATACCGACCACCGTACACAGATAGACAGTCGTAGTTAAGATAGCGACCACCGTACACAGACGGACAGTCGTAGTTAAGATAGCGACCACTGTACACAGACACACAGTCGTGGTTAGTGACAGCGACCACCGTACACAGACATACAGTCGTATGTAGGATAGCGACCACCGTACACAGACACACAGTCGTATGTAGGATAGCGACCACTGTACACAGACAGACAGTCGTATTTAGGATAGCGACCATCGTACACAGACAAACAGTCGTATTTAAGATAGCGACCACCGTACAAAGACAGACAGTCGTAGTTAAGATAGCGACCACTGTACACGGACAGACAGTCGTATTTAGGATAGCGACCACCGTACACAGACACACAGTCGTAGTTAAGATAGCGACCACCGTACAAAGACAGACAGTCGTAGTTAAGATAGCGACCACTGTACACGGACAGACAGTCGTATTTAGGATAGCGACCATCGTACACAGACAAACAGTCGTATTTAAGATAGCGACCACCGTACAAAGACAGACAGTCGTAGTTAAGATAGCGACCACTGTACACGGACAGACAGTCGTATTTAGGATAGCGACCACCGTACACAGACAGACAGTCGTATTTAGGATAGCGACCACCGTACACAGACAGACAGTCGTAGTTACGATAGCGACCACCGTACACAGACACACAGTCGTATTTAGGATAGCGACCATCGTACACAGACAAACAGTCGTATTTAAGATAGCGACCACCGTACAAAGACAGACAGTCGTAGTTAAGATAGCGACCACTGTACACGGACAGACAGTCGTATTTAGGATAGCGACCACCGTACACAGACAGACAGTCGTATTTAGGATAGCGACCACCGTACACAGACAGACAGTCGTAGTTACGATAGCGACCACCGTACACAGACACACAGTCGTATTTAGGATAGCGACCACCGTACACAGACACACAGTCGTATTTAGGATAGCGACCACCGTACACAGGCAGACAGTCGTATTTAGGATAGCGACCACCGTACACAGGCAGACAGTCGTAGTTAAGATAGCGACCATCGTACACAGACAGACAGTCGTATTTAGGATAGCGACCACCGTACACAGACAGACAGTCGTATTTAGGATAGCGAACACCGTACACAGGCAGACAGTCGTAGTTAAGATAGCAACCATCGTACACAGACAGACAGTCGTATTTAGGATAGCGACCACCGTACACAGATACACAGTCGTGGTTAGTGACAGCGACCACCGGACATATAGACACGCAGTCACGGTTGGTAAGAACTGGAATGGACATATGCGTGTGGAGTCATGTTAGAGGTGGTTGACAACGGACGTATGGGGTGGTGACCACTGGTGGCTGAGGATGAACATGGTACATGTCGAGGTGCTGTGCTAGCAGCGGAGTATTGACTAAAGCAGGCGTCGAGGCGCCACTTCTGCTCATGGGGGACTGGTCATCATATAAAATGTGCACAACAGCATGTGTGGGTGTGAGGGTTGGGAAAGTATTCTATTTACGCGCGGTTCTCAGCCATGCACGAAAGTGAACTAATTGCTTAGAGAGGGTGCTATGAGAAGGCATCAATGAGTACATGGCCATGGATCAACACTCGCTGCACCACACTGGTATCACTTAGACATCGGCGTATTGGTTCGATGGGGTGGGTAGCTGGGTGGGTACTATTTATAGGGAATAAAACTGCCTCAGCTTAATACACGATTCTGGTGTGATTTGTAGAAAATAGTAATAATTTGCATGCAGCAACATTGTTAGTATCTCTAGTTTCTATGAATTCCTGGATTATGTTGAAATATAGTGAGTGACGAGCAGCTCGGTTTCCAATAGAGCACAACAGACGATTCACTATTTGCATTGTATATATGTTTTATTATAAAGGAAATGAGGTAAGTGCATGGTTGTGAAAATGTTAAGCACCGCATACGTCCACACCACCTCTAATTAGTTCCCACAACTAGAACGGATGTGAAATGGTAGGTCAATTCACCAACGAACCAAACGATATGATGTTGCTGTGTTGAGACAGGAATCCTTGTAATAGGTCATTATCCGAGATCATATTACGTGACAAGCTGCTTGACGCAAAGGAGAGGGATCGGCGACCCCTTCCTTGCCGGTAATCAAGTAGAAGGGGAGAGTTGTGCCACAATGGACGCTCACAGGGGTATCTGTGTGGATATAATAGACTATGGGCAAGGTATACGCTAGTCAAGACGCTAAATGGAACCAAGGCATAGGTGCACCTGACGGAGAGTGAACCTGGCGTTTGCCCCCTAACGACCCAACCATACCCGATGGCTGTTAGGGATCCCGTACTTGAGGTAGTGCCACCTGGCGAACGGGCTTGTTGACAGTTGACAGCCAGTGACCGCCACCGACACGTGTATTGCATCCAGTGCACCACCTCGCGACAGATATGCAAAGCAGCACAGCCGCTCCATACCACATCAATGTCTCACGATGCTTCCACACAAAATGAGGCCAGAAGACAACGCCGAAGGAACTACTGACGCCTGCGTGGTCGGCATCTTCCCCCGGGCAGGATCCGGTCAGACCAGCACCTTCCCCCGGGCAGGACCCAGCCAGGCCAGTACCTTCCCCCGGGCAGGACCCAGCCAGGCCAGCACCTTCCCCCGGACAGGACCCAGCCAGGCCAGCACCTTCCCCCGGGCAGGACCCGGTCAGTCCAACACCTTCCCCCGGGCAGGACCCAGCCAGGCCAGTACCTTCCCCCGGGCAGGACCCAGCCAGGCCAGTACCTTCCCCCGGGCAGGACCCGGTCAGGCCAGCACCTTCCCCCGGGCAGGACCCAGCCAGGCCAGCACCTTCCCCCGGGCAGGACCCAGCCAGGCCAGCACCTTCCCCCGGGCAGGACCCGGTCAGGCCAGCACCTTCCCCCGGGCAGGACCCAGCCAGGCCAGTACCTTCCCCCGGGCAGGACCCAGCCAGGCCAGTACCTTCCCCCGGGCAGGACCCGGTCAGGCCAGCACCTTCCCCCGGGCAGGACCCAGCCAGGCCAGTACCTTCCCCCGGGCAGGACCCAGCCAGGCCAGCACCTTCCCCCGGGCAGGACCCAGCCAGGCCAGCACCTTCCCCCGGGCAGGACCCAGCCAGGCCAGTACCTTCTAGCGGTAACACGCTATGGGAGCAGCCACTGTAGCGGCTCTCTAACCACTGAACGGCATCGGCGTTGACCACCTTCATGTCGGAATTATTGTAGTGTCAGGACGCCAAAAACAACTCACACCACCCTCCAGCCATGACACTGTTATATTGTACATAGAACCGTGAAACAAACCGTAACATGAATGTCACTACACAGCAGTAAACAACAGGCATGAAGTAATAAAGTGGATGGAGAGTTTTAAATCGAGTTTGGGACTTGACGCGTGCAGGCAGGTACATAATTGGTCGGCAATAAAATAAACGCCTCGATAGCAAGCTTCCGCCTCTCGACCCAGCGAGTGTGCGTTCAAACGTGAGGTCGGCTGAGTGTTTGGTGTTGTGGTGGTGACGTGAGGTAGGCTGAGCGTATGGTGCTGTTGTGGTGACGTGAGGTCGGCTGAGCGTCTGGTGTTGTGGTGGTGACGTGAGGTCGGCTGAGCGTATGGTGCTGTTCTGGTGACGTGAGGTCGGCTGAGCGTCTGGTGTTGTGGTGGTGACGTGAGGTCGGCTGAGCGTATGGTGCTGTTGTGGTGACGTGAGGTTGGCTGAGTGGTGTTGTGGTGGTGCCGTGGGGTTGGCTGAGCGTCTGGTGTTGTGGTGACGTGAGGTCGACTGAGCGTCTGGTGTTGTGGTGACGTGAGGTCGGCTAAGCGTGTTGTGTTGTGTTGGTGACGTGGGGTTGGCTGAGCGTCTGGTGACGTGAGGTCGGCTGAGCGTTTGGTGTTGTGGTGGTGACGTGAGGTCGGCTGAGCGTATGGTGCTGTTGTGGTGACGTGAGGTTGGCTGAGTGGTGTTGTGGTGGTGCCGTGGGGTTGGCTGAGCGTCTGGTGACGTGAGGTCGGCTGAGCGTCTGGTGTTGTGGTGGTGACGTGAGGTCGGCTGAGCGTATGGTGACGTGAGGTTGGCTGAGTGGTGTTGTGGTGGTGCCGTGGTTGGCTGAGGTCTGGTGACTGAGGTTGGCTGAGTGGTGTTGTGGTGGTGCCGTGGGGTTGGCTGAGCGTCTGGTGACGTGAGGTCGGCTGAGCGTCTGGTGTTGTGGTGGTGACGTGAGGTCGGCTGAGCGTATGGTGCTGTTGTGGTGACGTGAGGTCGGCTGAGCGTCTGGTGTTGTGGTGGTGACGTGAGGTCGGCTAAGCGTGTTGTGTTGTGTTGGTGACGTGGGGTTGTGAGATACTGGTGACGTGAGGTCGGCTGAGCGTCTGGTGTTGTGGTGGTGACGTGAGGTCGGCTAAGCGTGTTGTGTTGTGGTGGTGACGTGGGGTTGGCTGAACGCCTAGTATTGTAGTGGTGACACTGATTGGCTGCCTCACTTTGATGTCGCGAATGTAATACGTATAGTCGCTTCTAGGGCCCTCGACAGTACGAGCGACTGCACACCTTGGCTTGCATTCAGCCATTCGATTGTGTTGACGTCATTTGAACTGTGGTCGAACTTGTGTATGCCGCTGACTGCACCGGCACAGAAATGAATAACTCGCTGAATACGATGGATTTGATTATTGCCGCATGAGCGGTATGTGTATATACGACAGCGAGTGACACAACAACTAAGGCCTGTACTAATGATGACTCACACTTCTATAAATAGAGCGGCCGACGTGGCTAGATGCGATGAGAAGCCCGACGCACCTTTGAACCACAGTCGTCCTATGCTTTGAAATTGAACTGACGGCTAGGGACTGACTCCAAAATTTGCATCATTTGATCGTTCAATCGTTTTAGTCCGTTAATCCTTCCATATAAATCGATTTTTGGGACATGTACTGTTGTAGGCATAGCAGATGCTCCTAATGCTATCATCTAGGTTTGTGGTGTGGTGTACGGTTTGCATTGATTTTCATTCCGTCTTAACAAAACCACTTACAAATTGTGCTAATTTTAGTGAAAATAGTGGAATGGTAATGGCACATTTACAAATCGATTGAGTGAAAATAAAAACTTCGGACGGAACGCTAAGTTTTGCCTGAGGTGGAGAAGTATCCTTGAATTTCGTTCCAAAGTAAGAATACTCCACTCAACTGATTTGTAGTTTCCAGTTTCATTATTTCAATACTTTCACGAATCTGTCTCTCCGAAAGTGCAGTGGTTAGATACCATTATCTTTACCAAACAGTCCAAATTATATTTATTCCTACTTAATCAAGATTTGTAAACCGCCAGCATAGTGTGTCAACGTTACATCATCAGGTACAAGCGACACAAGATTATTCACAAAGATCATACACAGGAAACAGCTCAGGCGTCCGCTCTAATATAAATATAAGTGAGTATTTTCGGAAGGAGATCGAATACGAGACCGGTCTGCATTTGTTTTCCTCCACACGTGTTGAGTGTGGTCTGGTCGCTTGAGATAGGTGCGAATCATGACGGTTCTACTCCACGCAGAAAAAAGGTTTGTCCAGAAGTGCTTTACGAGGCACCAGTCTAAGTAAAAACTTCTGGTTTTAAATCGTCAATACCTGTTCGACAGAACTTCTTTGATCCGCTATGTTAAGTTTTTACCACTAAAATTGTCACTTTCTTAGTGATGCATACTTTCTGCTCACAAAACTACTGTGCGTTCACTTCCTTCTCACGCGTGAAATTAACGACAAGGACGTAGTTTTCTTGAATAAAAATAAGTTTGAGTAAGAAATAAGTTTGAGTAAGAAATAGAGAGGAGATTGTCTCACCTACATATGACAGACGCTTCGCTTTCGCCATAGCACGCTCCATTCTGAAGTTGTCTGAAGTATGTTCCAGGCATTGCATCTCACCTTTCCCGGGAACTGAGCATCGATCTCACATCGGCCTGCGGCTGGCAGCTATATGCAAACGCTATTATGGGTAAGTCCCAGGCTATGATCTGCGGAAGTGCGAGGTCGAATACTTGATGACCATGTGTTGTAACACATCTTTCAAGTTCCTCTACCTATGACGGATGTGCATGCGAAATTGCTTCGATTACCAGCCATTTTCTCCAAAATGTTTGGCACATTCTGGACATATCTTAATTACATCGCAATATGTAAACCATTGCAATTACAATGGTTTATTTCTTGGCACAACATGCATTTTAATTAATATCTGGACACCTGATTCTGGAATGAATTTTGAAGAGTTCCGGTTACTTGAAGGCAAGCATTAGAAGTAACGTAAGGTGAAGACAGTGAAAGCCTTCGTCTACAGATTATTCAACTACAGCTAATATAATTTATGCTGTCTTACTTAAGAAATCGTCCCTATGCCAGATGACCTACAACCTTTCTGACTACACTACATTGACAAGCTGCAAAAGCCCTCAACTGCTTTTGATAGCAAGATTTTATGTGATCACAAGCGACGATATCCCAACTGATTTCAGAAAAATCCAGCGCATGGTCATCCAGTGATGTGCGCAACAGGTGATATTAAACACAAACGGCTAAAGCATAATCATTCCGATGCATAATTCAAGCAACTTCAAATATTTCCGGAAAAGGTGGAATACAAACATATGTCACATTAGTCTGATATTTGACCTTCATTAGAAGGCGATTCTGGATGAAATCAAGCAGATGAAGTTTCTCAACCTAATGTGGAGGAAATGCGATAAAGATTGGATTTCGTAGGTAAAAAGTTTGTAAGGCGAATAATAGTGGAATAATATATATTGAAAAATTTCATTGATCAAAAAGGGTGATGACAAGTGAGTGGCAAGTGTGATAAAGGACAAGAAGACAAGACAAGTTACAAAACAAGATGACAAACCCTCTGATGACAAATAGCACTTCAATTGAATGGAGTCGAACTATGGATTGCAAATTTTAACACTTCGTATAGCTGAGATCTCAATCTTTAAAATCCTGAAGATACCAACAGACTACATACCAGTTGGAAATATAGTTATGCCCAGTAATAAAATATTCGGGCGTATGTCACATCATGACGTTTCAGATGGACTTAAACGTAACATTGCGCCGCATGTCCACACTCCCCGTCCCTCGAAAGCACAAGCGATGATCGCACCGAAGGATGGCAGTGACACAAACCCGGCGTACCACCGCTGAAAACAATGTGTTACTGGAAGTGTATATTTGATACCGAACCTACTCAGAAATGAACATACCTTTCATGGCAGCATTGTATCCGTTTCTCATTGCAATTTTAACAATATTGACGAAAATTGCACAACATAGCATAAATTGAACAACAATTGTGCACGAACTAACTTATACGTAATGCAGTTGGTGGGAAGGGGCGGGCAGACACCGTTCTCTTTTCAGATGTTGGCAGTACCGTTCGTGAACTGTCCGCACCAAGGTTCTGAAGCGTGGTGAAATCTTGCATATTTGCCAATAGTTTGAGCACATTCCGTCAAAGTGGTGAAGCCATACGACATGCCACTTAATTCGACGCCTGGTAAAACGCCTTGTACCACGTTGCAGCCTTATCGAATGTTCGCAAAACTCTCACCATTCCAAGAACATGTCATGTACTTTTGCTACTAAGTACATATTTGCTTCACCCATGCAATTTTGTATCACACTGCTGACAATGTAGCTTTTTTTGTTCATACAGGTTGCACATTGCCAACAGGCCTCAATAAGTATACCTCAGTAATAATTGTTCATGTCGACTTCCAATATATACAAACCCATGTCTGCTGCAGAATTTCTGCCCCTAATAATGCATCTAAACGGACAACATTGAGTGTTTTAGGTATTCGAAGAAACACATGGCAATGAAGCATGCAATATAAATAACAACATATGCAATATTGTCAACAACACATACATTACTAGGTAAAGTAATACATGTACCAACAAAGAAAGAACCCCCAAAGTCCATGGATAAAGAGACCGCATCTTGATGTTTTGTTTCCTGTGTTGCTATCCAAAGCAGAAATATGCTCGCAAACACCGGGGCTCACGACTAGTGCGGGCCATTGGGAAGTTGTTTGCTGTCACATGCTGCCAACATCCATGCGAGTCATGTTAATAGTAGGAAATTCGTCCTGAAAATGCTACCTAGACCTTTAACCTGGAGTTCTTCACGTTCAAAGGAGTGAGATATACAGTGCCAAGATAACTTTACGTGCACGTACTATTGTTGGTTTTGGCAACGTAACCCGCTGTTCTGAATTTTCTTTCATTTCCACTGGTGAAAAGTCACGTTATAGATTATTTGTTTATTTATTTACAACCCACCAGAATTCGAGTAAGCTAGTAGGATATTGCGAAGCGTAAGTTGTAGTCTTAAAGTATTAACTAACTACGCTTGTACATTTTAGTATATGAAGCACAATTATGCAAATACAACCATCAACTTACTATATACACAATAATGTCGCTTTATGGAACAATGTGACATTTTTTCAAAAACGTTTTCAATAGAACACTTCAGTTTTATACCCCCATGACGAAGTGACTAAAACTCAAAAGTCGAATGTTCTTTAGCATGCTTAAACCACTAAGTGGCTAAACGTAGCGCTGGAAAGTGTTTAAGTCATGGCTCAAACCGAGCAGAATTGGAAAGTTGCAAGAACCGTTTCATAAGCTCTGGACCATAAGGGGTTCAATGTATTGGCCATAAGGAGACCGATATTAATTGAGCAATGAGAAGAAGCGGAGCACACATTGCATTTTGTACACATATAAACCCTTCATAAGTACGGGAGCTTAGCGTACATAAATGATACGTTCATTTCCACGACTAGCATGGACTCCAAGCCGCTTGGCAAGCAGATGAACTGTTAGACATTGGACAATCTTTTGGACACATTGAGTTGTTTTTGCGCCACCCCCGCAATGTTCACTCGCTTCCTGGCTGTGATAATCGTTTCCAAATATTGAACAACTTTAGGAAAGAAAATGATAAAAATGGTCGGACATGCTTTTAAGTCCCGTGTAGCAACTGCCCAACATTTGTATCAAACGAAGATGGCTTGGTGGATGAAAGACCATGCTCCTTCAACCCAGTAAACCCTGAGCAAACCCAGTAATGCATTATGAAAATTATGCTTCGCGATCATTTTTTTCACTTTTTATTCTTCGTTTTTAGAATTCTTCTTTCTTTACTTGGTGACTACACAAATCGTGTTTCTAGACAAACGAGCTTCAAAAAGTGCATTTAAACTGGAACACATTTGAAGTCCACCCGGAAAAGCTTCACTTTGCTGTACCGACATATATTTAACCATACCCGATTTAGACATTCATGAACATGCATTTAGGTGATGGTGCATACGACAGCCAGTGGTTACGTAACGTTGTGACCCTCTTTCGCAGTACTCGTGACATGAACAAATGACGACAACATCGGCATCAACTTCCCTCTCTGGAACAGATGTCGCCTGTCTCCGGGCCGGTGACATTATGTGCGCCCGAAGTGGGCCACACAGCGTTTTTATTTTTAGATGGAGTGTTTAAAGAGCTGCCGCCGACTACGCTCCTGCGGCCATAGCGAGGTATTCACACGGTGCCAGCACTACGTCAGTGTGGACCCTTGCTGTCCTGGCTGGGTAGCCGGTGCATATTCACACGGTGCCAGCACCACGTCAGTGTGGACCCTTGCTGTCCTGGCTGTAGCCGTGCATATTCAGGTCCAGCACTGTCTGGACCTTGCTGTCCTGGCTGTAGCCTACATATTCACAGGTGTCGAACGTCAGTGTGGACCCTTGCTGTCCTGGCTGGTAGCCGGTGCATATTCACACGGTGCCAGCACCACGTAGTGTGGACCCTTGCTGTCCTGGCTGGTAGCCGGCATATTCACACGGTGCCAGCACCACGTCATGTGGACCCTTGCTGTCCTGGCTGGTAGCCGACATATTCACACGGTGTCAGCACCACGTCAGTGTGGACCCTTGCTGTCCTGGCTGGGTAGCCGGTGCATATTCACACGGTGTCAGCACCACGTCAGTGTGGACCCTTGCTGTCCTGGCTGGGTAGCCGGTGCATATTCACACGGTGTCAGCACCACGTCAGTGTGGACCCTTGCTGTCCTGGCTGGGTAGCCGGTGCATATTCACACGGTGCCAGCACCACGTCAGTGTGGACCCTTGCTGTCCTGGCTGGGTAGCCGGTGCATATTCACACGGTGCCAGCACCACGTCAGTGTGGACCCTTGCTGTCCTGGCTGGGTAGCCGGTACATATTCACACGGTGCCAGCACCACGTCAGTGTGGACCCTTGCTGTCCTGGCTGGGTAGCCGGTGCATATTCACACGGTGCCAGCACCACGTCAGTGTGGACTCTTGCTGTCCTGGCTGGGTAGCCGGTACATATTCACACGGTGTCAGCACCACGTCAGTGTGGACCCTTGCTGTCCTGGCTGGGTAGCCGGTGCATATTCACACGGTGTCAGCACCACGTCAGTGTGGACCCTTGCTGTCCTGGCTGGGTAGCCGGTGCATATTCACACGGTGCCAGCACCACGTCAGTGTGGACCCTTGCTGTCCTGGCTGGGTAGCCGGTGCATATTCACACGGTGCCAGCACCACGTCAGTGTGGACCCTTGCTGTCCTGGCTGGGTAGCCGGTGCATATTCACACGGTGCCAGCACCACGTCAGTGTGGACCCTTGCTGTCCTGGCTGGGTAGCCGGTGCATATTCACACGGTGCCAGCACCACGTCAGTGTGGACCCTTGCTGCTCTGGCTGGGTAGCCGGTGCATATTCACACGGTGCCAGCACTACGTCAGTGTGGACCCTTGCTGTCCTGGCTGGGTAGCCGGTGCATATTCACACGGTGCCAGCACCACGTCAGTGTGGACCCTTGCTGTCCTGGCTCAGTAGCTGCTGCGGCTTGCTCCGGAATGTTGTGCGCCTACTATTTGGCAGCTGGGCTGGCGACGTCTGTTTACTTAGAGACTGATATGCTACAACCCATGGCGCGTGCTGACCGGGATGCTCGCACTCGACAGCACCCGTTTGGATTAGTAGCATGTCGCTCTATCAGGAGGAGCATTGCTGCATCCCTAAGTGAGCGAGCACAAACTGGCGCTACAGTTGCTCAGACAGCTTCGCAGCAAAGGTGAAATCTCTGTGGATGGGTAGTATATAAACTAGACCTGAATACCCTGGCAAGCGGCGTGTTTGCTGGAAATTGCCTGCCATGGAGCTCAAGTTGGAGCAAACAGACGACCAATAAGTGCTGGTCGGGCCAGCATATATAACCAGCGGCAAACTTTACTAGCATACAAAGCTGGGTTGGAATAAATCTGGGTGTACCCTCCATGCCGGTATATATTTAACACTGAGGTTTTCAACGCATGTTATACAATTCAGCGTGACTTGGAAATGCTGAAAGCGTAGGGCATCGGCTTAAGCCTAGACTTAAGATTAATTGTCGTTGTTCTAAGAATAACTGAAAGCCATATGACACGGTTTCACGCGATGCACTTTCGCTAACGAATTTAATGAAGCTGCAAATGAAATACAATCACGTTAATTTCACTATAAATTTAACGTTTGATTAAGTAACCTTGACTTAACTGGCACCTGTGCACATCATTTTGCCATCTTATTCAGCGCAATTAGGAATTGCGGCCCATTAGTGTTTCCTGGCAGAGAGCCAGTGACATGAAAAGAAACTGTCAAACTGCACGTGACGAGATCGCACGATTTATATCCAGTTTTCATAATGTGGCTTTGGGGTGGACTCCCAGCTCAGTTTACAGGTATTTTAATAAGGTAATTTGTATTCGAAGTTTTCACGTTTCATCGCTACCAACAGAGGAATAATACCAAATACGTGCTTGACATTCTCCTCATTTTTGCAATTTTTCCACATTATCTATTGCATCAAATTGGAACAAATTGCATCATGCAGAATGTGTTGAAAGGATTTTTGTTTGTTTTAATCTCAATAAGCAAATAGAAGATAAACCAAAACCTAGTCAAACCTAATTTGTTCTTGTAGAAAGTAAATTTATTTGGAAAAGTTATTTGAAAAAGGTTTTGATAACTTGTATTTCTACTAAAATAAAAACGTTTGGCCTTGTTAGATTAGCCTAACCATATATGCTTGCTTGATGGAGGTAAAATGTGTAAAATTTGTTTTGTGGATAACTTAACACGCGCCCTGGAGGGCCTCTGAAAGTTACGCGAACTGGAGGGGGATTCCGCCCCACCCCTACGATTTCAGCTCTTATTAAAGCTGGAGAAATGAAATTCGCAGGGTGGATGGGTACGGTAGTGTACTCTATTGTGTGCAAATGTCATGACCTTAGATCAATATCTTCAAGGTCAAATGAGGTTAACATTTCACAATTTTCTCGTTTTGCGTGGCTCGGTTCTTCATCGTTCTGGATCGCTGTAGTTGTGTTTAAATACTCCGAAATGGGCATCAGTGATGTTTTGGACATTACTAATGATGCAATGCAGCTGCTAGACCTGACATTTGACCTCAGGTCACCTATATAGCAACACTTTAATAGGCCACTACCTGCTCCAGTTACCGGAACCGGGCCGCCCGTCCGACTGCTCCGTTGGACGACTCGGCGCAATCCGCTTCACAAAAAGAAAAAGTGAAGTACATGAATAAAGCATGGAATTGTTCCCAGGAGCTGTGAAAACTAGGGTTTCTAAAATACCTAAGCGTTGTGCTCGTCTATAACACAAACATAACTTAGGTGACCTCACGGTAGTATCACGATATGTGAATGGGCATATAAATATCGGGTCACCTGAGGCACCAATCTTAATGTAGGTAATGGGTGACACAGACAATCTTTTCCCAACCGGAAATGTCACAAGAAAAATGTTAATGTTAATGTTAAAACCTGCACCTGTTAATAATTAATAATGAGGATGCTCGTACCAAATAACTGGACCTGTCACCTTTTAGTGGAACTAACTGAAAATGGACATCAATGGAATTGTATTTACATATGTGTATATATATATATATATATATATATATATATATATATATATATATATATATATATATATATATATATATATATAGCTTCCCCCCCACTAACACCCAGAACAAACTAGCTATATTCATATGCTATCGTAGAACAGCAACGTTTAACCTGGTCATGAGTAACAACTCACACCGGGACAAAACATCTCTGAAAATGTCCAACGTAGTGTACTTTTACAAGTGCATGCAAGGGGAGTGCGCGCTCCTGCAGAATAGTTGCTACGTTTGGCACACAACCACATCCTTAAACCGCCGCATAACAATGCACTTACAACAGGGCGGGCTCCAGACACACACCGAAAGGGACCATTCCAGCCACCTCACACGCTCCAACATGACCATGAACACAACAGTCCTAGCCACAGCCCTTGATAAGCGCCGCCTCCAAATCTTGGAATCGGTTTTTATCAGGGAGATTGACCCAACCATCAACCGCAAGAGCAATGCACGAGGCACGTTGCTGTTATATGATGGTCCACAGCTCACCATCAGGCGCTAGGGCGATTGTTAGCGATGAACTGATGGCATTTGTTCTTGTTAGTTTAGCTTCTCATTGTACGCACCAAAAAGTGGAAGTACCATGCCATGTATCGCACGTGTGTGTATTTCATTGTTTTCCAAACCCGTGATCGTGACCGATTTATACCAATTTTGAAAATGTCCGTAGTGGGATGAAACGTCGAAAATATAACGAATATTCTATTTGCATATCATAGTTTTGTGTATGAATATCGTACATTAACACACGATCGATGGAAAGCGTATCGTGAGACAGATACAGACTGCAGAAGAAAGAGTGCAACGCCCGTTCCGCAATTGTGTTCGACTAACTGCATATAAAATGATGTGCTTCCGAGCTATACTTATATATATATATATATATATATATATGTATATATATGTATATATGTATGTATATATATATATATATATATATATATATATATATATATATATATATATATATATATATATATATATATATATATATATATATATATATATATATATATATATATATATATATATATGTAATATATATGTATAGATGTGCATATATATATTTGTATGTCATAGGCGTAGGAACGTCTAAAAAATTGGGTGGGTCAGTGTCAATAACAGGCGCACCCAGGAATTTCGCAGTGCCGTGGTTGGGCACTTTTGCATAAGAAATCCGATAATTTGAATAGTGAACACAACTTTCACCGCTAAGTTGGGGGGGGGGGGACCCCTGGACGCGCCCATGGCTAACAGCAACATGTGGTCCTAAAACGAACGATCATCGTTGCATAAGTATTTTCAGATTCACACTTCTCGCTGTACTTGGAACTGATTGAAAATTCTTTGATCCGGTGTGTGGCAGACCAATATTGGCAGGCTGACAGACTAGGGCAAATAAAAATGCAATCAATATAAATACATAGTATGGTGTTCGTACTCAAGGCCTAACTCCAACATATAGGTGATCAGCCACCTCAATCACCTCGCTAGTACATACGTGCACCTTACAATATCCGCCACTTCAAACGAAATTGCTACAACTACATTATGTGACACCCGGCTGAAACAGAATGTAAGCGTTTATTTTTGGGACCAGCAATTCAGTGCAAAATAGCTGACAGGCGGCAGCACGCGGTACCTGGTAAGTCATAACGTGTTCAGACTTAACAGTCACAAGGTCCCATCCTGAATGCAATTTGATGATTAGTTCTCTTCTTACCACATTTTCTGTTGACTAAGAAATCCGGATAACCGCTGAGCTTTAATGTATCTCTGGTTAGATCCGCTCCCAGATTGGCTACCGAACGGAGATTAGGTGTTCTTTTTTTAACCTTTCCGTTTTTCTTCGTCTATGGATGCGATTTGTGGCTCCAGCCAAGTATTGTTAGGGGCCCGGCACATTGTTGTGACCCTAGCTATTTTTTAAGCTTTTTTGTTTGTTTTTGCACCGACGATATTTTTGTATGTATCAGCGCAATTTTCGCAAACCCAGAAGTGTTTATATAGTGCGCGGTCTTTGTGTTCCTTTTCTAGGACCATGTCGATTTTTGAGGATCCCAGTCTGTTTTTGAGGCTTCCATGCGGTCTCAAATCCCCGGTGTGCTTTGAGGAACCGGTTGTGTCTGCTTTTTAGCTGCCGGTGTAGCTACTTTGAGCTGCAACTCATGTTTTAAGGTCTTGCAGCTTTTTGCCAAACTTGGTACACTTTGGAGGACCTAGTGCATTTTCGTCCTTCAGTTGTGCTCCTATGGTCCCGCTGCATTTATTTGGGGTCCCGCTCACATTTTTGGCCCCCAGCACGATATTGTGGAATCCGGTATATTCTATCGGGGTCCCGTCGAGACCTTTCCAGCCCAGGCGCGTGGTTTCGTGTAGATCCGATGCCAGTTTTCTATGCTCGACGTAATTTTTGGTGACTTCTGAAGTATGTAAAGTCCAAGCCAACACCCGATTTTTCAGGCTCCCGGCGATTTGTCATGTCCCGCCGCGATTTTTCAAGCTTTGATACGTTTTTCGGTGACCGGTATGCTATTTGTAAAGACATCTGGTGGTATGTTTGGGCGAGGGAGTGATTTTCCTGCCTCGTACTTAGTTTTCGTACATGCCTTCGTATTTAGTTTTATAAATCTGTTTATTTCGGAGAGCTCCGGCTTGATTTTTATCGGGTTGCGATGCGATTTTGGGGCCACGGTGTGCTTATTTGGGGCATCGACGCTAATTTTAGGGATACCCGAGGGAATGTTTGATGCCCTGACCACTTATGAACTTATGAGACTACCGACAGGAATTTTGGGTCCCAGTCGCGATATTTGGGGGCTCGGCGCTAGTTCGCTGGGCATGTTGTACTTATCTTTGCCCCAGTGCGGCTTTTGCGTTCACCGGCGCAAATGGTCGGGCCCGGTGCAAGTTTTTGGTTCCCGCTGCATATATTTTTAATCCCTAATTCTGGGGGGGCGATGCGAATTGATGGGGCCTCAGAACCATTTGTTCGGACCTCGGCGCAATTCTTTGGCTTTTGGGAGTCCACATCTTCAGGAAGGAGGAGGATTCGCCTCCTTGGTATGCCACGCTGGTTGCTCAACGAGTTTCTTTTCCACCAATTGTATCCTGCAGAGCAGAAAGGTCCTTATGAGAACTTTCTTTCGAGACATGCCCTGAATTTTCCGGTGTTCGGGCCTTCTCGATGTGATTTTTGGTATCAACTTCTACTTTTGTAGACCACTTGCGTGATATTTTTTAGCCCCGTTACGATTCCTCGAGCTCCGGTGCATTTTTTTCGTTGCTCCAAAGCGTTTCTTTTCCGGGCCGCAACGCGTTTTTGGGGCCTTTGGTGCAATTGTTGTGGCCACAGTGACATTTCGGGTAGGAATTGATTTTTTGGAAGCCAGCTGCGAATTGTGGGGCTCCAGGTTTTTTGGGTCTAAGTGTGATTTTTGTCCCCTGACATTAGTTGGGATGCCGAGTTGCCTCGACAACTGCCGACCATTAGTCGCGAGCTTTGTTGCCTCGACACGTCGTTGGGGACCGAACACGTTTTTGTTTCCTTTGGGGTATTTACTGGGACACCAGAATCATTATCCATATGCGGACTGTTTCTTTTTCTTTGCCCTGACTTCATTTAGCAGTTGCTCCCCATGAGATTGTTGGGACGCCGGTGCGACCTGTCGAGCCTCTAGAGTGGTTTTCAGCGGGCCGGGCGCGACTTTTTGGCACCTTCAGGTTCTCGTGATTGTCGGGGTGGCCAACCCTTTGGCGTCCCCGTTGTGATTTTTTGTGACACGATTTTTTCGATCCCCGCGTGGTTTTCGGGGCCTAGGCGGAAACTTTTGAGGCCTCTGGTGTGATTTTCAAGGGACCAGTCCGTCTTCTTGCAGCTTCCATGGTGATTTTGAAGGACCACGGCACGACTTTTGTTGTGCTCCCAGTGTGATTTTCAGGGTCCCCGGTCCGACCTTTTGTTGGCCACAGTGCGATTGTCTGGGATAACGATCCGACCTTTTGAGACCCAACGTAATTTGGACAACCCGGCCAGTCTTTTTAGTGCCTGGCGTGATTTTCGGGAGCCCGGCGATACTTTTTCCCCCAGTGTGATTTCTAGGAGCACGGCCGGACCTTTTAACACGCGCCCTAGGAGGGCGCGTGTCACAACACCTAGGTGACCTGAGATCAAATGGCGGATCTGGCATATGCATTGCATCATTAGTAATGTCCAAAACATCATTAATGGCAATTCTGGACCATTTAAATGCAATCACAGGGATCCATAACAATGAGAAGCCAAGCCACGCAAAACCAGAAAAGTTTGCTATTTTGACCTCATTTGACCTTCAATATATTGACCTAAGGTCACAGAATTTCCACACAATAGAGTTAACTATCGTGCCCATCCACCCTGTAAATTGTGTTGCTCTAGCCTTAACACTCGCACGTCCGGCGGTCCGCGCCAACTTCGCATGTCCGGGGGGGGGGAGATGACTGCCCCCCCCCTAGGATCTTTGGAACTATGCTAGCTAGCGACAAACGGAAAGCGGCGTTGGATAGCTGGTGGCGGGCTCTATCGCAAGTGTTTCGGTAATTTCTTTCGCTCAGGTCAACATTCAGGTCACTGGGCCATCATAGGTCAAATTCGACCGGATAAGGTGGGACTAAGAAATTTACACATATCTCAGGACCTGTAACAGATAGAAACAAATGGCGAAAGCTATTCGACAGTCCTTGAAATGCGCTACCGACAATAGGCGGTGTAATTTAAGGTCAGGTCAACCGAAACTCAGGTCAAGGTCATGAAGTCATGACCTCAGGTCAAGGCCTAGGGAGGTCACGTAAGGTATCAATCGACACGTCTTGACGATACAAGCACAATGACGCTAATTTCAGCCTTCTAGCTCAACGCAGTACGATGTAATACATAAATGTGTAGTGATCTCAGGTGACCTCAGAGACCTTGGTGAGGTCACTGAGTAAAAATGTCAGCAGTAGCATTGAGCATAGCTTCCATCTACATGCCACAGCCGTTATGAGATCATTCGGAGCGCAAATATGTAACTAGGAAACATTTGTATATTTTACCATAGCCCTATAATGGGGAAGCCATGGCAGTGACCTGACCTAAGGTCAATGCTACGAAAAAAAGATATACATATTATGGTCCCTGATGAGATCATGACATGTTATAAGTTTGAAATCAATAGCTCAATTATTGTGGACGTTATGCCACCTAGAACTCCGAGTGTAGTTGGGTCACTTCGCCTGACCTGGTGACCTGACCTGAGAGGACCCAGGATTACAAATGTATGAGGATATGCGGAAAAGACCAATGCACATCTATGCGAGGTTTGACCTTGCTAACCCTATTAGGTTGGCGGAAAATGAGGAAAAACCGGAGGGGGGCAGATATCTGCTCCCCGGACGTGCGCGGGTTAATGGGAGCCGACATCTTAGGGGGACGGAATCCGTCCCCACCCCCTCCAGTGCGCGTAACTTTTAGAGGCCCTCCAGGGCGCGTGTTAAGGCCTTGCGTGATTTGTGGGGGCCCGGGCGAGACTTTTCGGGATCCTAGCGCAACTTTTTTGGAGCCCCAACGGTATTTTCATGAGTGCGGAAAGTACCACTACTCAAATAATATTTTGAATTCCTCAGCGTCATATTTAGGGTCTCTGAACGATTTTTTAGGCCATCAATGTGATATTCAGTGGTCTTGGTGGGATTTTGGGTGCCCTAACATCATTTTCAGGGGTCTCTGAGCGACATTTTGTGGCCCCCAAATGTTTTTTTTATGGGCCCCGGTGCGATTGTTATGGACACCAACAGGAGTTTTAGAGAGCTCGCCATTATTTTCCTGAACCCCGGGGCGAACATTGGGGGCCCACAACCTCTCAGGGGTGGGGGATTGTTCCAATGCCTCCCCACTTCGGTACGCCACTGGGCATGCCCGAATTATTTTATAGCTTAACAATGACGTCTATGGAGTACATCTCACAAATCGACTTTGCCATGACCATTTAACTGCTTGCACCATCAGAAGTGTTCAGAAATATACACCCCGCAATCGACCTAAATTCATCCCATTATCTTTGGGGTTCTTAAATCTCAGTATGGACGCACACACCACTGGCAGGGCTAAAAAAATGGTTTCGTGGTTGTCGTCCAAATCCGGAATAGGCTTGGTGGTTGTCACCTTTTGTGCAAACGATAACATTATGCTACATGGCCCGGAACAGGGGTTCCCAACCTGGGGTAATGCGCTGGCTTGTGGAGGGGCGGGGGTGGGGTTATAGCGGGGTTTCATCAAACCTCGAGTATGGAGAGTACTGTGTACATTTTCCAAAAACCGGTGTACATATATCGGCAGGAAATACATGTTCTCAACCTTGAAAATGAACTTTGGTTATGAGGCATTCTGAATTTGATACGGGGTAATCACGAGGTTGGCCTAACCCAAAGGGGGTAATGATAGCTCGGAAAGGTTGTGATTTCTGGACCTATAACAAATTGCGTCGATTACCTTTATACAGAATATCTTGCCGCCAATTTCCTTTTCGGCAATTCGGTGTCGTCAATGCACCCATGGTTTGCAACACTGTCAATGCACCCATGGTTTGTGAGCCTTAATAATGCAAGGGCTTAGAAGTGTCGTGAATTTAAGCCGGCTTAAATAATAAAAGCCAGTTTAAACTGGCTTAAATTAATAAAAGCAACTGGCTGCCATAAATTGAATTTAAGCCAGCTTTTTTCCATCCCTACCGACATATACGTACTATTATCAGTAAGCCAATGGGAAAACTATGCCAAAAACAGCACAAATTGATGTGGCTGAAATAGTCACTTTTCATCTAACATAAAATAGGTACCTAGCTATCAAATGGCTATGAACAGTCAGTCTAATATGTATCTTGCTACATATTATCTGCAGAATCTTGCTGCAGAAAGACTTAGACGAGCTTGTGAAGTGGTCCGAAAAATTGCAAATGAAATTTAATTTTGATAAGTGCAAAATCATGCATGTAGGTAGGTAGCATATCAAGGCTCCATACTTGATGGGTGGGCAAGTACTATCTGTGACTCAGCAGGAGAAGGACTTAGGTGTTATTTTGAACATAAAATTGGGGGCATCAGAACAGACCAAAGAAGCCAGGAAGAAGGCACTAAGAATGCTTGGGGCAATAAATAGGAATGTATCATATAAAAGTGAGGAAGTCATCAGGAAGCTTTATTGTGCATATGTCAGGCCACATCTGGAATATTGTGTCCAAGCTTGGTCCCCTAGTTATGAAAAAGATTGTTGGCTTTTAGAGAGAGTACAAAAGAGGGCAACAAAAATGGTGAATGGTATGGGCAACCTGGCATGAGGAAAGATTGAAGAAATTGAATATGTTTTCACTTAGATATAGAAGGCTGAGAGAAGTTCTCACCAAGGGCTTTCAATTTGTACATGGTCAGGAACAGGGTTATCTCAGGGAACTGTTTGAATTTAACAGAAATGATGGAATTAGAGGTCATCAATTCAAAATTAAAGTTAATCACAGCAAGACAAGGTTAAGACAGTCCTTCTTCACCAACAGGGTAGTAGAACACTGGAACCAGCTGCCAGAAACCATTGTCAGTAGCAACACACTGAACATCTTTAAGAACAGCATAGACAATCATTACAAGAATAGTGGGCTTGTTTTTCTGTATTCCAGGGAGAGTTGATCAACACATTTGGTGGACAACTGGTTCAGTGTACAGAGTGCAACCAAGAAGGGCTCTTGTGGCTCATAGTTGCACTGATCTTTTATGTTTTTATGTCTTTTATCTCCCTCAATGCCAGTAGTCGGATGTCAAAATCCTGGTATTTACAAATACCATTTCTAACTACCAGCATCCAGGGCGCTACATGTTAGACCGACTGTACCTAATGGGTAAACATCCGGCTTGTGGAGTGCATACCCAGAACCCAGACAGAGTTTTGGGGAATTCTAGGGAGTTTTTTTTTTGCAAATAAAATGGAGTGTAGCACATTTTTGAATTATAATTGATGCTTCCCTAACCAATGTCCATCACTGCCCTCCAGCCATACCAGAAATATAATTTAAGCCAGAGTGGCTTAAATTAATTTATGCCAGCCAGTTTGAACCATGGTTTAAACCACCAGGTGGCTAAAATTCGCCATCCCTATATTGTATGCATTGCCACCAACTGCAGTGCAATGCCTGCTGAGTAGGTACCTACACACCAAAATATATTTTCTAATTACATTTAGGTGACTATATTTTACTCAAATGTAATTCATATACCAAGATTTTCACCTGAGCTTGATGGTTGATGATCCAGTGCTGGCTTGCAAGTCTAGTCAAATCGCCTGCCAGGGCCAAAATTGCTATCTTGCAGTACTCTTAACACTGGTAGACCTGGGTGCTTTACTTTTGAATGTTTGTAAATGCTCTGTGCAGTACCTTTCCAATCGCAATGTCCACATCTGCAGGATGACCTTACTATCTTTGTCACCCTTACGCCCTGGCCCTGAATAGTCTGTTTCTGGAGTCTGTTTAAGACCGAACCACTTCATTTGGTCTCATATAAGTCAGAAAATGAGAGAGAAAAAAATCGTTTGATTAACACTCCAGATAATTCGAACTTGGTAGTTTTATCTTGCCGCACTCATTCACTACTCATCAATTATAAAGAACCGTGATCAATTCCCTATTTCACTCTTCGACGCACATCGTCGCGTTTAAAATGGAAATGGACGGATTTGAAAGCGAGGGAATGCGCGTAAAAGAATGATATTCTTCTAGATTCTTTCCAACGATTATAATTAAATTAAAAATATTATCGTACATCCTACATGAAAAAAGGATTCAAATTGAAATTGTTGAGAAAAAAAACTAATGTTATAAATTATTCATTACTTAACGTAGGTCTAGTGTTGTTTTAGTACCCGTGGTCTAGTCGCTCGTTTCCAAAGCCGCTGAGTATACCATAGTTGGGTACTTCCGTACCGCTGCCATCGAGCATAAAGTGGTTACGGGACGAGGACAACCACCGGCGACCAGAAGGCATGCCATTGGCTCTGTGCTAAACGGGAGACAATTTATCGTCGGCGGTCGTCTGAACGATGGAATGGTTGTCTCGACGATACTTTGTTGCCGTTGAGTCATTTTTTTGCCGCTGAGCGTACTAGATGGAACACAAAAGCGTACGCTGGGAATGAAGAAATGGTAGCGTGGCAGTGGGTGGTAGAGGTCTGCACGGTGAACATTTCTAGAGGTCTGCACGGAGTGACATTTCCAGTCCCGGTCCAATCCAATTCGTTTCAATCCTGCGTACCTTGACACGGATATCGTGACGTAGTCAATTTTATGTATAGTAGGTACCATTTATATGATTTCACATATAATATTTCTAATGATATGGAAATGCGGTCGCCAAAAGTCCCCGTTCGTGGTTGTCGTCCACGACGACAAAACGATACGATTTTTTAGCCCTGACCACTGGACGATGAAAAGCATTGATTATAGTATCAGTTGTGAATTGATGTTCTAGCACTTCCAGTCCAAATGTCTTCATTGAATAGATTCTGGGATCAGTATTTGCTAAGCAGAGATTGTTGCATATACCATGAGCCCACCATGTGATCGAACCATCTCCGTTGAACGATATAATTTGAATTAAATGCTTAAAGTGCTGTCAATACCACTAGGCAGCTACCCAGCTAAAGATCAACTCGGGTCAATTGTCATGCTCGTGATGTGCCTTGTCAGGTCACATGACAAGCATCACTCATCACTCGTCGCATCATCTCTCTTCATATCACTCCTCATGTGGCCTTTTTAGTTGCGATGTTGGATGCCAGCACCGATGACTCCAAGGCATCTCACTGAAAAGGTTGGATGTTTGTGTGCTGTGCCAAACTGAAGATCCATTGAAATGTGGAAAATTGGTACATTATATTCTATACTACAGTCACACAATGTATGTATCGTGGCAGCAATTTGTGTGCTTTATTTCTCAAAATACATGTAAATGTGTATGGCAGCTAGAACCAAGGTCATATATAATACATGGCTATGTAATATCCAGGCAAGGAACTTCCACTTGGAAATTGCATGTCTTACCTTGATTGTGTTACGTTACTGCCTTCAGCCTTCATAATTGTCTACTGTAGGCAACATTAATGCAATCAACGTTAAATATGTTAGCAGTCAAAGAGCGACAGTGAAACTCTAGTATGCATGTATTTTGTTACTGGCTGGCACAGTATCTGCCTTATGGTCTTTTCATAGCATGATGTATTATGTGAATATGTATACATACGTTCCATTACATCAACTCCTAAATTAGTTGCGTTGATGTAAGGTCGTCTCCAAGAGTGCATGACTTAAAAATGAAGCGCTACGATGTTTGTTTCTATATTGGGTGGTTCTCGACGCAGTTTATGCACGATCGCGGCTAATGGCACCGCCCACACTGTTTCACCGGTGGGCCGCGGGATTGGGAAATGCCCCGAACAGTGCGAGTGGAAGTGCTACCATGTGATATGTGCAGCTTTTGCTTAGTTATGGATTGCAGGGAGGTTTTCTCAAATATTCAAATGTGTGCATGCTGCTTTCTGGGAAATGTATATGTCTCAAAAGTGGGAGGGCCAGCTACCATTGTTGGCCCTCCCACTTCGAAAAGTATGTGAACCATGGCCCCCTGCCCCTTGATCCTACGCCTATGCTCTTTGTATATATATATATATATATATATATATATATATATATATATATATATATATATATAAGTTATTGGCAGTGCAGCAGTGGCAGCGGAAGTAGCCGCTCAAAGGAAATGCGCCGGTAAAATATTATCTTTTTCGTGCGTTCAAGCGCAACCCCTCATCTCTCAACAGACTTCCAGACGAAGGCGCACCTCCAGGAACTTTCGCAGGTGCACCTCTCTGAGGAAATGGCGCCTTTCCATATGAGTTATCCCAATGAAAATTCCTGGATGCGCCTCTGTCCTGCCTGTGTGTGCAATGCTGAGAAGCTCTGGTCTAAGCTAAGCCTGGAAAGCTCGTATGCACGCAAGTGCACGCACAGTATTGGTAGTTTCAAATGTAGAATGTCATCATTTGGCTGGGAATTACACTTAGGCAGTAACATTTTTTGTAAGCTGTTTTGCATTAACTTTGGACAACTATTATTGTTCCATTGCTGTATTAGCCCACGAAAAAATGGCATGTAGTAAGCCAAACATATACTGCATTCATGATGGAATGAAATCGGAAAATGACAAGACAATAGTACCATACGTTACGTACGAAACGCTATACCAACCGCTGGCGCTGAGTACAACAGGTACACAATTCAGATCACATCACACGACAATATACAAGTACCATCAGTGGCGGATCCAGGGGCCAAGAGGACCATGCTCACCATCCATGCAAAGGGCTGGGAGAGGCATGGCACCTTCCATGCAAAAGAACACCACGAGTGGCCAGGTTCTCCGTCTGGGCTATAGTCAAGGCGGTATTATCTGCTGCGAAGTATACTCCAGTGCTCCGGAGAGGGGGGAGGGCACTGTGAACATAGGCCGACTTGAAAAAGTAGTTCATTTCCGACCAGAATAACGCGCCCATCCGGGGAGGCCCGAGTCCATCCCCTCCCCTTCTCCCTGTTCAGTGGATTCTCCCTGCTCAGTGGAGGGACAGTGGATTCAGTGGATTTTAAATGTGCAGCAGCATGCAGATGTTTTCCGCCAATCACTCTGTTTAGATAGTCACTGCGCGGCCACAATACCGCAGACTACAATGCAGTGTTTGCCTGAATCAGCGGCACCTCCCGGCTACCAGTCAGCAGTCATCAATTCGAACGCCAACAAAATTGCTGGCGATTCTATGAATAGTGAATATATGGCCCATAGGCCAATGATATATACCAACACAAGCACAATTGCTTGCGAGTCTATGGATGATGAATATATAGCCTATAGGTCAATAATTACCTATTTGTTGATATTTCAGAGTCGTTAGGCGACACCTAAACATTCATACTTTTCACTTAAACTTATTGCGCATTGTCCAAGTGGCGAACGTTAGGTGGGTTAGCCATGCATTTTTTTTCGTGCAAATAAGGGCCACCCTAATATGCCCCACGGTTTGAAGCTTGCTATCCCCTCTTTCGACCGAAGCATAAATATGCCATTCCTTCCTCCTGACCGCCGACACATATTCCAGAATGTACTAGACCATCGCGATCACCGCCTATAATCACGGACTATGTGACGTCACAGTGTGCTCTCTGCCCGTTGCCTAATTAGCGTCAGCTTAACCGGCGGCTCCGCATTTATTACCCAGCTTGGCTCAGTCACCCCAGTGGGCATTTGCATTGGCGTCGTCACTGAACTCGGGTATATGGTAGAGGTTGTTGTGCCATGCTTTTCATGAAGCAACACAAACGTATCGTTACATTTCGCGAGGTTTGGAGAATGCTTCCCTCATTCCCCGCTTTGACGATGCCAGTGTCCAATTTGTTTTTTAGTCAAATGAGCCAGGTTTTAAAAAGCCTCTTTATTTTAACATGGGCTGAGAACTGCGTGGCAATGGTGACGTCACCAGGAGATGTTTGTCAGTGTGACATATTTCCTCTCGGAGTTTTTTCCGTATGTTAACTGTCTTTCCGATCACGCCTCACACCCCGTCTCGGGGAGGGGGGTCGATAGGGACCCATCTAATCTCTAAACTAAGCGTCGCACGAAAACGAAATAGGTGACATCGGAAAGCGCTCGACAAGTAGGGCCATCATCCCCAAATTGTTTCTTCCCCAAAAGTGACGTCACTATGTTTTCACGACCTACGTCATGTTTTTGGCTCTGGGGAGTTCATTTTGGGAGAGATTTGAAGAAAAAAGAGAATCAGGAAAGGAAAGCGAAATCTACCAGGACCATAAATTGTTCTAGCCACCCAAAAATAAAACAAACAAACGAGAAAAGAAAATGGGAACTTCAAAAACTTTTGAGTTTTCAAGTTCTCTTCAATTTTCCTTTTCTAATGGGTAGAACGGACTGAAAAACGTTGTTTGAAGGCAACTAGTTCCGATAGCAAATGCTTACTTTAGTCAGAATCTTCTATTTTAACTCGAATGGGCAAATATGCGAAAGTAATAAGTGATAAAAAAACTGAACAAAATCCTTAGGTGCGTTGTGTTGCATGCTTAACACTCGTACGTCCGGAGGCCCGCGCCAAATTCGCATGTCAGGGGGAGGGCAGATGTCTGCCCCCTAAGATCTCTAGAACTATGCTAGCTAGCGGCAAACGGAAAACGGTGCTGTATAGTTGGCGACGGGCTCTATCGAAAGTGTTTCGGTCATTTTTTCCATCAGGTCAACATTCAGGTCACTGGGTCATCATAGGTCAAATTCGACCAGATCAGGTGGGAGTCACATATTGACACATATATCAGGACCTGTAACAGAGAGTAACAAATGGCGAAGGCTATTCGACAGTCCTTAAAATGCGACACCGACAATAGGTGGTGTAATTTAAGGTCAGCTCAACCGAAACTATGACCTCAGGTCAAGGTCATGAAGTCGCATAAGGAGGTCATGTAAGGTGTCAATCGACACGTCTTGGCGATGCAAGCACAATGACGGCAATTTCAGCCTTCTAGCACAATGCAGTGCGATATAATGCGCAGAAATGTGTAGTGATCTCAGGTGACCTCAGATGACCTTGGTGAGGTCACTGAGAAAAAATGTCAGCGGTAACATTGAACATAGTTTCCAACTACATGCCACAACCGTTGTGAGATCATTCCGAGCGCAAATATGTAACCAGGAAACATTTGTATATTTTACCATAGCCCTATCATGGAGAAGCTATGGCCGCGGCCTGACCTAAGGTCAATGCTACGAAAAATACGACATACATATTATGGTCCCTCATGAGATCATGACGTGTTATAAGTTTGAAATAAATCGCCCAATTATTGTGGAAGTTATGTCACCTAGAACTCAGAGTGTAGTTGGGTCACTTCGCCCGACCTGGTGACCTGACCTGAGATGACCCAGGGTTAAAATGTATGAGGATATGCGGAAAAGACCGATAAACAGCTATGCGAGGTTTGGCCTTCCTAACCCGATTAGTTTGGCGGCAAATGAGGAAAAAGGGGGCAGATATCTGCCCCCCCCCCCCGAGACGTGCGCGTATTGAAGATAAGCAAACGCTGACAGTTTCATTAAAATATCTTAATTCGCTAAAGCGATTGGTCGAACTTGTTTGGAGGTGACCTGACTTGACCTTGACTAACTCGTTGGCCCTAGACGACCTGATTTAACCTTGACTAATTCGTTGACCCTAGATGACCTGAATAAAAAAAAATTGACAGAACATGCGAAATTGGTGTGGGAAAAGTTACACAAAATTTCTGCGCGGTGCCACGCGTCATTCTTTCACTAGCTGCGGAAAACCTTAGGGTGGTCGTTAACGACCCGCCACCCGAGACGGCGCGGGTTCAGGTTAATATGAACATGAAGCTAAACATGAAGCGTAATGTTTCGAGTAGAACAAGTTTTCGCCTCGTAATTCAGGGGGAATTGGTGGTGTCAACGCACCGACCAATGTTCCCTGCTGACGGTGAACAGGGCACGGGGTGACGGCGGTCCATGGTACAGACCCAGCTGACTGTAGTGGCCGGTGACCACTCGGTTTATCTCCCGGCACGGGGTGACGGCGGCCGATGGTACAGACCCAGCTGACTGTAGTGGCCGGTGACCACTCGGTTTATCTCCCGGCACGGGGTGACGGCGGCCGATGGTACAGACCCAGCTGACTGTAGTGGCCGGTGACCACTCGGTTTATCTCCCGGCACGGGGTGACGGCGGCCGATGGTACAGACCCAGCTGACTGTAGTGGCCGGTGACCACTCGGTTTATCTCCCGGCACGGGGTGACGGCGGCCGATGGTGCAGACCCAGCTGACTGTAGTGGCCGGTGACCACTCGGTTTATCTCCCGGCACGGGGTGACGGCGGTCCATGGTGCAGACCCAGCTGACTGTAGTGGCCGGTGACCACTCGGTTTATCTCCCGGCACGGGGTGACGGCGGCCGATGGTGCAGACCCAGCTGACTGTAGTGGCCGGTGACCACTCGGTTTATCTCCCGGCACGGGGTGACGGCGGCCGATGGTGCAGACCCAGCTGACTGTACTGGCCGGTGACCACTCGGTTTATCTCCCGGCACGGGGTGACGGTCGGCCGATGGTGCAGACCCAGCTGACTGTAGTGGCCGGTGACCACTCGGTTTATCTCCCGGCACGGGGTGACGGTCGGCCGATGGTGCAGACCCAGCTGACTGTAGTGGCCGGTGACCACTCGGTTTATCTCCCGGCACGGGGTGACGGCGGTCCATGGTGCAGACCCAGCTGACTGTAGTGGCCGGTGACCACTCGGTTTATCTCCCGGCACGGGGTGACGGCGGTCCATGGTGCAGACCCAGCTGACTGTAGTGGCCGGTGACCACTCGGTTTATCTCCCGGCACGGGGTGACGGCGGCCGATGGTGCAGACCCAGCTGACTGTAGTGGCCGGTGACCACTCGGTTTATCTCCCGGCACGGGGTGACGGCGGCCGATGGTGCAGACCCAGCTGACTGTAGTGGCCGGTGACCACTCGGTTTATCTCCCGGCACGGGGTGACGGCGGTCCATGGTGCAGACCCAGCTGACTGTAGTGGCCGGTGACCACTCGGTTTATCTCCCGGCACGGGGTGACGGTCGGCCGGTCCATGGTGCAGACCCAGCTGACTTGTAGTGGCCGGTGACCACTCGGTTTATCTCCCGGCACGGGGTGACGGCGGCCGATGGTGCAGACCCAGCTGACTTTAGTGGCCGGTGACCACTCGGTTTATCTCCCGGCACGGGGTGACGGCGGCCGATGGTGCAGACCCAGCTGACTGTAGTGGCCGGTGACCACTCGGTTTATCTCCCGGCACGGGGTGACGGTCGGCCGATGGTGCAGACCCAGCTGACTGTAGTGGCCGGTGACCACTCGGTTTATCTCCCGGCACGGGGTGACGGTCGGCCGATGGTGCAGACCCAGCTGACTGTAGTGGCCGGTTACGTCGGCGCCCATAACGCAGCATCGGACCAATCCGTGGTGGCACATTAGGTAGCCAAATGTTGCCGGCCGCTGTCTGCCGCGTCGCAGTGGTTTGGACGGTTGGCCAGCCTGCTGAGCCAGCTTCAATATGCCAAGCGGGCGGCGGCCGCTCTCGTGAGTTCCGCTGGGTGCGGCGGGCTATGTGGCACCACCGCCAGGCAGTGAGGTGCGCAAGCCGTTCAGGGATTCGTTCAAAACTTGTCGACGAGTCTGAACTGCTATTCTGCTCTGAGCAGTTACTGAGGTTACACCGGCAGCCGGGCGTCTACCCGGCTCCAGCTGATAGACGGCAGCTAACAACAGTTCTTTCAAGCCAAGAACCCGAGTTTCCGACAAGGCTTCCCAGGCCATTACTCAAGCCGCAAGAATACCCGGAAACCCCGGGTGGATCCAGCAGCTCTAGAACTACAGGACGGCTCACTTCAGCGGCACCGAGAGCGCGTTTATCGGCCGGCCAACCCCGTACCGCTTCCAGTCTGCCGCTGACAGCACCACACGCACGGCAGGCCGGCAAGGTGCAGCCTACGGAAATGCAACCAGCTCTGTCTGTGACAGCTGCGTGGGGCACTTGCCAGCAGCTTTGGACTGTGTTTAGCAAGATTATGTACTCAGCGTCCAGGGGGTGGTTCCTTTTCATCAAGGTAGACAGAGCGTACTACCTGATTTCCGCTTGCCAGCTTTCACTCACTAATTCATTTTTAGAGATATGCACCCGAATATAATGGCATACCATTGGAATTGGAACCAAACACCTTTCTCCGATGGAAGCAGAATATAACCTCATCTTGCCACCTTGACATGATTCGAATCAAGATCCCCACAGCGTGAGCGACTTTTGAGAGCTTGTAGTGAAATGAAGGAAATGTTTGCAGAGTTCGACCATGTATTTCAATTAATAGACTTGGGGGAGCATTCATGGTCGTGAGTACTGGTCAGTAAGGCGTTGCTTCGCCATACTGAACATATCGCCCTCATTATATTTTCCTTATCTTCTCAGTAGCGTGGTTGTGAATCGATTCCTGAGGAAAATAAGACATTGGCTTACATTTAAGTGCGACGGTGGTCTTTACATGTCTGGCCATAAACAAAACACAGTGTTCAATGGCAATGGCAAGGAGATGAGGGTGGCGTGACGATCATGTCCTTCTATACCACTGCCATAAACAAAAGACAGTGTTCACTGGCAATGGCAGGGAGATGAGGGTGGCGTGACGATCATGCCCTTCTATACCACTGCTAAGCACGCCTCTTCTAATCCCGCCTCCGCCTGGCTCCGTGCCCGTGTGGTCCCGTAGCCGTGTTGCCTGGCTCCGTAGCTGTGTCTCCTGGCTCCGTAGCCGTGTCGCCTGGCTCCGTAGCTGTGTCGTCTGGCTCCGTTGCCGTGTCTCCTGGCTCCGTAGCTGTGTCGTCTGGCTCCGTAGCCGTGTGGTCCCGTAGCCGTGTTGCCTGGCTCCGTAGCTGTGTCTCCTGGCTCCGTGACCGTGTCCGCCTGGCTCTGTGGTCGTATCGCCTGGCTCTGTGCCCGTGTGGTCCTGTAGCCGTGTTGCCTGGCTCCGTAGCTGTGTCGTCTGGCTCCGTAGCTGTGTGGCTCCGTAGCCGTGTCGCCTGGCTCCGTTGCCGTGTCTCCTGGCTCCGTGGCCGTGTCTCCTGGCTCCGTGGCCGTGTCTCCTGGCTCCGTGACCGTGTCCCCAGGCTCTGTGGTCGTATCGCCTGGCTCTGTGCCCGTGTGGTCCTGTAGCTGTGTCGCCTGGCTCCGTAGCTGTGTGGCTCCGTAGCTGTGTCGCCTGGCTCCGTAGCTGTGTGGCTCCGTAGCTGTGTCGCCTGGGTTCGTGGTCGTGTGGCTCCGTAGCTGTGTCGCCTGGCTCCGTAACCGTGTCGCCAGGCTCCGTGGCCGTGTGGCCCCGTGGTCGTGTCGCCTGGGTCCGTAGCCGTGTGGCCCCGTGGTCGTGTCGCCTGGCTCCGTGGCCGTGTGGCCCCGTGGTCGTGTCGCCTGGGTCCGTAGCCGTGTCGCCTGGCTCCGTGGCCGTGTGACTCCGTAGCCGTGTCGCCTGGCTCCGTGGCCGTGTGGCCCCGTGGTCGTGTCGCCTGGGTCCGTAGCCGTGTGGCCACGTCGTGTCGCCTGGCTCCGTGGCCGTGTGGCCCCGTGGTCGTGTCGCCTGGCTCCGTGGCTGGCCCCGTGGTCGTTCGCCTGGCTCTGGCCTTGACTCCGTAGCCGTGTCGCCTGGCTCCGTGGCCGTGTGGCCCCGTGGTCGTGTCGCCTGGGTCCGTAGCCGTGTCGCCTGGCTCCGTGGCCGTGTGGCTCCGTGGTCGTGTCGCCTGGGTCCGTAGCCGTGTCGCCTGGCTCCGTGGCCGTGTGACTCCGTAGCCGTGTCGCCTGGCTCCGTGGCCGTGTGGCTCCGTAGCCGTGCAGGACGTCTCGAAGGACGCGCATCAGCCGAGTTAGCAGCCCAAGGTCCCATTATCGGCAGCAGCACAACGAGCACAGTATACACTCGGTATCAACTCCCCGGCGGAACTGCGGTCCGTCGGCAGTAAGCGTTGCCTTCTCTCTCTCTCTCTCTCTCTCTCTCTCTCTCTCTCTCTCTCTCTCTCTCTCTCTCTCTCTCTCTCTCTCTCTCTCTCTCTCTCTCTCTCTCTCTCTCTCTCTCTCTCTCTCTCTCTCTCTCTCTCTCTCTCTCTCTCTCTCTCTCTCTCTCTCTCTCTCTCTCTCTCTCTCTCTCTCACTCACTCCCGGCCGGTCGGCCGACCCCGAGCCCACTGAGGGGCGCCGGGAGGAGCGTTAGCGATGACGACTGCACGAGCGATTTGGCGCCGGTTTCGACAGACGATCTGACCGACAATTGGACGGACGATAGGGCGGATGATTCGACAGGCGGTCAATAGGGCAGTCGCGATCACCCGCGCTGTGGCTCTGACGACGAGCCCGGAATACCGACGCGCACGGGATGCTGACACGCCTCTGATACCCATGCGTCCCGGATGCTGACACGCCTCGGATACCGACGCGTCCCGGATACTGACACACCTCGGATACCGACGCGTCCCGGATACTGACACACCTCGGATACCGACGCGTCCCGGATACTGACACGCCTCGGATACCGACGCGTCCCGGATACTGACGCGCCTCGGATACTGACACGCCCTGGATACTGACACGCCCCGGATACTGACACGCCCCGGATACTGACACGCCCCGGATACTGACACGCACCAGGAAACTGACACGCCCTGGAATACGGACACGCCCCGGATACTGACACGCCCCGGATACTGACACGCCCCGGATACTGACACGCCCCGGATACTGACACGCCCCGGATACTGACACGCCCTGGATACTGACGATCGGCCACACGCCCAATTAACCTGTGTTCGTCTCCAGGTCACCAGCATATCGGATCAGAGGCTACGTGGGTCGAGGGGCATAACGCTAAATCAGCGCAAAGTGGTCAGCCGCCGCCGCTACTGCCGCGAATCGCCACACAGAGATATTTGGCGACATGGTGGCAATGCAAACACGACAGCTCGGAGATATGCAAGGAAGATAAACGACTCGTGGAACTATTATATGGGAACAGCAAACATGTCCCGAGTATGCATGCGTACTCCTAGACTACTCTCGTTGCTGCCACGCTGTATTCAACAAGTTCATGTTCTTCCCAGCACAATAACCAAATACCACTGGCAAACATCAAATGGAAAACGACGCCGAATCTAATGCGGTGTGATGCATGGGAGGGGCAGTGTCACAAACTACTGTTAAATTTGAGACCGTCACCGAGTCCATATACAATAACACCTCCTAGCAACGTCATGAACATCAATCATCAGGTTAGGGCCTTTATCATCAACATCCGGTTAGGGTCACAAGTCCACACTAAATTTAGTTTTCCGTATTTTTGTTGAGCATTGTATCTCATATCGTCAACAAATGCTACCACCACGGGTTCGAGGTTGTAAACTGGACACATAAGGTGTGCTTATGATCATGGGTTGGAGGTTGTCAGCTGAGCACCTATGTTGTGCTGATGACAACGGGTTGCATAACGTCGAATGCAGTGAGGTGAAGGATACTGCGACAGCGCGTATTGGTGTGAAGGATACAGACAGCGTGGGTAGTGTAGAAACGACACATCGCCTCTGCCCTACATACTTCTGATCGACACCAGGAGATGGTCGGTACATACGCACTGGCTAAGACGGACAGCTACACCTGGAGACGCGACCAGTACCGCTTGCCAGATACTACCGGCTCGAAGATAACCGGCACAACCACCGAGAGATTGATGGTACCGACACCAGGATACTACGGCACTGACACCATGGGATACCGAAATCAGCACCAGGAGACCACCGGTACCAGCCTTGGTCGATCGACACCTACATCAGAAGATGAACTGTGCTTACAACAGACGACTGGCACTTCGATGGTCGGCAGTCACCAAGAGACCATCGGTGCAGTCATAACACCACCGGAACAATTGTTAGGAAACCACCGGAATAGACACCAGGAAACCACCAGTACAGTCATCACACCATAGGCACAGTTGTTAGGAGACCACCGGAGTAGTCATCAGGAGACCACCGGTACAGCTATCACACCACCGGCACGGTTGTTAGGAGAACACCGGAACAGTCACCTGACCACCGGTACAGTCACCTGACCACCGGTACAGTCACCAGACCACCGGTACAGTCACCAGGAGACCACCGGTACAGTCACCAGGAGACCACCGGTACAGTCACCTGACCACCGGTACAGTCACCAGGAGACCACCGGTACAGTCACCTGACCACCGGTACAGTCACCAGGAGACCACCGGTACAGGAGACCACCGGTACAGTCACCTGACCACCGGTACAGTCACCGTGACCACCGGTACAGTCACCAGGAGACCACCGGTACAGTCACCAGGCCACCGGTACAGTCACCAGGAGACCACCGGTACAGTCACCAGGCCACCGGTACAGTCACCAGACCACCGGTACAGTCACCAGGCACCGGTCACCAGGAGACCACCGGTACAGTCACCTACCACCACCGGTACAGTCACCAGACCACCGGTACAGTCACCTGACCACCGGTACAGTCACCAGGCCACCGGTACAGTCACCAGAGACCACCGGTACAGTCACCAGGCCACCGGTACAGTCACCTGACCACCGGTACAGTCACCAGGAGACCACCGGTACAGTCACCTGACCACCGGTACAGTCACCAGGCCACCGGTACAGTCACCTGACCACCGGTACAGTCACCAGGAGACCACCGGTACAGTCACCTGACCGCCGGTACAGTCACCAGGAGACCACCGGTACAGTCACATGACCACCGGTACAGTCACCAGGGCACCGGTACAGTCACTGACCACCGGTACAGTCACCAGGAGACCACCGGTACAGTCACCTGGCCACCGGTACAGTCACCAGGAGACCACCGGTAAGTCCTGACCACCGGTACAGTCACCTGACCACCGGTACAGTCACCAGGAGACCACCGGTACAGTCACCTGACCGCCGGTACAGTCACCAGGAGACCACCGGTACAGTCACATGACCACCGGTACAGTCACCAGGGCACCGGTACAGTCACCTGACCACCGGTACAGTCACCAGGAGACCACCGGTACAGTCACCAGGCCACCGGTACAGTCACCAGGAGACCACCGGTACAGTCACCTGACCACCGGTACAGTCACCAGGCCACCGGTACAGTCACCTGACCACCGGTACAGTCACCTGACCACCGGTACAGTCACCAGGAGACCACCGGTACAGTCACCTGACCACCGGTACAGTCACCTGACCACCGGTACAGTCACCTGACCACCGGTACAGTCACCAGAAGACCACCGGTACAGTCACCAGGAGACCACCGGTACAGTCACCTGACCACCGGTACAGTCACCAGGAGACCACCGGTACAGTCACCTGACCACCGGTACAGTCACCAGGCACCGGTAATCCCTGACCACCGGTACAGTCACCAGGAGACCACCGGTACAGTCACCTGACCACCGGTACAGTCACCTGACCACCGGTACAGTCACCAGGAGACCACCGGTACAGTCACCTGACCACCGGTACAGTCACCTGACCACCGGTACAGTCACCTGACCACCGGAAGTCACCTGACCACCGGTACAGTCACCAGAGACCACCGGTACAGTCACCTGACCACCGGTACAGTCACCACCGGTAGTACCACCGGTACAGTCACCTGACCACCGGTACAGTCACTACCAGGAGACCACCGGTACAGTCACCTGACCACCGGTACAGTCACCAGGAGACCACCGGCAGTACCTGACCACCGGTACAGTCACCTGACCACCGGTACAGTCACCTGACCACCGGTACAGTCACCTGACCACCGGTACAGTCACCAGACCACCGGTACAGTCACCTGACCACCGGTACAGTCACCAGGAGACCACCGGTACAGTCACCTGACCACCGGTACAGTCACCTGACCACCGGTACAGTCACCTGACCACCGGTACAGTCACCTGACCACCGGTACAGTCACCAGGAGACCACCGGTACAGTCACCTGACCACCGGTACAGTCACCAGACCACCGGTACAGTCACCAGGAGACCACCGGTACAGTCACCAGGAGACCACCGGTACAGTCACCTGACCACCGGTACAGTCACCAGACCACCGGTACAGTCACCTGACCACCGGTACAGTCACCTGACCACCGGTACAGTCACCTGACCACCGGTACAGTCACCGAGACCACCGGTACAGTCACCGTGACCACCGGTACAGTCACCAGGAGACCACCGGTACAGTCACACTGACCACCGGTACAGTCACCTGACCACCGGTCTCAGACCACCGGTACAGTCACCTGACCACCGGTACAGTCACCAGACCACCGGTACAGTCACCTGACCACCGGTACAGTCACCAGAGACCACCGGTACAGTCACCAGACCACCGGTACAGTCACCAGGAGACCACCGGTACAGTCACCTGACCACCGGTACAGTCACCAGGAGACCACCGGTACAGTACAGTCACCAGGAGACCACCGGTACAGTCACCTGACCACCGGTACAGTCACCGGTACAGTCACCTGACCACCGGTACAGTCACCTGACCACCGGTACAGTCACCAGGAGACCACCGGTACAGTCACCTGACCACCGGTACAGTCACCGGTACAGTCACCTACCCGTCCAGACCACCGGTACAGTCACCATAAGACCACCGGTACAGTCACCTGACCACCGGTACAGTCACCAGGAGACCACCGGTACAGTCACCATGACCACCGGTACAGTCACCAGTAGACCACCGGTACAGTCACCACCGGTACAGTCAAGACCACCGGTACAGTCACCTGACCACCGGTACAGTCACCAGGCCACCGGTACAGTCACCAGACCACCGGTACAGTCACCTGACCACCGGTACAGTCACCTGACCACCGGTACAGTCACCATACAGACCACCGGTACAGTCACCAGGAGACCACCGGTACAGTCACCAGGAGACCACCGGTACAGTCACCTGACCACCGGTACAGTCACCAGGAGAGACCACCGGTACAGTCACCGGACCACCGGTACAGTCACCAGACCACCGGTACAGTCACCTGACCACCGGTACAGTCACCAGGAGACCACCGGTACAGTCACCTGACCACCGGTACAGTCACCAGACCACCGGTACAGTCACCTGACCACCGGTACAGTCACCAGGAGACCACCGGTACAGTCACCTGACCACCGGTACAGTCACCAGGAGACCACGGTCGTAAGCCACCGGTACAGTCACCTGACCACCGGTACAGTCACCAGACCACCGGTACAGTCACCTGACCGCCGGTACGGTCACCAGGAGACCACCGGTATAGTCACCTGACCACCGGTACAGTCACCAGGCCACTGGTACAGTCACCAGGCCACCGGTACAGTCACCTGACCACCGGTACAGTCACTAGGAGACCACCGGTACAGTCACCAGGGCACCGGTACAGTCACCATAAGTATGACCACCGGTACAGTCACCACCACCGGTACAGTCACCTGACCACCGGTACAGTCACCAGGCCACCGGTACAGTCACCAGCCACCGGTACAGTCACCAGACCACCGGTACAGTCACCAGGGACCAC
Source organism: Imbricaverruca yamaguchii (assembly GCA_034440575.1). NCBI lineage: Eukaryota > Metazoa > Arthropoda > Thecostraca > Neoverrucidae > Imbricaverruca > Imbricaverruca yamaguchii. The sequence goes on from JAOTOL010001316.1 coordinate 122,922, forward strand.
CGGTACAGTCACCTGACCACCGGTACAGTCACCACCAGGAGCCACCGGTACAGTCACCTGACCACCGGTACAGTCACCAGGAGACCACCGGTACAGTCACCAGACCACCGGTACAGTCACAGCCACCGGTACAGTCACCAGACCACCGGTACAGTCACCTGACCACCGGTACAGTCACCTGACCACCGGTACAGTCACCAGACCACCGGTACAGTCACCTGACCACCGGTACAGTCACCAGGGACCACCGGTACAGTCACCTGACCACCGGTACAGTCAGACCACCGGTACAGTCACCTGACCACCGGTACAGTCACCTAGGAGACCACCGGTACAGTCACCAGGCCACCGGTACAGTCACCAGGAGACCACCGGTACAGTCACCAGGGCACGGTACAGTCACCGACCACCGTACAGAGCCACCGGTACAGTCACAACCGGTAGTCAAGAACACAGCAGCCACCGGTACAGTCACCAGGAGACCACCGGAACAGTCACCAGGAGACCACTGATACAGTCACCTGACCACCGGTACAGTCACCAGGAGAACACCGGAACAGTCACCAGGAGACCACTGATACAGTCACCTGACCGCCGGTACAGTCACCAGGAGACCACTGATTCAGTCACCTAACCACCGGTACAGTCACCAGGAGAACACCGGAACAGTCACCAGGAGACCACTGATACAGTCACCTGACTACCGGTACAGTCACCAGGAGACCACTGATTCAGTCACCAGACCATCGGTACAGTCGCCAGGAGACCACTGATACAGTCACCTGACCACCGGTGCAAACTAGCTGGACCGTCCAAAGGGCGCCACCAGCCTGTTCTCATCATCACCAGAAGTGTTCCGTAGAGTAGAGGAAGATGAGGCGTCGCTTGCTGCATCGATCGTGGGTACAGCTGATGTACGAGGGGAGCGATGAGAAGTTTCGAGCCGATCAGGAAGTATTGAGCAAGACAGGCCAGGTAGTAATGGGCAGCCATGTCTATTGAACTGCGACGGACTGACAGGAGTGACATCGCCACGACAGACAAGCTAGCGTAGCTGCCGCATACGGGTGGATCATCGCTGCACATACCACCAATTACGTACCGGATATGACAGCAGCTACGAACCGTTAGGTGCTGAGTAGTAGGACTTATGCAAGCATGCCTTGGAAACAATGGTGTCATTTTGCATGTTTTCACATGGAAGCTGCCCCTCCTATGCATGCTTGCCTCCAATAGTCTGGCCCCATTCCCCTATTGTTATCATGCTTGTTGCCGATGAATCATGCAAGCAACTCCTTCCTATTCATACCCAAACGTGCGGCATACCTGTGAATTTGCGCAGCACACACAACCTCTTTGGAAAAGCGCCGCGCCACCTTCAGGAAACCTTAGGGGATTTTTGAGCATGCGGAATATAATTAGGCATACACAGTCGCTCTTCACCTGCACCGTCAAACTGTCATAATATGACATCACTACCGGGAAATAGTAACTTCCTCACAGAGCCCATGCAAAGATAAGAACATACAAAACGTGTTTATGAAGACCATAAAAAGCACACCGCATGCAATGGTGCATGGGTGGTTGCTACATCTAATTAGGTACTAAAATCAGTTGAGCACGGTGGTCAGCTGGTGTTTAGCAGAGACATGCTGCACGGCGCCAGTGAACAATGGCTGCCAACGGGACGCGTATTTACAACAGTGGGGGTTCACGATCCACCACTGTCCGACGATATGAGGAGAGAAAACCCGCCGCTTTCAGACGCCCTTTCTGGCAATATGATCGAAGTGAAAACAAAACGCTGCGTTCTGTTCTGCCGCCGATCTGTATTGGTGCCAACGCCAATTTCAACATGCCTCAGCTGGTGACAGCTTGTCGTGGCCAGAGAGAAGAGCTGTCCTTGCGCCGGTGGTGGCTGCCTCTGTGTACACTGACGGTGCTGTGCAGCAGTGTTCTTCAGCCAGCTACGACAGCACATCGCTCATCATCCAACAAGCACAAGCACGTCAGAATTGCGCCCATCTGGTGGCCCATTTAGCGATAATGCCACCGCGTTCGTCATCGCGCACAGCCGCACCGGCTCTCTGAGCACAGGCACCGGCGCTAAAGAAAGCACGGCAGCTGCCGTCACCAGACGGAGGTCATCCCGAGACACCTCTCAACAGGCACAGAGTTGACATGGCAGCTACAGTCACCAGACGGAGGTCATCCCGAGACACCTCTCCACAGGCACAGAGTTGACATGGCAGCTGCCGTCACCAGATGGAAGTCATCCCGAGACACCTCTCCACAGGCACAGAGTTGACATGGCAGCAGCCATCACCAGACGGAGGTCATCCCGAGACACCTCTCCACAGGCACAGAGTTGACATAGCAGCTACAGTCACCAGACGGAGGTCATCCCGAGACACCTCTCCACAGGCACAGAGTTGACATGGCAGCTGCCGTCACCAGATGGAAGTCATCCCGAGACACCTCTCCACAGGCACAGAGTTGACATGGCAGCTGCCGTCGCCAGACGGAGGTCATCCCGAGACACCTCTCCACAGGCACAGAGTTGACATGGCAGCTGCCGTCGCCAGACGGAGGTCATCCCGAGACACCTCTCCACAGGCACGGAGTTGACATGGCAGCTACAGTCACCAGACGGAGGTCATCCCGAGACACCTCTCCACATGCACAGAGTTGACATGGCAGCTACAGTCACCAGACGAAGGTCATCCCGAGACACCTCTCCACAGGCACGGAGTTGACATGGCAGCTGCCGTCGCCAGACGGAGGTCATCCCGAGACACCTCTCCACAGGCACAGAGTTGACATGGCAGCTACAGTCACCAGATAGTGGTCATACCGAGACACCCCTCCCCAGACACGGATTTGTGCCTTCTCCCAAGTATTGTCCTTCATTCCAAGGCATCGAACAATTGGCCATTGAACAATCACATTTCTTATTGAAGTTTTTGATTTATGGAAGCAAGATGTAGCATTAGTTCGGTAAAAAAAAATTAACTGTATCGGAAATATCACAATTAATTAAAGTGTTAGCTTTCAATGCTCCCACATGCAAGGAGTTGTAAGCTCTCCTGTGGTGTTTGTGTATTAATGCTGTTTGTTTGCAGGACTAATTTCCCAGCATTAGAGCTTAGAGTCGCAACCTCTGCCACAAGTAGCATCTGGGAATGCTATTGCAGACGCAACATATACAATATTGATCATAGAGTGCCAACAAATTTGATTGCCTTAAATATGCTTTTAGAGAATCATCTCTCGCCTGAACATATCATGCTATCTTTCCCGTGCAGGGAAGTGTTGCTACCTTCGCAGTGCAGGGAAGTGCTGCTACCTTTCACAGTGCAGGAAGTGTCGCTACCTGTTCCAGTGCAGGGACCTTTGCTACCTTATCAGTGCAAGGAAGTGTTGCTACCTTTCCCAGTGCAGGGAAGTATTGCCACCTTTCCCATTGCAGAAATCCGTGCTATATTTCCAGTGCTAGGAAGTGTTGCTACCTTTTCCAGTGCAGGTAAGTGTTCCTCCTTTTCCCAGTACGGGGAACCTTGCTACCTTTGCAGCGTAGGGAAATGTTGCTATTTTTCCCGGTGCAAGGTACTGCTGCTACCTTTCCTAGTACAGGGAAGAGTTGCTATATTTCCAGTGCAGGGAAGTGTTGTTACCTTTCCCGGTGCAAGGAAGCGTTGCTGCCTTTCTCGGTGCAGGAAGTTGTTGCTGCCTTTCCCAGCGCAAGCAATTGTGGCTACCTTTCCCAAAACAGGGAATTGTTGGCACCGTTACCAATGCAGAGAAATGTTGGTACCTTTCCCAGTGCAGGGAAGTGTTGCTACCTTTCCCGGGGCAGCAAGTTGTTCCTACCTTTCCCAGTGCATGGAATTGTTGCTACCTTTCCCAATGCAGGGAATTGTTGCTTCCTTCCGGGCGCAGAAACGTCTTGCTACCTTCCCAACGCAGGTAAGTGTTGCTTCCTTTCCCAGTGCATGAAATCGCCCAGTGCATGCGGCGAGATTGCACGGTTGACACTATATTATTGAGAGCTTACTGGTCGAACTCTGACGCTAGTCTAAAAGCTAAATTTCGAGAGAGAAAAAATCGAGCATATTCACCCATAATCGCTACCAGTGTAGAAACAATAATAGCATATGCGCAAAATCGCACCAACCATTAGCCATTTGTAATTCATAGGCGATATTAATTGCCGGTAATTATCGATGACGGCGAAAAGCGGCATGACATGTTTCCTTTCATAGCGACAAAAGTCGGTGTCCTCAAATGATATGAAAAACTCTGTGCACCATCAGATGGGCAAAGGAACCCCATCATCGATGTCAGGCAGCGATATTTTATTTTGTAGTAGAGGAAAGAATCTTAAAGAACCATCATACACCTGCACTGACTGGGGATCGGCATAAATATGTATTGCCGTTCAGTTATCGCCATTGTGGTTGAATCCCTCCAAAGACCAATTTTAGAATAGCTGTTGTATGTACGACTATCTTCAACGGCTGACCTACTGCCTCGAATCTGACTTCCAAACGCCATTGAACATGTGTGTCCGCAACAGTCGACAAGCATCCCACGTAAATATCTAAAGTGTGACGATCGCGTCGGGTTCAATTTATCGAGTCACTGCACGCCGCAAAGCTCTTCCATCTAACCGACGCTAAGATAACAAGATGGAACTTCTCTGACATCGCAGAGCAATGTCTAGCATTTTCCCTGAGGTCCATCCACTCTGTGAATTAGGAGCAATCAAATGTCAAGATAGAATCCCTGTAGGCTTTAAGTTGTCAACTTTCAACCGACTGCGCTTGAACTAATGGAGTGATGGATCAAGTAATGTCCTTCAGTAATGGCCTGAGAAGTCAGAAGATTGTGCTGCCTCTGGCGAAGAGCACATTGCAGGGGATGAGAGGTGAGCTTTTCCACCCTGCGAGGTGGTCCGGAAGAAGTACCGTACCAACTGCAGGCTTTGCTTGCACTCTGCCGACATTCCAACCCGTTCACACATCCGACCATCAGGAAATAATGATCCGTTCACACTCCCGACCATCAGGAAATAATGATCCGTTCACACTCCCGACCATCAGGAAATAATGATCCGTTCACACTCCCGACCATCAGGAAATAATGATCCGTTCACACTCCCGACCATCAGGAAATAATGATCCGTTCACAATCCCGACCATCAGGAAATAATGATCCGTTCATACTCCCGACCATCAGGAAATAATGATCCGTTCACACTCCCGACCATCAGGAAATAATGATCCGTTCACACTCCCACCATCGGAAATAATGTCCGTCCATACTCCCGACCATCAGGAAATAATGATCCGTTCACACTCCCGACCATCAGGAAATAATGATCCGTTCACACTCCCGACCATCAGGAAATAATGATCCGTTCATACTCCCGACCATCAGGAAATAATGATCCGTTCACAATCCCGACGATCAGGAAATAATGATCCACAGAATCAAATGCAGGCTGGTCATGATGGCTCGGCAACTTCAGCTATTCTCACAATGTTGCGCCAGCAATCTTCCATCTCTTTAGCGGCGAGCTTCCCACTGGTACACTGGACCGTGATTCCCGTGATCAGTGGCATAGCTAAGGCACTGAGCAAGAGCGCATGTCCCGCCACTGGACGCTACTGTGCTTTGCCATTGCCACCCCATTGTGATCTCATTCACTTCCAATCATCGGCAAATGTTGCTGCTTCCTTCATCATTGATTTGTACATCTCTTGGAAAAATATGGGTACGCCCCGTGCATAATTAGTGTTGTGACGACAACAGTCTTCTTTTACTTTGCAGCTTACACCCGGCTGGAAGTTCAGTAGGAATTGTTTTCAAGAATTACCACCAAAGAAATGCTTGTCAGAAGTCTCCATGTCTTAATCACAGCGTGGCCTCAATGCGTTCACTTAAGGCTATGTGCACCATGCAAGTTACGGACCTTCAGTCCAGTCTCGGGAATTGCATGACCAATCGCTACAGCTGACAATGGCCACCGGAGGCTTGCTGACAAAAAGCGACGTGATCCCCCCCCCCCCCAAAAAAAAAGGTTTGGTAGGTGCTCATTGCATGAATACGTTTTGCCATGACGTTGGACTCTTCAGGAAGTTGAATTACTGATATGACAGAATGCTGCCGAGTCGGGATGTGGGGGTGGGGGGTGTGTGCTACACAGTTTGCTTTAGCAGCTTGTGGGTGCACACATTTCGGTGCAAGTCCACCCACAGAGCTATAAAGTCATACGCTTGCTGGTACACGCGTCGATGAAGGCGCTGGTGCTGCATCCCGCTTCCGCGAATCGCTGACCGTTTACCAGGTCTAAACAACATCAATCTGGTACCAGTTCCGGCCAGAGTGGCTTAAGGCTGACTCCACCGCACCAAACCGGGGAAAGCCAAAGATAGTGAGAATGACGTCACGCCTGCCATGTTGAACCCGATCGAGATGCCTTTCCAATTGTGGTGAGCATTTTCACTCGAAATATTACCGACAGTCCATCACAGTTCGAAAGAAATATTTCCTTCCTGACCAGACAGTCCTGCATTGTTAACATTCGTAGAGATGCCGAGCAAACTTGAAACTTACTTTTAACCTCAGAGCCTAACAAGTCCTTCGACTAAGCACTGGCGGGCTCAGTCGACTATCACAGAGGTGGGGATATATCGCATATGGAAATTGATTCATGGACCTTTTATTTCATGGCGTCGTTCTCTTTTGATTAACTGCATGAAGGCAGAAACACAATTTAGTATGCAATGCTTTGGCAGTAAATTCAAAATACTGCATAATTTTCTTCTATATCAAGTCGAAAACGACGAGATAACGTGTACCGAAAGTTTGCTCATCTCAAAGCATAAGCAAGGGTATGACGCATCTTAGGTTGTATTGTCTCATTATTGCTATGTAAACTTGTCATAATGAGCACACTGAACAATCACTTTTATTAAAATAAATTTTTGTGGATGCAAAATGCAGTATGCTCAACTTTAAGGCAATGAAAAATAATCCTTACATCGGGAATGTTATAGATAATCAACGTGCATCCTCTGTTCATGCTGGGCTTCCATCTTTTTGGCACATTTTCCATCTATTTGGTGCAAATGATAAAGGTTTTCATTAAATTGAATGCACCTGCCAATGTGGTAATCATTGGCATTTATTTTTTCTAGCAAGCATCAGCAGCCTCAGCTGGAATTAGAGTGAAGAGTATATGAATGCAGTGCATGACGCACTACAAAGCACGATAGATCTGCAAGGAATATGTTCCTAACACGCCGAACATTGTGTACAAGAAACTTAGATACACTTAACTCCCAAACATTGATGCAACTATTGATAGTTATGTAGGGTGAGAAAAAACGTATATTGGAAGTGCACGACTTCGGAAATACATTTACAAATACCAAAAATGCGTATTTAAACATACTCGTTATCTTAGATTAACATGACCGAAGTTATATAATGTTGTTAGCATTAGCTCACAATATTTCTCACGAAAATGAGGAATATACCACCACAAAGGCTTGTCAGGAGATGCAAAATGAAGTAAAATCTACAGGAGAATGCCGGTTGTGAATACTAATGAGTTCACTGAAGAAACTGGTGACGTAAGTGAATATTTAAACTGCCCATCACTTTCTTTCTTTTTTTAAGAATCGTAACGTCATTTTACGCAAAGTGCTAGTAATATGCCAGGTACTCATCATTTATCTTCGTCGGCCAGACGAAGGCTTAGCAAAATATGCAATAGTGGAGTTCAATATGCAAAAACCTTGCTAATAAATCGAGTGCCTAGTGCGCTATTCCGATTCTTCGTTATTATTCATGCGTGAAAAGTGAATAAACGCCATTCTAAAATCCCTCTTTAAGTGTTTTTTTTAGGAAAGGTTAATGATATGGGGTGGTTAGGGTGGTGGTTGGTTGCATGTGCCAAAATTCACGATCGTATTTATAGAGAATACTCAAAGTACCGGTTGTGTCTACATCCTTAAGCTCACTTTCTCAGTTGAATACAATAAATGTTCGGTATGTGTCCATTAAGTCGAATTTATGATGCAGTTTCAGCGCCCTTTATCGACGCACTCCTCCTCTTTTTTTCGTCACAGGAAGCAACATGTGCATCCAGTTTCCCCCTAAGTATATATATATATATACATTCTTCCCTAGTTTAGGTGTTCATAAATTTGTTTTCAATTGGTTTTAGTATGATTGAAAACTAGGTTATCTGTCGTAGTATGATTGAAAATTAGGTTATCTGTCGTAAAGACATAAAGACATAAAGACATAAAAGATCATAAAATACATAAAATCGTGTATGCAGAATGTGAAATGTAACTCGATTTCTACCAGGCTCGAGCTGTACCCAGCACTCATGATCTGCCACGAAATCACCAAATATTTCGGCGCTGAATTGTATTTACACTGCCGAAGCTTGTAAAAACGGAGGGGAATTGGCCGCGGTGCTTGGTTCCGATAATTTGTTCAGCTTAGTCGGAGGTTGCTTTTCGCAACATATTTATTTATTCACTTATTTATTTCACAATACATGCTCTCCACGTGCAGTGGCTGTTACGGAGTCTGGGTTTTCACAGGTATTTACAAAGAAAGGATATATTAGTGGTCAGTAGCGGGAGCAGATGCGCAACAAAGATTCGTACACCAACATAACACAACCACTCTCTGCACTACACACGCCGTGCTTGCGACACTAGCTATAGACGAGTTTGTAGAAGTTATAGGAAAGCGACCTGCCACCCCTGGCGCCGCGCCTGCCCCGGCGTGTGTTCTTGGTGGGCGTTGTCATGGCGACGTTGACGTTCCCCTCGTCTGGTTTCCCACTCGGGGGGGGGGCTAGTGATTGGCGGGAGCGGCCATGGTCGATGACGTCACAGTGATGCGGGCGCCCGACGTGGCAGCCCTGCTCGGCTGCGTGCGCGTTGCTGAAGGGGGGACGTGATGGTATTTGGGCCAGGGCGACGGTAAGCAGCAGCCCGATGATATCCGTATGCACGGTAGAGCTGAAGATGGACAACTGGTAGAGCTGAAGCTAGACGATATGAGGTAGACGATCACTGTTGTTGAAGACACTGGAATTTCGAGCGGCACCAAGTCGTCAGTCAGATAATTTCCTTCTCAGCCGCAGTGCAGGAAAGAAGACGGGCAGTAGCTGATGCTTGATGGAAGGGAAGTCACTATGGAGAAAGGCGCTGTCGTTTCTGTGCTCACTCAGTTTTTCAGGCGTCCAGTCACTGCTGTGTAAAATAGTAGAGGAATAACCAGCAGAAAAGTCCACCGAGTCCAGTCACTTCGCACACGTATAGCGTATAAGTACGCCGGTTTGTTTCAATATTTCACTTTTTCTTCTTTTTTTTCCTCGTACACTTTTGACTCTTTCTGTTCCCTCCGCACTCACACCTTGCAGTTTCGCACAGCTTGCATACAAAGGCAACAAAGAGGGAGAGGAAAAGGTTGGGCGAGCGGCTGAGACGCGTCTGCTCGCGGCGCCGCGCTCAGGACAACTGCCACAGGTAATGGCCAACATAGCCACAGGTAATGGCAAGTACGTGGGAACCAGGGGAGGTAGAGGGGTAGTGACCCCCTAACCTTAGAGGAGCTTAGCATTGGTCCCATGGTGTTGCATGGAATAATGACTTCAAAACAGATGCTGCCCTTCCCAATGTTCAATACAATTGTAATGCCGCTGTGTAGTAGCTTTTTGGCGCGAGTACAGCCAGATACCAGACATGATGCATAATCTCGCTTGGATGTGATGATCAGCGAGGTTAATGGAACGAGGAAGACTAATATTAGGAATGAAGGGGGTAGAGGAACCAAGGCTCCCAAATTTAGACCAGCACATCATTGACCGTGCGGGCGTCGCATGGTAACAGTCGGCCTAAACCTCACCCTTTCCCACCATCAAAAAAGTCTTGAGACGGTTCCTGCGCCACTGCAAACGCCACTTGCAACAGAACAATGTACCCTGACCTTCGTAGGCGGTGTTTTGATGAACATTTGTCAAACATTTTTGTGTGTGTGTGTGTGTGTGTGTGTGTGTGTGTGTGTGTGTGTGTGTGTGTGTGTGTGTGAATTTTGTCAGCCTGCCACCGCATGGTGATGTCGGCTGGTTCCGGTTGTTGGGAAGGTGTGAGAGTGACCAGCGTAGAGTAGGAGGATAAAACGGAGGGAGGATGGGTCAGCTCGATCTGTTCAGTGATGTTGCAGTAGAGTTGAAGGCGTTTTGAAGAGTAGAGTTGAATTGATCCGGATCGATTAAACGTGTAGAGATGGCGTATTAGAGTTGTTTCAGAGCTAGAGATGATGTAGGCGAGCAAAGCTGTCAGTCCGGTCGGTGCCAAATTGGGGTATGGGGTGTAGTGGGAGGGGAGGGTGGTTATCGCCGTATATTTAGCATTGCAAGAATATATGTTTTGGGGATAGTGGATCGATTTTTTTCGTTTCTTTTGTAACGTACCTGATATTTTTACGTGGTATTTTTCTGAGTTTTGTTTATTTGTCTTTCCTTTTTCAACGTATCTTTTCTTTTTTTTCTTTTTCTATTTTTCAATCATTTTTTTTTTTTTATTTTTTCACAATTGTTCCAGTAGGCGTGTGATATTGAGAAAGTGGAAGAGGTGTTCGTGTAATGCTGGATGGTCGTCGTTGAGGAGCGTGGTAAGGTGTAGTGGGTTGTTATGCGTCTTTAGTTGTTGTATTTGGGCACTATATGAGTAAGTGTTTGATTGTGAGGGTTCGATGGCATGTTGTGCATCGTGGTCCTTGGCGTTGTGGTAGGAGGTAAGAGTGCGTGAGTGCTGTGTGTTCGATACGTAGTCGTGTTAGTGTTCGTTCTTTGAATCTGGTGTTCTGGTTAATGGAGTCCCAGTATTCGTTATTGGGATGTATTTCGTATAGTTGTGTTCATGCTGTGGCCCATGTTTGTTTTAGGTGTTTGTTGATAGCCTGGTGTATTGTGGGGTAGTAGTCTGATTGTGAATAGGGGCATTGCTTGATTTGTTGTAATGTTGTGGCTATGTTTGCTTCTGTGTCTGCGTGTTCGTTGCCATGTATGTTTGTGTGACTTGGGATTCAGAGAAATAGTGGGTGTTGTTGAATGTTTAAGCTTATATGCATGTGTAGTATCTTGGGGATAAGAGGGTGTGTGAATTTGTTGTAGGGTGTTATGCTTTGTAGTGCTGATTTTGCGTCTGTGGCCATGATTTTGTGTTCCATTACACGACTGAAAATTCCTGTATCACAGCAGTGCCACGTATGGGTAAGTCATGGAGAAATAACATAAAACCTCCTGAGAGTATTCCTAACAAATGCGATAAATGGATGACTGGGCATTGCGATCTGTGAACTATCCCAATGTAAACAATGAGTCCCGTGTTCATTGGTGAGGGTGAAATGCTCCACCACATGCGACGTATAAGCAGCTTCTCTCTCAATTAACTTTTCGGTAAGTTTTTTAATTAACTTTCCTGGGGTGACTTCCTGGATGTTGCCTAGAAATGTAAGGCTGTTTGTGCGTCTGCGAAACAACTTCGTGTCTCGGCGCTATGCAAAACGCAAACACGCAGAATCCATGCTGACCGGCGAATTCAGTCGAGTTGGCGGCTGACCACCACCATAATCGCTGATACTCCCAGCCACATACAGAATCTACCCAACCATGCCCACAGTCATATACACAAGTCACCCGTGTTGGTTTAAATCATTTGTTCACATACGTTCTCCGTGTTTCGAAGACACTAAAAGATCACGAAGTCATGAGTTCAAAGGTCGATTAGGGAAAGTTAATTTAATCAACTTAAGGGATTAAATTAGCTTTTTGGGAGGTGCAATCCTCATTCGTCTTGCATATGCGTTTACTATCATATACGTAATCGCCATAAAGGTAGCATTAATTTAGCATGGAGTTGATCAATAACCTGATGAACTTCATGAGGAAAATATGCTGTGGTCAATGCCACCATCAATGCATCAATTATCGTCGAATTCGCAGGAGGTGAGGTGACGAACGATGCTTCGTGATCCGTTCTGGAATCACCCAGCATGATCATATTAGACTGACACCTAAAGCTAACATAGCAAGTAATCTATTATGTATCTATAGCTAATAATATATGTATATATATATATATATATATATATATATATATATATATATATATATATATATATATATATATATATATATATATATATATATATATATATATATATATATATATATGTCCAATAATAAAAATAAATGGAAGCTAACAAACAAATAATTACCGCCCTGACAGTTCAGTTGGATGGAACCCCGGCCTTAATGGTCTCGATTGTCCACTTCCAGGCGAAATCGAGGTTCGTGTCGTGTCAGTAAGCAACTGACATCCCTAGTCGGCGGCTGGAAGTGTCAGTTGAAATTTGGCCAGATTGAGGCCGATGACGGCATGGGGCGGCCGCATCGGTGCATCGACCGTACGCTAAACTCTCGGTTAAAATTCTGCCATTGCCCGGACAGCAGGTCCTTTCATAAGGAGGCCGCCAGAAGAGCTCACCACACCCCGTACAACGAAGCCAAAGAACGTCCAAGTTTCGACGAAGACGAATCTGTAGCAGCAGATGATGCTGAATTGGGGTTCAGTGACGCGTCTACTGCCATGTAGCAGCAGAAGAAAGGAAGGGATCCAAAGCACTCTCGACGAACACGCCTGTAAATCGAAAATTAAATCCATCCACCTCAAATTCCCAACCTCATTGTTTTTGAAGCGAACAATTGGGTTAGGCTACATCATTTCATAGGTTTTTAGTTGCAAAACTTGAGATTTAAATAAAACCCAATATTTGAATTCCTATTTTTAACTTAGGATGGGTTAGATGAGGTTAGATTAGGGTAGGTTAAGTTTTAGTATATTTTTTATTCGAAAAGAGTTTGAGAACAATCATCTCCATTGATTGTTTTGCACTTCTTGTGTTTGTAGCGGTTACTTCAAAGAGAAGTTAAGCTATGTTTTGTTATGCTATGTTATTTTGTTTCACATCGCTTTTCATGACACTATCTAAATCTAAGTCTCATATGGCATGCCACTCAAGGCCATTATTTTGGTGTTATTGTGCTTGCCACCTGAAAAGGGCAAGTGTATGCTTTCAGGTAGTTTGTGAATAAATGGCATTTCTTTTTTCAATGCAATGTATAATATAAAGATATACAGACATAAAGGATCAGTGCAACTGTGGCCACAAGGGCCCTTCTTGGCTGCACTCTGGACACTCAACCAGTTTCCCCAAAATAAATCGATGAACCCTTTCTGGAACACTGAAGGGCAAGCCCTCTATTCTTATGATTGTCTATGCTGTTTTTAAAGATGTTCAATGTGTTGCTACTGACAATGGTCTCTGGCAGCTGGTTACAGTGCTCTATTACCCTGTTGTTGAAGAAAGACTGTCTTTACCTTGCCCTGCTGTGGTTAACCTTAATGTTGAATTGATGGACTCTAATTACACCATTTCTGTTAAATGCAAACATTTCCCTGAGATATCCCTTCCCTAGACCATGGACAAATTGAAAGACCTCGATGAAATCTTCTCTCAGCCTTCTATATCTAAGTGAAAACATATTTAGTTTCTTCAATATTTCCTCATAAACCAGGTTGGTTTACCATTAACCATTTTCGTAGCCCTCTTTTGCACTTTCTCTAAAAGCCAACAAACTTTTTCATAGCTAGGAGACCAAGCTTGGATGCAGTATTCCAAATGTGGCCCGATATGCACAGTAAAGCTTCGTGATGAATTCCTCACTTCTGCATGATACATTCCTACTTATTTCCCCAAGCATTCTCCGTGCCTTCTTCCTGGCTTCCTTGGTCTGTCCTGATGCCCCCAATTTTGTGTTTAGAATAACACCTAAATCCTTTTCCTGTTGAGTCACCGATAGTACTTGGCCACCCATCAAGTATGAAGCCATCATATGCTGCCTACCTACATGCATGATTTTGCACTTATTGATATTAAATTTAATTTCCCATTCTTCGGACCACTTCACAAGTTCGTCTCTCTTTCTGCAGCGAAATATGCTCATTGTGACCTGTTATTGCCCTAAAGACCTTCAAATCATCCGCAAATGTCAAAACTTTACAGCTTAGGCCACTTTCAATGTTATTTACAAATATAATGAACAGTAGTGGCCCCAGTACTGACCCCTGGGGAATCCACTAAGAACATTTTGCCATGATGACTTTGTACCATTTAGCATCACTCTTTGCTGTCTATCTGAAAGCCACAACTCTATCCATTTTAAGATGCTGCCTGCAATACCATGGGCCTCAAGATGTATCATTAACCGTTTATGGGGTACCTTGTGAAAGACCTTACTAAAGTCAAGATATGCTACATCCATCTGATCTCTCTGATCAAATTGTTCTGCAGCGAATTTCAAGAAGTCCAAGAGATTTGTGAGACATGATCTCACTTTTCTAAACCCATGTTGAGATCTCGAATCAATCTGTTTCCTTCCAGATAACTAACTATTCTATCCTTGATAATTGATCTGAGTACTTTGCAGATTAGGGATATGAGACTTACTGCCCTATCGTTTTCAACTTTCCCTCTTTCTCCTTTCTTGAAAATAGGAACTCAATTTTCCCTGTCCAATCTGTTGGAATTTTGTTAACATGATGTGGCCAATAATTTCCTCTGCAAATGCTTACTTTTCAACTGACAGGCAAAATAACACAAATAAATTTGCTTTGCAATGGAAAAAGAATGTTAAAGAAGAAAGAAAAACAACCGAACCGAAGCTAACCTAGCCTAACCTCGCATGCAGTGAAATAGTTGTTTTTAGTGGAAAATCCCCCAAGACATATTTCTCGAACTTTTGTAAATTTCTAAAACCTAACCGGACCTATACAAACCTTGAGTAATTCCAACCTAAAAACATACAAGTCATAATCTAAATCACTAACCTAACCTAAAACCTAACCTAAAAACCTTGCCTAAATTCCAAGTATACATTTGGATTAGGTTGCATTAGTTAATGGCTGATTACTGTGGCCGTTATTAGGGAACAGGTAACCCCCATATCGATTTAGACTGTTATATTGTGAACAAAATGAAAATGATGTCATTCGCAGATGGTTAAATTTGTGCATTAATTGTTTTATTGATTCTTGGATCTATTTTTCCAATGCAGTGTTTATGAATGTTACTAAGATGATGGGGTCACTCATTTTCTGTGCAAATGCTTACTTTTCAATTTATGCGCGAAGTAGCACAAAAATCGCCTTTGAGTCATGTAGAAGAGCATAGCATTCCACAGTAATTCGCACTTCAAACATGAAGCCCTATGGATTGTACCTCCGGCCACTCCCAATGCATTTTTGGCCCGCTCATTTCCTCCATGCATTATGCCCTAACGACTTTCAGAAATAAACGCCACGCTACATCGTAAGGCTAGATCACAGCGTGGCGCGCATTTTATCGTTTATAGTCATAGTACAGAAGCACGAACATAGTGTACATGTTGTGAAATTAATAATACGATCAATTACAGCCCATTGTTTATGGGGACTAAACAAACTTGATGCTACCAAGAACCATTGAAGGTATTCAGTCGTGCAAGGCAATCGAAATCGTGTATCTAGACATAAAGACATACAAGATTAGTGCAACTATGAGCCACAAGGGCCCTTCTTGGTTGCACTCTGTACACTGAACCAGTTTGCCCACCAAATCTGTCAATCAGCCCTCCCTGGTAATACTGAAAAGCAAGCCCTCTATTCTTATAATGATTGTCTATGCTGTTTTTAAAGATGTTCAATGTGCTGCTACTGACGATGTTTTCTGGCAGCTGGTTCCAGTGTTCTACTACCCTGTTGGTGAAGAAAGTTTGCCTTAACCTTGTTCTGCTGTGGTTATCTTTAATTTTGAATTTATGACCTCTAATTGTATCATTTCTGTTAAATTCAAACATTTCCCCAAGGTATCCCCTCTCCAGACCATGGACAAATTTAAAGACGTCGATGAGATCTCCTCTCAGCCTTCTATATCTAAGTGAAAACATATTCAATTTCTTCAATCTTTCCTCATATGCCAGGTTGCTTATGCCATTAACCATTTTTGTAGCCCTCTTTTGTACTCTCTCTAAAAGCCAACAATCTTTTTCATAGCTAGGAGACCAAGCTTGGATGCAGTATTCCAAATGTGGCCTGACGTATGCACAGTAAAGCTTCCTGATCACTTCCTCACTTCTGCATGATACATTCCTATTTATTGCCCCGAGCATTCTCAGTGCCTTCTTCCTGGCTTCCTTGGTCTGTTCTGATGCCCCCAGTGTTGTGTTTAGAATAACACCTAAATCCTTTTCCTGTTGAGTCACTGGTAGCACTTGGCCACCCATTAAGTATGGAGCCTTCATATGCTGCTTACCTACATGCATGATTTTGCACTTATCAAAACTAAATTTCATTTGCCTTCTTCGGCCACTTCAAGTTCGTCTAAGTCTTTTTGCAGCGAGATATGCTCATCTTGACCTGTTATTGCCCTAAAGACCTTCAAATCACCCGCAAATTTCAAACCTTTACTGCTTAGGCCACTTTCAATGTTATTTACAAATATAATGAACAGTAATGGCCCTAGTACTGACCCCTGGGGGAGTCCACTAAGAACATTTTGCCATGATGACTTTGTACCATTTAGCATCACTCTTTGCTGTCTATCTGAAAGCCACAACTCTATCCATTTCAAGATGCTACCTGCAATACCATGGGACTGAAGCTGTATCATTAACCGTTTATGTGGTACCTTGTCAAAGGCCTTACTAAAGTCAAGATATGCTACATCAACCTGATTTCCCTGATCAAATTGTTCTGTGGCGAAGTTCAAAAAGTCCAAGAGGTTTGTGAGACACGATCGTCCTTTTCTAAACCCATGTTGAGTATCTTGAATCAATCTGCTACCTTCCAGATAACTAACTATTCTATCCTTGATAATTGATTCGAGTACCTTGAAGACCAGGGATGTGAGACTTACTGGCCTATAGTTTTCAACTTTCCCTCTTTCTCCTTTCTTGAAAATAGGAACTACATTTGCCCTTTTCCAATCGGTTGGAATTTCATTTTGTGAAACTGATCTACAAAATATTATACTAAGTGGAAATGCCAGTTCCTTTTCAGCTTCCCGCAACACCCTAGGATAAATATCATCAGGCCCTGCTGCCTTGTTTGGCTTTATTTTCCTGATATGATTGTAAACAACATCACTACAATGAAATCAACATCATTTGTCAGATCCCATGTCACTGAACTATGGTGTACGGTCGGCAGATTGGTCATATCTTGCAATGTAAACACTGATTTGAACTGCTTGCTCAGCTCCTCAACCATCTCACTATCCTCATCCAATGTAGTCCCGTTTACTTCCAGTGGACCAATTGTGCTAGAAACTTTACTCAGCTTGTAGAAACTAAAGAACTTTTTACTGTCCCCATTACAGTTTCTAGCTAAATCCAGTTCTTTTGCTCGCTTTGCCGCTCTGGTTTTTGGCTTCACAGTGTCTCTAGCTTTTCGATACGCCTTTAGATTAACGACATTTGAGGCTTCTTTAAAACTCTAAATGCAGTTTTCTTAGCCTTAATTGCTTTTATCAAGTCTGGTGTAAGCCATGCTGGCTTTCTTACCCTTCTTTTGCGTCTTTGCTTTTGGGGGACATGTCTAATCTGAGTTTCCTTCAAGTAAGATTTGAACTTTTCCCACATTTCACAGGCATTTAAATTGGAGAATTCTTCTTCCCATCTGATAGCACTTAAAGCCACTCTCATGCCGTCAAAGTCTGCTCTGTTGAAATTTGGAACCTTTACCAAATTATCCTTGATAATTTCCCCTACATGTGCCTTGAATCTAACTATGTCATGGACACTTTTTCCCAGAGTTTCGCCTACAGTCAAGTCTTGAACCAAGTCACTTAAATCCGAGAATACAAGGTCCAAGAATGAACCATGCCTGGTGGGTTCCGATACAAACTGGTGTAAGAACAGGTCCTCTTCAAGGCATTTCCTAAACATTTTGCATGATGGGGAGCCAACACCAGCATTTTCATAACCTTTTAGATTAAAGTCACCAAGAATAAGGCACTTCCTCTTAAAGTTTCTACTGATTTCCTCACAAATCACCTTGTCAAGCTCCAGTTGCTGAGAATGTGGCAGGGTTCCTGATCGGTAGAAAGCTCCTATCCTAAGAGTATTGCTGTTGCCTTTTCCCACAGTGACATCAAGCCAAGTGGACTCCACAGACACATTTTTATCCCCACCTGCTACTTTTTGAGAACTGAATAAGCTATTCATATAGAGCATTACACCACCCCCTTTCATTGTTGGACCCCTATTGCACGAAAACATATTGTATCCCTGGATCTCATAGTCCTGTAAATTATCTCCAAAATACCCTTCACTGACCCATGCCTCCGTAATGCAAACAAAATCTGGTTCCTTCTCAGCAACATAGCACTTGAACTCATCAAATTTGGAACGGATACTCTGAGCATTAAACATCATACACTTAACAAATGCTCCATAACCATCTTTGGCTTTTTCATACTGAGGAGTTCTTTTATCACTAGATGAACTATCACTCTGTCCCCTTGAATTGCTGCTGTCCCTATTTGCAGACTTTGAGGTTCTATTGCCTTGGCTGACACTATTGGAATATTCCTCAGTTGGCAATGCAATAAAAGTCAGAGGTGGATGTGACCGCCACGGCTGTCGGTCAGCTATATCAGAGGTGGATGTGACCGCCACGGCTGTCGGTCAGCTATATCAGAGGTGGATGTGACCGCCACGGCTGTCGATCGGCTATATCAGCGGCTTTTGTGTCGCAACTGCACCGCACTGGCGCAGCAGCACAGCCAGGCTCCTGACGGCGTGCGCCATGCGCTGGGGCAGCAGCACAGCCAGGCTCCTGACGGCGTGCGCCACGCGCTGGCGCAGCAGCACAGCCAGGCTCCTGACGGCGTGCGCCACGCGCTGGCGCAGCAGCACAGCCAGGCTCCTGACGGCGTGCGCCACGCGCTGGGGCAGCAGCACAGCCAGGCTCCTGACGGCGTGCGCCACGCGCTGGGGCACCACGACGACGCCGGACATAGCCACTAGGTACTAGTGGTATTGGTACCAAAACAATTAGTGCCAGTGGCTTTGGTACATACCAGGAAAACTAGGTATTTTGGCTGTGGTACATACCAGGACCACTACGTGATAGTGGTTATGGTACCAGGGCCACTAAGTACTAGTGGCTGTGATACCAATACAACTAGGTACTAGTGACTGTGGTATCAGGGCCACTACATGCTAGTGGCTGTGGTGCCAGCACCACTAGGTGGCAGTGGCAGTGGCTGTGGAACCAGGACACAGGGTGCTTGTGGCTGTGGTGCCAGGACAACCAGGTACTGGTGACTGTGGTGCCAGGACCACCAGGTGCTAGGGACTGTGATACCAGCACCACCAGGTACTGGTGACTGTGGTGCCAGGACAACCAGGTACTGGTGACTGTGGTGCCAGGACAACCAGGTACTGGTGACTGTGGTGCCAGGACCACCAGGTGCTGGTGGCTGTGGTGCCAGGACCACCAGGTGCTAGGGACTGTGGTACCAGCACCACCAGGTGCTAGGGACTGTGGTACCAGGACCACCAGGTGCTAGGGACTGTGGTACCAGGACAACTAGGTACCAGTGGATGTGGTATCAGTACCACTCGGTACTGGTGGATGTGGTACCAGAACCACTAGGTACTAGTGGCTGTGGTACCAATACCACTCGGTACTGGTGGCTGTGGTACCAGGACTACTCGGTGGTGGCCCCTCCCTGTCTGTACCTGTTGGTAACATCTAATCCTGGCGAATACCGCTGATCAGTGTACTTTGTTGGAAAAGCCACCAAGCTATGGTCGTGCTATTCGACAGTATCCGTCCCCGTAAATCAGATAAGAACTGCAGGCGACGTCAACGGAAGTCATCGTTTAAATATGCAATGTGTGGTATCTATTAATAAGCCGGCATGATCCGCATGCGACTGAAACCAGCGGCCCTGATAAATCCAGCGGATCCGAACAACATGTGCATATGTAAGGAGGGCTACATTTTTTACTCTTCCGGAAAGCTTGTAACCCGGTCGACGGCGTCGGACGACGTTTTGCCCTTCCCACGAATACTCACCGACGAAAAAAACATGTTTGGAAACACGAGCAAACCCGAGTCGCGGCGGCGCTAAAAGATCGCAATGCAGCTACGGGAACAACACGCACAGGCGAACCAAGGCAATGGCCTGGCACCCCGTCAGCTGGCAAACAGGGGTGCGAACACCAGCTGAGCCAGATCAACAGAAGTGCCATCGGTCTGTGAGGTCGCTGGCACCGGTCTGGAACATCGTCACCACTGTGGACAATTTCCAATCCAGCAAAATGTCATGAAGGCCCAGGCGGCTTGACGATGCGAGTGGCCTGGAGGGAAAGAAAAAGGGTACACTCTACCAGTCAAGAGCGGGAGCTCACTCCGAAGCCCTGGGAGAGGTTACAGAAAAAAAGAGGCGGGGCTGCAACAAATTGAAACGGATACAACAGAACAGACGGATACGAAGACCTCTGTCTTCGTATCCGTAGGAGACTTCCAGACGCGCGGCGGTGGACGCCGGACCGACGCCTCGGGGGCGTCCAGCGGTGGCCAGATGGGCCACTTGCCACCCATCATCGCCATGTGAGTGCTGCACACAGTCATGAAGCCTTACCCATCACCACCACTGTCCCAGCGTAACAAACCCCACCGGCGCTGACGTCTTCCGCGGGGGAGGGGACGTGTGTATGTGTGTTGGCAACAATTGTGGTTGGGTGTAAATAGAAATAGTTGTCAAAATGTTCAAGTGTATGTATAATGTCTTTCCTTTCTTTTCTATCTCAGCGTAGGATAATTGAAATGTGGATTATGTTCGACATGACGGGGGTTGGAGTCCCCTGGACTCCAAATAAATACTTGTTGTGATTTCATGTCTTTAACTTGGTCTACGGTGAAATTAATCAGACTCGCTGTCTGATTCGGTGTGCTATTTTGCAACACACATGATTTTTTATGGCGAGCGCGCATCTGGTGACAACACCCACGTCAAAATAAGGACAATTGCCTAAGCTAAACTGTTCTCGGATAATTCTATGACTCTGGAGGACATGACTTATCCGAAAGTTTCGGTTAACAAATTCCTTGTTCGTAAGGCATTCACTTAAAAATTGAACTGTCTACCTCAGGTCACCAGTAATTAACAAGTGGTTCGTTATAACAATCCCTAGTTGAACGCGTTGTGAATGCGAAAATGGATAACTTCCAAACCAGGCGGCTGAGCACGTTGCATGCTTTATATTTACTTCAACGTCGGTCGTAGGAAGGCATATCAAAGCGTTTGTATGACAGACTACATACCAGCGTGGCTATCTCTCTATCGTCGATGACATCCTCAGATATAGCGAGAGAGACAGCCTGCCAGCTGCCCTCCTATGGGCGATGTATCCTCGGGCGTCGACCGTGAGAGGCTATTGGTCTTCCCTTCCTCAAGGGGTGGGGGGCACGACGAAAGGGCACAATGACGAAACTCCCCTGATTGTTACTCCTGTGCATTATTTAAGTGGCAACTGTTAACTGGGCTCAAGTATCTCTTGACCCCAAAATCCCGCTGGCCTCTGAGACCCAGGGGCGCAGATGAGGGGTCGAGCATAGTGTGCATGTGGGAGGGGCCGATAGGGGGGCACCACATTGCGTCTGCCGGAAGTTCGGCGCCGGACAATATGGTATAGGTAGAACACTGCCCGGCAATTTGTCCACCCCCGAATTCTGTGCGTGGGCACGGTTGGTACAGAGGTTCGGGGGACATACGGACTGGTTTCGCATGCCGTAAGTCCCGGGGCTGAAAGGGGTAAGGCCGGCTAGGGCATAACGACGACCAGGGACGTACTCAACGTGGTAGGGATCCGTGCCCGCCCGTGGGATGCGTAAGGCCCGGTCGCTCGTCTTCAACGTGTAAGGCCCGGCGTGGCGTCGATTGAATAAGGTTAGGTAAGTTGGCCATTGATACCTGAGTTCAGTCATAAGATAGCACAGAAGCCCAGGGGAAGTTTCACCGCCCAGTTTTGCCAAGCATTAAGGGCAGTAACGACAATAAATACAAATTATGCAATCAGGAGAGTCGCGTCAGCCGTTTACAAGTAGTCCTCGGAGATCTGGCTGTCCCGAGAACGTCGATGCTGTATGTATGCGGAGGGGTGAGTGGACGGTGGATGTGCTGTGTCGTCTGGGGGTACACGGATGGGTCCTGTAAATGGACGAGTGCCGGCGGCGGTGGCAGTATCCATGTCGTGTACCTCAATCACAACCATCCAACGGTGTCACGTCAAACCTAAAGCCCACAGCCCCTCCTCGCTGCATGACCAGCCGGGCACACTCACGGGCGTATATGATGAGAATAGAAGCTTCGCTTCGCTAAAAGAAATTCGTGTAGTGGTAGCGACTGGCCGCAGAAGGGTTGGAAGGACGTCGGAATGGTTGAAGAAGTGGTAGGTGAAGGGGACGACGCCAGCAACCATCCAAGCCGGCCAGGCGGCGACCACCCAGCCGCCAACCGCCCAATGCTCAGAGCACGCTCCGGCACCGCCCAGCCCGACGTGGTCCGGACCCCCTACACATGCATGCCGGTCATCACCGGCCAGTATATACCTGTGTATCGCAAATGTGTGCCCTATCCTCAATCGGCAGAGCGTTACTTCCTGTCGTCGCGAGGTCCGGTACTAGGACTGCCACATTCCTTGTACCGGTTTTATATCCCTCAGATAACTAGGTTTGGAGCTCCAGGTTCGCTTCCTCTAGGACCGTATATTTGATAATATGGATGGGTATAGATCACTTGGATGAAGATGTAGACGAACTTCACGGCTATTGCTGGTAGCGTGCTTAGCAGAAATAGCGGCAGCTTCACTTCCAGCAATTCAGGGCAAGCCTGTTATCCGGGTTGAAAGACTTCGTTGCCCAAAAGACTACTAAAGGAATCAGTGAAAACCACATGATGTATCGAGTGGTCATTCTGGATATAATGAAGAGCTTGCAAAATAGCGTATAGTTCAGCAGTGAAAATATACGCCTGCATCGATGAACAGAAATATCTGACACCACGTCGACCGAAGCGGTGATGTACTCGAGTCAATAATTCGAATAATTCGAGTGGATGCACCCGAGCACTCTAAAGAGGCGTCTTGTCCTCTGAGAAAGACGCCTCTGACTGAAAAAAAAAATCGATGGAGGATACATTCGAGCATTCCCGGTGTGCAGCCTTTTCCATGTCGAAGGGGCGCCAATTTCCATGGGGACACATGTCTTTTGCGGATGTTTATATGTTAAGCTTTCAAAATTACTCTTGCATATCCTCGTTCTTTTCCATAACCCAATGCCCAATCTTCATAATGGGTAATAATTGGTTTCCGATTTATTTTTGGCTACATGTGTGCTAAAATAACTTCGCATATTGTATCCGTGACTTGCACTTTAACGACTACTTTGCCTATTTCACAGGCACGTATCTTCATGGGGAGTGATGACGTAAAATACATCATGGTGACATGATGTATGCGGTGCATGCGGTGAATGATCGCGGATGCGAACCATTCAACAACGGCTCCGAACAATGTAAGCCACATTGGGGAGGTTCTAGCTTGTGAAATGTTTCTATCTCTAGTCTAGTTGAAACCTTTGCGACCGATTTAGTGATACACGACGGCTTGTGATAAGGACTCACGAAACATGGACACATTGGTGTGTGGACTCACCAAACATGGACACAGTTGTGCAGACTCGCCAAACATGGACACAGTTGTGCAGACTCACCAAACATGGACACAGTTGTGCAGACTTACCATACATGGACACAGTTGTGCAGACTCGCCAAACATGGACACAGTTGTGCAGACTCACCAAACATGGACACAGTTGTGCAGACTCGCCAAACATGGACACATTGGTGTGTGGACTCACCAAACATGGGCACAGTTGTGCAGACTCACCAAACATGGACACAGTTGTGCAGACTCACCAAACATGGACACATTGGTGTGTGGACTCACCAAACATGGACACAGTTGTGCAGACTCACCAAACATGGACACAGTTGTGCAGACTCACCAAACATGGACACAGTTGTGCAGACTCACCAAACATGGACACAGTTGTGCAGACTCACCAAACATGGACACAGTTGTGCAGACTCACCAAACATGGACACAGTTGTGCAGGCTCACCAAACATGGGCACAGTTGTGCAGACTTACCAAACATGGACACAGTTGTGCAGACTCGCCAAACATGGACACAGTTGTGCAGACTCACCAAACATGGACACAGTTGTGCAGACTCGCCAAACATGTACACGGTGGTGCAGACTCACCAAACATGGATACATTGGTGTGGACTCACCAAACATGTACACGGTGGTGCAGACTCACCAAACATGGACACATTGGTGTGGACTCACCAAACATGGACACATTGGTGTGGACTCACCAAACATGGACACATTGGTGTGGACTCACGAAACATGGACTATGACACGAACATTAGTCGTCTTAATTCCATGAGATCAGCGAATCAAACAATGAGACAGAGCGTGGCGCACATTTGATGCCCTGCACTGTACTTACCTGCTGTCATTCTGGCCTTATCATTCGCAGAAACCACGTTTGTTCGCATGTACCCAGGTTTTTTTTCCCAGAATCGCTTTTCTACTGTCCATATGTACCGCCTTCTTTTCCTAGATAGCTGTGCGGTGTCACACCATTAGCACGACTTCAAGATTGATAGCCCACGTAGCAGGTGTGCGTCTGTGATAATGCAGGCAGCATATGTGCATCTGCAAAGTTTTCGTTTGCCGTTGGTGACTAGGGGCCAAATTTTATATTCACGACATTTGTTCTGCTACTTCAGCTTAGAAACGCTACAGGACATGGATCGATATCCATCTTACATCGCTCACGACTGCTTCATTCCATCCCATGCTTACTAGTAGGACACTTGTACTGGTAACGGGGTCGAGGCTGCAGGGATGTAATGTGATCGGTTACAGGGATGTGATATGGTCACGCACATGCATTTGCACATCTTTGTGTTGTATTCTGGCTGTTCGCTGGAGACTGCTGCAGATGGCAAATGGCGGTGGCGTTCCTGAATACATCTGTGTGGCCCTCAAACTATTAAAGGCAGGTGTGTTGTATTCTTTCCTGCATCGGGGAATTTTGCAATAGCCATCACAACTCCATATTCTCATGACAAGTCACCCAAACTTGAAGGTCACATAGGCCTGATTTGATATATTCTGCAAAATATAGCAATAATTAGCAACTATTCTTCAACCGACCTTTCTCGGACAGGGTTCACCTTACGTATTTCCACTGGCTGTTCAGACTGAGTGGGCGTGCGTTACGACCGAAATCAGTGATGGAAATTCTAAAACCAACATCCATGCTTGGATTTTGCGGATATTTTGTGCTCGAACTCTTTTCAGGTTATATTGGTACTACATGAACAAATCTGAAAACGTTGGGTAAATTTAGATGGCAACTGCACTTGATAAAGATTAAATATTGTACTTATTTTCACCATGAAGAAAGAACAAATAAATATAACCTGAAAAATGTATTAGAGAATTACATATAATAACTCAAAATATCTCAAAATATAATATTCAATGTCAGAACGCAGTCCTCTCTACTATCGCAGCCTGCGTAATACATCTTGGTATCACCGGAACCCTGATTGCCAACTAGGGTGTGTTTATGTGTGTCTTGTCCACAAATATGAATATTGATAATATATTAATAGTTCGTCATCACGCATGTGGGTGGGCTCGTAGATTTTAAGGTAGCTTTGCCCGTTGATGCATGAGCACGGAGGAAACATGGCTGGTGAACACTTGCGCATGGATAGATAGACTGGAATAATTCGAAAATTGCACTCGCTTTTATTTTGTCGGACTTTCCATTCAGACAAACAAAGTTCTACCCATTAAGTGATAATCTTGTCTTCTGTATGATTGTATTTTAGTCGTCATCTTGAGCATCACATCAATTGCGCATTCATCCTACCAACAGATTAAGTGGCCTAAATGTGGCATACAAAATAATTGAGGAAAGGGTCAATTAACACGCTCGCCGGAGGACCTTTCACATAGCGTACACTGGAGGTGGGGCAGGAATTCGGCCGGATCCAAATATTTCGGAAACTGCTAAAGCTATAAGCACACAAACAAAATGGCGGGTAGATTACGGATGTACTGAACTTGCTTCAGTACAAATTTTATCACCCTAGATCAATGCGCTCAGTGTTAACTGATGTCGAGATCGATCAGCCGCCACACCGCGCCTCCGCTACCGCACCAGAGGCCTTTGTGACCTCTGCCCGGCCGGTCGATATGGCACCACCGCAGGCCCTATTAAGACTTATATTTTTGTTGCATAAGATGCGCTTATCGATTTTAAGCAGTCACAAGATTGCATTACAACATCGCCGCCCGCTTATGAGATAACGTCAACAAACAGGAGAGGTGGGCTGATTCCAGCCACCTTCCGTTGCACGTGTTAAACAGTCGCATCTGTACCTACATCAATCCTATAGCACTTCCCCCCCCAATGCTTTTCATAAAACAATATCTATGGCAGGGATGCACACACACACGCACACACACACACACACACACACACACACACACACACACACACACACACACACACATATATATATATATATATATATATATATATATATATATATATATATATATATATATATATATATATATATATATATATATATATATATATATATATATTTATTTGGTTTAATTAGCCAGTAGTTTAGATCGGCCACTGGAACGTATGACTGTGGGGACTGACCATTATGAAGGCCTCGGTAACCACCGATCAAGGCCACACCCGCGAGGCCCAAGCGCCAGCCATCATGTGACGTACACAGCTTCAGCTGAGCCCATTCTACTCTCCTTGCAATTAACAAAATAATTAAATTGACGGAATTGTAATCCGACGAATGGTGCACCGTGATCGTTCGGTGCTAATGACAAGCCTTACAAAGTTCAGTGTGCCGACATATTTGCATGGAGAACGCTCCTTTGGGGACATATTGCATGCATTTCAATACAGTGTTCGGCTATTTTGGTGCATCGGTCACAGCCACAGATTGTCCTGGAAACCAGACTTATCCAGGAAAAGGTGGCGGTCAACCGTGAAAACGCAACTGCAAATGCGTGTGAACGATACTCCTCAAATTTTGTCCATATGCATAACATTTTGGTGGCCAACCCTCAGTTACCGCTGCGGTAACATCCTTTTCAAATGAATTTGGTGACAGTATCGCTCGGATGTACTTTGGACAGCTGCTCCATCGTCCGGTTGTTTGTAAAATAAACGGCACACGGCAAAGGCTTTTAATGTTCGTCGGTAGCGCCGTGCGACGACAAACCTCTGCTTCCACACCTGGTGTTTCAGTTCCTATAAATGATGGAGACGTTTTCAACGATCACTATTGTGTTGAAGAGAATCACGCATGCGAAACGAGTCTGGCTTGAAGTGGTTCCCATCCCAGTCCGGTCAGAGGGTATTCTTAGTGCTTTGTAGCAAGCATGCTTTGGTGAGAGGACCCTGCCCTGTTTTGTAGTCTTCTAGACGCAATGTGTCGGTAATGGTGATGAATCTTGCGGAACCGGTAATGAAAAACTAATGTTGCAATAGTAAAAACATGTGCATGGATATGGTGAGTTATGTGAACATGATCGATAGTTGTTCCAGCAGGAATTCGACTTAAAGTTCGGCTGACATTTTGCTTCAATTCCTCTGATGACATGTTCATGGAAACGTTAGTCTTTTCTAAGCGAGTCGGGCCCAAACGTTGACGGTTCTGACGCAGTGGGATTGGCTGTCTGTCAAATTCCAGCGCGCTTTAGAGACGTTTCAATAGAAAATGTCTGCCGAACAGTTTTGCAAAAGCTGGCTACTATTGCCGTTTTCTCGTGTCCTGAGATCGCTTTTAAATAGTGTCACAGCTTTTAATTTCAGTGCAGTTTTTCTAGGCATGGCATGAGTCGAGTCGTGATCTTTCACCTTTTGCCTTCCGAACCAAAGATACTTGCCGGACCTCCCTGTTCTAAAATAATTGAAACGAGCAGACTGCAATTGGCTTTGTATTCGCTTGGCCCAGAGCTGTGCTGTGTCCAGCTTTGATTATTCCACACAACTGTGTCCATGTTTGGCGAGTCTGCACCACCGTGTCCATGTTTGGTAGTCTGCACACCAATGTGTCCATGTTTGGTGAGTCTGCACAACTGTGTCCATGTTTGGTGAGTCTGCACCACTGTGTCCATGTTTGGTGAATCTGCACCACCGTGTCCATGTTTGGTAGGTCCTCATCACAAGCCGTGGTGTACCACTAAATCTGGCACAAAGGTGTTAACTAGACTAGAAATGGAAGAATTTGAAAAGCTAGAAACATCACAATGTGGCTTACATTGTTCTAAGTTCGCTGTTGAAAGGTTCGCATCGGCAATTGAAAACAACGTAAGATATTCTGGCATAATCATGCTGGTGCTTCAAGATGAGGCTATATGATTACATAGATATTGTCTTTGCGAAAGTGTGTATGCTGCAATGTTCGTTTATAGTAAGGTTTATGTCAGATGATACTCGTCAAGCGCATGTGTGTGTGTGTGTATGTGTGTGTGTATGTGTGTGTGTGTATGTGTGTGTATGTGTGTGTATGTATGTATGTGTGTATGTGTGTGTATGTGTGTGTATGTGTGCACTTGTGAGCCGTGAATAACGAGGACAAAATGGGTTTACACAACGGAATATCGAGGTCCGGTGGTGTATACCGAGCGTTTTAGGCGGACCTCGGTATTTTGGCCAATCAAAACGCGTTTTTGGGGTGTTTCTCAGCCAGTTGGCGAAATTTTATCGTGGACCTCAATAATCATGAAATCATGATTTTCAAATGTGTGTGTGTGTGTGTGTGTGTGTGTGAATTTGTGTGAACTAGAAATCGGTCAAGCGTGTTGTAAGTTCTCGTTCTAGTGGAAATAGTGGTGACGAGACTCCTGCTGCTAAGATCGAAGTTTCATGAATACAACTATAAATTAGGTTAGTACTAATTCCTAATTGATCAATAAATATCGAAGGTTCGAACTTATGATTAGTGGTTTTAAAAGTTGGTGTTTCAGAACATAGCTTACGATTGATATCACCATCTCTATTCTCTTCGGCCATCGCTGAAGTAGCTTCGCGTCAGGTGTGCGTGTCAGGTGATGCTGAGCAAGATGTTTATCGGACGGTGAATCCAGGGCACTACTGAATACTGAAAATAATTGCACGTAATTGATTTATTCTTACCTATATCTGTTAAAATGTCATTGCATTAATTATGCAGTAAAATAGTGCAATAGCCTGCATACAATTACAGTAAGTACAGGAGGTTTGTAGGGTACCTACCTACATTTGGGCATTTCAGGTGGGTAATTTGCCAACATACCTGATGATGTCGTTGGTGATAGGTTCTAGGTATGCGAAAAGTGGATTTTTCTTTTATCCTTTACATTTTTACTCTTCCATCTTGCTCTTTTCACTTGGACTCTTTCAACTGCTGTTCTTTTTACTTGTATTTTTTGCTTCTATTATTTTAACTTGCTCTGTTAACTTGTTTATGTCTTCTTTTACCTAATGCTTTTGACGCGTTCTTTTGGCGTATTCAATTGGCTTGTTTTTACCTTTTATTTTTATATATTTTTCTTTGATACTTTTAGTCTCTGAATTTGCATTCCTTTGACTCTTCATAACTTTGTCAGTGATATGAGATTATGCATGGTTAAAACATTCTTCATTAAGTGCATTTTTTGAAATTTTATTCTTCTTTGATTATATTCTTCTTTAATTATATTTTTCTTTAATTATATTCTTCTTTAATTATATTCTTCTTTAAGTATATTCTTCTTTTGATTATATTCTTCTTTAATTGTATTCATCATTAATTATATTCTTCTTGAATTATATTCTGCATTAATTATATTCTTCTTTCATTTAATTCTAATTTAAATTCATTCATATTTAATGTTATTCTTCGTTAATTGTATTCTTTTCAACTTCTATGCTTTTAACCATTTCACCTAGGGTCACTTCTCTTTTCATTTGCGTGGATAACATTCAGGTAGGGGTTAAGGATAAGGTGTTCAAATTTGCTGATGACATGAGGCTGGTAGGAGTGGCTAACAGTAGTGGTCTACATGGTGATATTCAACTAGACATGGAGGACATAAAAAGTGGTCCTATCATTGGCAGATGTCTTTCAACTATGAAAATGGAAGCTTATGCGGCTGGGGTCTGGTAGTGAGACTTCCAGATATACAATGGGAGGTAGGAAACTGAGTGGTATTAACGAGGAAAGATATCCAGGTGTGTTGATGTAAAATGACTTAAAAGCAGAACAAATGATAATTCAGCTTCGAACCCAGCATTCAGAATGCTTGAAATCATTAATAGAAGGGTGAGGTATAAAAGCAAGGTAGTCATGACAAACTGTACTTAGCCTACGTACGACCCCACTTAGAATATTACGTACAGGCATGAATCCCCCACTCAGAAAAAAACACAGATATGCCTGAAAGAGTGCAGCGCAAAGCCATTAGAACCATCAGTGAACTAGGTAACTTATAAATGGCATTAGATAAGTAATCAGTGAAGTACAGGAGATTAAGGGGTAATATGATTGAAATGCATGCAATCATTAAATAGCTAGATCAGGTCAATGTTAATGATGCCCTTCTATTTAAACTATCCCATGGGATCATCACTTCAGGTTAGACAAATCAAGGTGTAGAACAGCTAAACAACAGGTCCCTGCCAAAACATTATTGATCAGTGGGAAGGCTGCCTGATGATGCTATGCAGTCCCTCAGTTAGTTAATTTTAAAATAGAATTAATCTTTTTTTTGGTGCAACATGTGGATTAGTTCTAAGTTGTAGTGGATTGGCTTTTACTTATGCTAAGGGGGGCACACTGTACATACATACAAATTACACTGAAAATTATTGATAGGGCACTCAAGCCACATGTGTCAAGTACGATGGAGCTAATAGGGTTGGATAGGTGGGTAGATAGGCATTGATGGGTGTGTTGGATGTTGGTGAATGGAGTTTTTGGGTATCAGGGATGTGGCATTGGCTGGGGTGATGAGTGCCTTTTCTCCAGGGTTATGGTAACATCACCTTACATGCATGGTCATAACCAATAATTTCCCTTATAGGTGCTAATTCCTAATTATTGAATGTTTTTAACTGCTTCGTATAGGGGGGGTAAAAGTAGGAAGTGGCATTGAGAAAATAAATTGGTGACATTGGGAACTAGGAGTGCCATCCATGCCATCAATTTGGCATGTTGTGTCAAAATTGTGTCAAAAGTCCGGTCATCTAGGGTCAACGAGATAGATAAGGGCAAGTGAGGTTACCTCCAAAAAGTTGAACTAGTCACACTTTAACACGCGTCCTGGAGGGCCTCTAAAAATTACGCGCACTTGAGGGGGGCGGATTCCGCCCCCTAAGATCTCGGCTCCTATTAAGGCTAGAGCAACGAAATTCGTAGGGTGGGTGGGCACGACAGTGAACACTATTGTGTACGAATTTCATTACCTTAGGTCAATATCAAGGTCAAATGGGGCCAGAATAGCAAAATGAATGGTTTTGCGTGACTTGGCTCATCATTGTTATGGATCGTTGCGATTCTGTTTAAATGCTCCAAAATTGGCATTAATGATTGTTGGTTGGTTATTTGGGCTTACAGGCGCATCGACTGCTTCGGTCATGCAGCGCCCATTTAATGATGGCTTGGACATTGCTAATGATGCAATACAGCTGCCAGATCCGCCATTTGACCTCAGGTCACCCATATAAGAACACTTTATCAAGTCATTACCTGCTCCAGTTCCCGGAACCGGGCTGTCAACCCGACTGCTCCGTTAGGCGGCTCGGCACAATCGGCTTCGCGAAGAAAGGAGTGAAATACATGAATACAGCATGGAAACGCTTTGGCACACGATGACAAACAGTAGATTCCCGGATGTGTAGGGAGTAGCATGGAAAGTGACATCAATCGCATGACAGTCATTTGCATTTATGACAATATTTTAGTTAACCAAGTTTGGTTCTATTAGCCTGTCATTAACTTGACCTGACTTGACCTCGGCGACCTGTCATGACTTTTAAATCATGTAGCATAACAATATGCATCAAACGAGTCGCTGGTGTTCTCAAGAACACATCCATTTTGCCAATATACGGGAAGCGCATCAGCGCTGATTTTTGTGGTCTGGCGCTGCGAATTTTGTAACTTTAACGGCCCCCAAGTTGGAAAATTATCGGCCGATTTTCATTTTTCTTACCTTAAACAATGCGCCTGTCATTTCGAAGTAGGTACTCAAACAATGGCTTGTATCGGCCGGTAATTGGAAATTATCTACGATAAACCGGAGGGGTGGGCGGATTTCACCCCACCCCCAGGGCGCGTGTTAACGGATAAAGATATTTTAATGAATCTTTCAGCGTTTCCTTATCTTTAGGGATGCAACAAAACGTACGAGATTAATTTTTCCTTTTTTTGGCTTTTGATTACTTATTAATTTTGTATATTTGCCAATTAGAGTTTAATTTGAAGATCCTGGCTGAAGTAAGAATTTTTATGAGGTCAAGCTGACTTCGAATAACATTTTTCGGTCTGTTCTACCCATTAAAAAGGAAAATTAAAGAAAACTTTGAACTAAAAAATTTTGAATAAAAAAGCTGATTTATGGGTGACGAAAATTGTATGGCACTGGCAGATTTCTCTTTCCTTTTCTGATTCCAAATATCTTTTCAAGCCTCCCTCAAACTGAACCCTCCCTCCAGAGCCACAAACATAATGTAACTCGTGAAACTCTAGGGCCCATAGTTACGTCACTTTTGGGGTAAAACATTTTGTGGCGTGGTGTTTGGCTCTACTCGTCGAGCGCTTTCCGATGACACCTATTTAGTTTTCGTGCGACGCTTAGCTTGGATATTAGATGGGGTCTCTATCGGCCCCCACGCCTGAGACGGGGTGTGAGGATGTGAAAGAGAAGAAATGGACTGCAATTAATGACCTAGGCCCTCACCTTTTGTACCTTCATTATTAATGTTTGATCAGTGCAAAGTAATAACCATATGATGTTGGAACTCATAGATACATATGTGGCCCCTCCATTAACTTTGTCCAACCTACTCTAAATAATATAATCAAATGGAATATATGAACTGACGATAGCATAAATTGGGACGCTGTATGATCAGTAGTCGATGCAGCCCAAAGCCCAAATAACCGTTTTATATCTCAAAGTGTATCGAAAATCGTCAGACATTGTACGCATGATAATTAAAATCCTGCTGTGCTATTAGAAAAAGGTGAAAACATTTCGAATACATTTAACAGGTTGTCTAGAAATCATATACATTCTTGATTCAGGCTCTAACTTCATGCACTCCCATTCAGACCATGTAGCTATGTCCCCTCCACCTCCCGCGCTAAAAAATACACTGGCTCTGGATGAGTTCGATTCTGAGATGTTTATTTCCTCCTAACATTATTATGTTAGTCTCCTTCAATCATATTAGTGCGTAATTATCGATCTATTGCATTGACATAGCAGCGGGAGGACCAGATTGGCATGGCAAAGCTACTTTGTAACACTTGGTATGAATGCGTACATGTAAAAAACGAACATGAGTGGACATCCTTTTCTGGACATGCCAAGCGCTGGGTACTAATATCATAGCACTGGTCAAAGCAGCCCTAAATTCAAATAACTAACTAACCTAACATACCAAGCAAACTATGTGTCTTATCTTGCAGCTGTTACATCTACGATGCTTTATCATGTTGATTGATTGTACCATATGCAAAACTAACTTAGCACAGCATAACCTAGCTCAGATTAACTTAACCCAAAATATCCCGCCAAAACATGCAGCCAAAATTGTCCAAGGTGCTCTAAGTAATAAGCGTAAGGAAGTAAGTAAAATACGTAATAAATGTAAGCATGGAACTTTAAATACCTTCAGCTGCACAAAATGAAATAGACAAGTGTTGCAACGGTGTGCGGGCAACACCATCATCTTATCGACTGTTGGTGATTTTCCTAGCATCTTTCCATTCAACAATCTGCATGGGAAAGTCCTGGTGTATAGTTATAAAATTAGTATAGCACCGTTTTAAATTACTTTGCAACCAGGGGTGTTGTGTTGCCTACTTTTAAGGATGCACGTGTCCTATCAATGTGCTTTGCCCCATAATAATTTAATATTTTAGCATGGGACACTATAGAGTATGACTCTCAATCCATTTGTGCCCTCCCAATGCCTTCAAGTATGGTGTTCTTCCCAAATAATTTTAAGAAACCAACAATCGTATTTGGAACCATATGTTTCATACACTTGTCACGTGCCAAGCTGTACACGTGTCCTGCAATTGCAAAGACTACTATTGCTACAAGTAGTTTAGCATTGAAGCAACACCGAGCTGCACTTTTTTATAATGACTGAGGTCTGAGAATTGGGTCCAGAAATAACCAGGAAAATAAATGAGCATTAAATTTGGAGGGATCAGCAATGATTTGTGTCAGCAATGATTTATCTTAAACTGGCCTGTGTTCAGGTGGTCAGCCAATTTCCAGGTGGTCAGTTTGGCAGTAGGCTACCAAACTGATGATCTTAACATGCTTAATGTTGATTTTTCCCAACGATTTCATAAAATGCAAAGTGATACCTGAATGGCGCGAGACCCCCTCGAGGTCCAAGGTTCAAGCCCCACCCCAGTTCATTGAACATCCACAAAATCAGTGCGACAACACATCATCGATGCATTAAACACATGCATATACAACACGGACTTCCTGCTCCCGTCGGAATCACTAGCATGGTCAGTGTTTGTTCCATGAGTGGAAATTGAGACATAACTAATGAGGACATAAATGTTATTAGCTTGCGTAAAAGCGTAATTCCTTATCTCCCCGAGCATAAATGCTTCATAATTGGTGCATTGAAAACTAGTTTCATAGAAGGGTGTTCATATGTGTGGGCCCACACTGTTGCGCCTTTTCACACCTTCATACATCCGTGAATACCAGTATGGAAAAATATGTGCAAAATTTGGGGACAGGAGTAAGTCTAGCAACAGTCCTGACTAGCTACGCCGAACACACAGCATCCCGCATTATTTTTATTGACCGGTGCCACCCCGGTGCAAGACGACGCGACTAGTACCGCTGGAACGGCCGTCATCACAGCAATTGCTAGGCCGTCTTTTCCCGCTGGTTCGACCGTGGCTACTGATGCAGCTGTGGCCATGCCATTGGGACGGATTCTTCTGCTTTAATTGTCGTCACCGATGGAACTTCCGTCACCGCTAGAACAGCTATTGTCGCTGAGCTGCGACCAAATGGACGGCCGCCACTGCTTAGCTGGCGGTAGCTGTTGGACGGCCGTACCTACTAAGATCGATATTTTTTTTTGTCCTCAAGAAACAAGAAAAGTGTCGCAACAGTTAACGGCACTTTTTAGGATGGATGTCCATCATAACGCAAGCGTTCAGATGATTCTCGCCTATTTTGGTCCTCCGCATTAATCCCTTCCCCTTCTTTCGGCACACATCTCTGACACTCTGGCTCTGTTCACCCTCATGGCCCTCCCTGACTTTTAAAGGACGTTCGCAATCATCGTCCTCGGCAATTTTTATGTATCTCAGGGATGTTTTTGTTCTCAAGCGAGCCTCCGGTATTCTTTGCAAACATGACCAGTTCTCAAGCACACCCTTATCTCTCAGGGAGCGTCGATCCCTCAGTTTCCCCTCCCAAAGCTCAAGGGTATTCCAGTCTGGTCTCTTCTGGCACTCAAGGGCCCTGTTCATCCTCTAGATATTGTCTCCATCTTGCATCTCCCATTCCTACTTCTCGACAATCATGTTTAGGTTTCAGGGGCATCGAGCTCTCCGGCAGGCTTCACACACACACAGGCCACATACACAACAAATATCGCCAGCTCTCGGAATTCCTTTCAGCCCGTAGGTGGCTCTGTTCATTCTTCTGGGTCTCTCCCAGCCTTGTTAATCTGATAGGGGCCCCCTTGCTGAATCTGTTGATCTTGTTAATCCAATAGGGGCCCTGTTCAATCTGAGGAGAATCCCAGTCCAATCTCCTCTCGCGCTCAGAGGCCCTCTTAACCCTCAGGACCCTTTTGCCTTCAAGGGGCCATCACAGTCTTCAATAGCCTTGTCTAGCTCTCACAACAGGTGAATTGCAGCTCTGAGATTGACCCTCAGCCTTCAAGGTCCATCTCAGAGCGCGATCAAGAGCATCTCCAACAAAGCGGTCGCCCGGAGGGCCTTTCGGACTCGCCTTGGGATGGGTACAGATGCCCCTTGACCCATTGGCTACGCTCTTTAACAGCTCATTTCTCCTCCATGGGTTTAGAGTCCCTTGACGTAGCACCTTGAATCCTCCGCTTTGGTCCGGACAGTGTGTATGGCTGTGGAGTACCTTTATCGCCCTAAGGAACACTGTCAGCTCTGGGTCCATTCCATCAGCGTGACCAGAAGCCGACCCAGCGTCCCATCACGTCCCGTCAGCTTTCGGCTCAGGGGCTTTCTTTCAGGGCTTATGACATTCCATACTGTCACAAGCCCTTTTTTTTTAGCAGTTTGGACCTCCTTCATCACTCCAGGATCCCATGTTCTGCTTCATCCATATGCCTGCCCATTCGTACCGGCTTCGAACCCTTTCCGATGGGTCGGGGTCCTCTCGCAACTAGGTATCAGCTCAGGGGCACTCCTTAGAGATCCAGGACCTCTTCTGTCAGACAGCAGCCTCACTTTCAACGGCTTGGGCCCCATCCATGAGTGCAGAGGCTCCTGCACGGCTTGAACCTTATGGGTTCGCCCAGGGGCCCTTTCCGATGACACGAGGTTATCTTCGGCAACTGGAGCCCCTCCGTAGCCTCATGGGTCGTCATTAACGATCTAGGGCCTTTTCCGTGAGGCGGGATGTCCATTTTCAAAAGTGTTCGACCTCCCCATCAAATCATGAGACTTCCTTCGGCTTGAGCACCGCCATCAGCCCAGGGGCCCTTTAGATTGGTTCAGAGCCCCATTCGTCAGCCCGGGAGCACTTCTAACGATCGGAGACCTCTTGGTCGGCCTAGAAGCCCACGTTGGCCCAGCACAGGGTCCTCATCGTCTGCCTGTGGGCATTTTCCGTTGACCCGAGGCCATCTTCATCGGCCCGGGACAATGTGCTTGAGGCTGCATGACAGACGCAGTCGATGTTCTCCTAAACTCCAAAATCCTCTCCTTGAGCCCGGTGCCCTTTCATCGATCCAGTGGCCCTTCACGGCCGAGCCCCCACCTCTCTCCTCTCTCTCTCTGTGCTCACGCCTTGAGTATTGGGGCTTGGAGCCCACATGTCCCCCAGCGACGATCATCAATGCGACCAGGTTCCCGTTGCACAGCCAGTGCACAGCACTCACGAAGCAGCCGACCAGTCCCTCCGGTCGGCACAGAAGCAGCTCCAGGCGCTAACAACCACCCGACGCAGTCTATGCTCGCTGCAGAATGCCCCGCTAAAGGCACACGCAGGGCGGACGCAGGTAACGTTCCGTGAATTGTATGTTTCGTGCACTCGCAGGTCAGCGAGTATCGCTGAATAGTGACCACAGCGGGGTAGACCGCTATTGGTCTCCCCCAGTCAGCAGTGAACTGCAGGCACCAGCCCAGCTCACACCCAGTCAGCAGTGAACTCCAGGCACCAGCCCAACTCACACCCAGTCAGCAGTTAACTGCAGGCACCAGACCAGTTCATACCCAGTCAGCAGTGAACTCCAGGCACCAGACCAGTTCACACCTAGTCAGCAGTGAACTCCAGGCACCAGCCCAGCTCACACCCAGTCAGCAGTTAACTGCAGGCACCAGACCAGTTCATACCCAGTCAGCAGTGAACTGCAGGCACCAGACCAGTTCATGCCCAGTCAGCCGTGAGTTCCCGACACCAGACCAGTTCACGCCCAGTCAGCAGTGAACTGCAGGCACCAGACCAGTTCATACCCAGTCAGCAGCTACTATTATGGTTCACGTCCAGTCGCCAGTTACTAGAGTTCACATCAATTCACCAGTGATTAAAATAATTCACGTCCAGTCACCAGAGCGACGTGACTATCAACGGTGAAAGCCGACTATTGACTATTTTTATTGACTATTGACTATTTTTACTATTGTGACTATTTTTAGCTGGTGTCTTAAAGTATGTCAGATAATAAATACTGGCCTGATGACATAAACAAATGGATCGCGGTGACCAGGAAGAAGTACGTGCGTGCGTACGTGTGTACGTGCCTATGTGTTTGCGCATGTGTGAGAAGAGAGTGATGAAGTGGAAGTGGAAGCAAAATTGGAAGCGAAAGGGGAAGGGGAGTTGGAAATTGGAAAGAGAGGGGAAGTGAGGGAATGGAGAGGAAGCGGGAGGGAGGGAGGAGAGGGTCAGAGACAGAGGGGAAAGAAGACCTGCTTGAGTTAGAGAAAGAGGGAAATAGGAAGGACAGAGATATGGAAGAGCAAGAAGAGAGATAGGGTGAGCGAAATGTGAAAATCGAGAGAAATGAAGAAAAGGAGGATGAGAGAGAAGGGAAATGAGCGGATATAAAGGTATAGTGGATAGGCCAAGGGATAGATGATATGCTGACATATACATTTCGGGTTTGGACAATGCATGGTTTGGCAGCTCGAGGCTGACTAGCATATAAAAGACAACTTCATGAGGTTCAATGCTAAATTCTCAAGACAGCTGTGGTAGGACAGCAGACCCCATGTACTGAAGATGCGGTGCCACCCATCTCCAAGTATAGAAACGGCACCACTGAACGAAGGGAAATGAAACAATTAAGGGGCGGGAGAGGAGCCAGGTGCGTGGCTGAACTTCGAAGACTGCTAGGGAATGGGCATCGGGCATAAGAAAAGAACAGAAAATGGGGAAATCGAACGGAATAGGATAATAGTAGGAGGTCATGGAGTAAGTGAACAGCACCGGCTAAGGCGTTGTATTATCAGAGCCTTTTCTTGTCCATGCAGGGCCGCCATAATTCTGTCCGCCAGCTGTGTGCGCTACATGTTGCCCGTAGCACGTCTCCCTGAATGTATAACGAGGAGGGATCCAAGCAAACTCCGCCTCTCCAGAGCTGAAAGTGTCTTAAAATGCTTCCTGACACCTTCAGTTAACCTTCCCACATTCCACCACCAAATGCAATAACTGCAATAATTAAAACGTTGAAATTACCTGGTCTGCGACAAGTGCATGTCGGGATCAGTAGAGCGAATAATTCAACTAAGCTCAATAGCACATGCCATTAATTCCATCTTATCATATTCCAGAGGAACTGAGAGCAGAACATCACACGCAACAATCGCACCCATAACTTCAAGCACTGGACTATTCAACCGCTACACCAGATGGAATTCTCGAAATTCGAAAACCTAGCCCAATACATAATGATGTAGGGGTACAGTGGACGGGTCATAGACATACAAACTAATATACACCACTCTCAAGGGATAAAGGTACACATCAGGGTTTGTTCCGTAGTGTTAGAGTATGTCGTTGCAATGCTATAGACCTGTCAGAGGAGCTGCGGTGGGGTTGAAACGAGGCAGACGACAAACGCGATTTCGTTCGTTAGTTGAAAAAGACGCGGCTTCAGCTTGGATGTAGCTATGTCAATGTCAAACATTGCTGTTGCAATCACAGCTGTATTTATCCGAATAAGTACACCTTGTTGGGTGCGCAGCGAACAAAGCCTTTGCGTTGTCATGTTAGCAACATATATGATAAAACATAACAGTGCATGGCAATGTGCAAGGCAAAGAGTGACATTTTGCAGGACGGCCTGCGCGCTTATTCCGAGCATTCATTTCATGTGAGTAGGCTTCTGAATGATGCATACCAGGTATTATCTGGTATCTTCGTTCATCTCCTAGACATGCATAAACATGCCTCCTGTCAAGATTCTTGCAATGCCCACCAGTCACCAAATCCCCCAATAAAACACCCACCGGCAGCACAAAGCTGCATGCTGCACATCACTGCATGCAAAACTAGGACGATGTAGAACAACCAATCCGGTTGTACTTCAACTTGCATGACATTCTTGCGCGAAACAACTGCGTACCTATTATGTTCTCACACTTGGTTCTATGCCACCAGTGATTTTTGAGACATGCCAGTACGCTATGCGCTTGCAGAATACACTGCACATTTAAGGAAGTCAATTCGCAAATGTATCATGTCAATGGATAATGTCAGTATGCATGGGTGTAACCACGGTTTAAAAATCGGGAACGGGGAAAAACCAGGGACGCCGTAAGCTTGGACAGGAAAAATAGGTAGCCCTGTCTCCTGACAGCCCCCCCCCTGAAAAAAAAAAATATCAGGAATTCAGCAACTTCCCTTTCAATATCGGATTTTCAGCAATGAGCAATGTCTTATTCAATGTCACCGTTGCCCTCTTGTAGGAAGAGAAACAAAATATTGACCGATAGTTTTATTGAAGTAAAGATTGACATACAAATATCCATTATCATGCTTTCCTGTTTTACGGGGACACATTTCGATGCATGCAATAACAACCAGGGCGAATAAAGGGTGTGGCACTGGGAGCACGTGCGCCTTCGTGAAAGGTTGCATCCTTCAGGCTGGGAAAAGACGCCCTTCTAAAAAGGTTCCAGCGTACCAGCTCGAATTTTTCAGTCATAAACGCCCCTATGAACGAAAAAGGCACCCTCGGAAGGAAACGCTCCCCTTCGGGAAGGGCCGAGTGCATCCCACTCCTCGAATTTTGCAGCCATAGGCGGTGCCTGAGCAGTGGCGCCGCTCCAAAGAAATGGCGCCCCTCCAGACAAGTACCCCCATAGCAATTCCTGGAGTCACCTCTGATTATAACATTGCTCTCTCGTGGTTATGAAATCCGGCTGGTTATAAAATTGTGCGCATTGACGTGTGGCTTCTCTTCCAAAGTTGACAGCTTCCGTTGAACCATTAAGAAGAACGCGGACGATTTAAAAAAGACCCACATTTGACATGTCCAGAACAGCAGTGTAAATTAAAAACCAGTGATGAGAGCGCCGTCCGAGCAGGTTATGAGGAGACTTCTCAGGGGAGCTCCTAGTCATATAGAATATGAGCGGCTGCTATCACATCTGCTGCAAACAAAAACAGATTTGATCCTCCGATTCCGATTACACTCAATCATTACACATAGCATAGCGAGCCTTCGATACCCTTGACATTATTTATATATTTCAACATTCTGATACCGTACGGCGAGCCATGTTGAATGAGAACCACATAACGCAATTTGAAGCCATAGCGACGAAACGCGAGTTCATCGAAGAATTGAATGAAACCTTTGATCCTGACATGTCCCGGTTCGAAATGTTACTCGAGTGTCTACCACTGGTTATTGCTTGATGCAAGATTTGGATGGGTTTGAGCGAAAATGAAAACAAAATGAAGTGGCCGGAATGATCAGCTTGGCCTTCACCCTTGAAAAAAAATTGATTGTTTAACTTTCTGATACCGCATATCTAGCCACGTCTAATGACGCCCATGTCATGCAAATTGAAGCGATAGCAACCGAACCTTGCATTCGGTCGATGCCGCTTCAATGTCGCCATCTAATAAATCAAGCTAACCTTCGACCTAGAAGGTTGACCTTGACATGTGTCGGTTTGAAATATTATGCAATGTTTCACCACAGGCTTAATATCAGATTTGGTCAGGTTTGGGCGAAAACGGAAAAAATGGAAGACAACCTAAGAAACCGGTTTGCGTTGGATCTCCACCGTTAAAGTGGTCACGTGAGACCAATGTAGTTGCTTCCAGCGTATTCAGCGCAGGCAGAAGCACTTGTAATTGATTCGAACGATCATAAACCCATCGCTGAATGCTGATGGCAATACAAATACGCCCCTGACGAACACGTCGCTAAATACGAATACGACGTTAACTTAACGTGTTCGTTTAAGGCTACCCATGACTTCTATCCATGGTCTTGAAGATACCCAAAAACACCTAGTGTCACGTTTGTTCAAGATATATCAATATATGCGCAGGGGAATGCAACCTAAGACTATAAAGTCTTGCGATGATGCAAATTAGTTTCC
The DNA here is from genome assembly GCA_034440575.1 of Imbricaverruca yamaguchii. Taxonomy (NCBI): domain Eukaryota; kingdom Metazoa; phylum Arthropoda; class Thecostraca; family Neoverrucidae; genus Imbricaverruca; species Imbricaverruca yamaguchii. The sequence continues at coordinate 165,265 of JAOTOL010001316.1, forward strand.
TCGCAAGGCACGCTTTTCTACTCAAGCGAAAACACAATTATGGTCCAGGTGCATATTATTCAAGAATGGTTTGGAAGCGGAAATTGTTAACGTTTTTTATTTACCATTCGGATATTGTGTGACGACAGATAGCCTATTAAGTTCGTCGATTGGCTAGATCGGCTTTTAGCATTGTTGGTGATTCTTTTGCATACATATTTCCAATGTATAAATGATGAAGTATAATTTTGCGACCATCATACTCAGTTAGGTGAGGCTTGACGGGGGGGGGGGACATGGAAAAAATTGAGAGGTCAAATCGCCACTTTTAATTTATTTATGCGGTGGACTCCCCCCCCCCAGTGATTACACCTATGCCAGCATGACTGGACTACTTACCGCGTAGTTAAATATGCCAACTTCCTCATTTTGAACACCAAGCAACACGTCAGTGGGGCCGCTGGTGCCTGTATATGTAGTTGCATGTTGTACTGGATGCGATAATACTAAGTGCATGCAGTAGAATCAAGGTAATGAGTGGAAGAGTGCACGTGTACACTTGAGTACATGGTTGCTTTTCACCGCACCATGAATCACCGCAACCTTAGGTTCGGGAAGGTCGATACATGCAAGCCACCATATGCAAGGCAAGTACATATTCTGAACTCTTAGAAAAGTCAAATGTCAAGGGAGGCTTCTGATGGCGTGTACCGTGAACATCAGCGGCGCTGACGGAATAGTCGGGCTGAGCCGACGCTACGGCCCAGTCAGAAGGCCGCATTTTGAGCAGTGTCTTTGCAAGGAGCGCCGTTTCATAGGATACGTTACCGATCCCGTCCTTCAGATTGTGAGAGTGACAGCGCTCCGGCCTGGAGTTGTGACGGCCACCGACAACACCAGGCATTTTGACATGGATCAAATGTTCCCCCTGAGTACCGTCTGTGTCTAGAATCGGCTGATATTTCAACCTTCTATTTACAGCTAGTGGGACTTGTGGCTTGAACTCTTGATGTCACATTTGCATACATTGCAACGTTCTATGTTCAAATTGAGAGCAGATGGCGCCAGGACCGTAATCCCCACTCTGATTGGCTTACGCTTTGAGACGCCCAAGCTGCACTTCAGGCTTCAGTGGATAGCGGATTAAGTACGGCTAAACCCACTCCAAACGGGCGGGAGCATGGCGCGGAGAGACCTCCCAGAGAGATCACGCCGTGTCGCACGCCAAGGAACGGAATTGAGCAGGAATGGCTACTCGTGCCCGATACACGTCACTTCTCGTCGCCGCGCCATGCGGCACACCTGCATCACGTGGGGGGAAATGGAAGCTACTGAGGGGGTGCTCCAGCTTCCCTAACCCCACCCCACCCGCTCGCAGCTCAACCCCTTCCCCAATTTGGCAGACCTCCCCACACCTAATTTTGAAAGTCAAGCTCATGCAAAATTCAATAAATGTACACATCAAAGAAACTAGCATGAACGGTCAAAATGCAACATGCAATGTTTGAGCAATGTCTATATGAAAAACCACAGATAAATGCCACTCAGCCAAGCACACATAGATATCAGTATCTATGAACTCATGTTTTCAAGTCAGATAAATGAGATTGATGAACACCTGGCAGCGTGTTGAAAAACAGGGTTATGAGCATCCTGAAAAACACGTGTTTGCGGGGCAACCCTTACACATACATCAGTATATCACAAATGATGTAATATGTCTGCATGACACCACAAGAAGCACTATCCAATGACGAAGGTGCAGCTTTGGACAGTTGACTGCATGACCACATGACGGCGCCATGTTTGGTGTTGTCTTGGGGTTATTGCTCAGTCAAGAAAAATGTGGGCGATTAGGTAATCGGATTACCTACGCGGTCCATCCAACTTACAAGGCACTTCAGATATATAGTCAATGAAGACTTATAACTTCAGACATCATGACAAAATGGAAACGGAAGCACCGCACGTTCCCAATTGGATCTCGGGACACACCGGATCAAACTAAATGCATAGTCAATGCGTATATCCGGTTCAGTTCATGGGTATCACAACATTTGAGCTTCTTCACGCAGCCTATTCTTGGACTGTTAAAAACAGTCTCCGCAGTATGGGTCTGTTTGAGCATAGTTCCTGAGAGTCCTATGGCGCTTAACTATTCCACTAACCTTTATCAACACTTCACCATTGAGCTAAAACTTCAATTTTACTTCGCTTTTCGAATATTTGGATCTAAAAAAGTTATGTCATATTAGTTACCTCGTTCAGTTATGCCATAATCCGCATCCGCGGATTATGGTATAAAGATTCGCAGTCTACTAAAACGCACAGGTCTACATACGAAGTCTCAATCCAATTCTCCGAAACCAGCGGACATAGAAGTCACCACGGATGGAGGGAGTCTGCCTGCGGGCAGCAGCCTGCAGCAGCGGAACTTTCACCAAAATATCGTCCAGCGGCCCCAAGAAATGACGCAGGGAGCTCCACAAAGATGGACCGGGCCCATACAATTAAATCTGGAGCCTCCAAAGGTGGGATCGTTGCCACTGGAATTCACATTGAAGGCCTAAAAAGTCACGCCGAGGCCCTTGGAAATGACGCTGGGCCCTAAGAAGACGCCGGGTCTCTGAAAATCAGGATAGGGCCAAAACGATTGGGTCGTGGACCCTGAAAATTATGCTGGGTCGCCCAAATAGTTGGACCGGGGCCCCTGGAAATCACGCTTAGGGCCGAAAAGATCAGGCTCAGCACCTAAAAATTGCGCCGAGTTTCCAAAAAGTCGGACCAGGGCTCTTTAACACTTGGGCCTTCAAGATTTCGCTCCTGAGCCACTGAAGTCAGGCAGGGGACCCAAAACGTAGTGCCCGGGGTCTTTAAAATCTCGAAGGGGACCGCAAAAGTTTGGGCCACTGAAAATCACGCTCAGCCTGGGGTACCAAAAGGTCGCGCCCGGGCCCCTGGAAGCCACGATAGGGATCAACAGGTCGCACCGAGCCCCGAAGGTCTCATCAGGACTTACTCTGGGGTCCAACAATGACGTCAAAAGTCTTCGAAACATGTCGAGCCCCCAAAACACGCATCGAGGCCGCTAAAACTCGCGACGGGAACCCAACAAATGACATGAGATCCCCCCAAAAAGTTGCGTCACTGCCTATGTAAATCACACTGGCAGTCAAGAGTTAGCAGCCGGAGCCCCAAACGTCGCGGCTCGCTTCCCAAAAATCCATTCCTACCCGGAATGTCACTCTGGTGCTAGAAAAACTGCGTCAAATACCCCCTCCCCCCCCCACCCAAAAAAAAAAAAAAAAAAACGTTTCTCACCCTGGAAAAGAGACTTGTTGGGGCTTCGAAAACAGAACGGCACGGGGCGCCAGGATAATTGTACCGGGGTACAAAATTCTCGCTGCGGGGGTTGCAAAAACAGAACCATATCCCCACAAAAATCACAATAGGAATAGATCCGAGCACCGGAAAATTCAGAACAAGTCCCCCAAAAAAATGTTCCAAGAGCTTTTCTATTCTAACGGATACCATCGGCTGAAAAAATAAATGCACTCGCTGAGCAGCTGCAGTGGTGTATCAAAGAAGTAAATGCCCCCCTGTTCTGAATGGGTGGCCTCCTAAGAATCGCGTCAAGGTCCTACAAAATCGTGCTGGCGATTTTGTGGTATTATTAATTATATTATGCTGCATAATTTATATAGTTTTGCATAACCGCATCTGGACTCATTTATCGTGGAGGGCCCCACATTTAATACAGCGGGCACTAAAAGTCTAAAGTTGAATCCATACCAAGTATAACGGGTCCCGCAAACTCGCCCCAAATCCAAAAAAATGCTGTGATCGGGCCCAAAAATTTCCGTCGGTAGTCCCAAAAATTCGAATCGGAGTATCAAATCAAGAATTACCGTAGAGCTCACCAAAGTTACCGTACGAATGCAAAAATCTCATCGGAACTTGACGATGTCAAGCCATCCAAAATAAGGAGGGATACAAAAAAATAAGTCTCTGAGACATGGAAATCGCTCCAGAGCCCCAAATATACCACCAAGTGCCTTCAAAAATCGCGAACTGCCTGGAAAAAAGCATACCAGGTCTCGAGAAATCGCGGAGGGAGATAAAAATATGGCGCCGGGACCCCCCCCTCAAAAAAAAAAAAAACAGGCCGAAACTCGGAACTTCAAAATTCTGACCACGGGAATCGAAAGCATGTTGACGGTGGCCCAAGTGGTGCACGTAACTTCGTAAATTCAAATTCGATCATGGGAATGTAAAACGAGGAATTCTGACATCAATATGCAAACGTATATATGTTTTCGTGGTGTGAAGTCCAAAAACCAAAGAAAAAGAACTGACTTCGTTGACTACTTTCTTCAAACATAATTATTAAAGATGGTTATCAATAATCAGGCGCCAATACAGAATGGCGCGGCTGCGTCATTCGTAAATTTCTCCTTGTGAGCCGCCAATGGATTCGATGAAGTAACAGCGATTGGAAACGTGCGTTCATCTGTAATTATACGTCATGTAATTGTGCGTAGCAGGGCAATTTAAGGTCCATTAGAGTCCTGGTCATGGTTAGTAAAACAAATTGGTTGAAGATTTCCAACATCCAGAACATCATCTTGTTATGAAAACCGTCACCTCTTTTTCTAGCGAGAGTTGAGCCACACGTGAGCCATGCGCTAGGTAGAATTCAAACCTATTTCTGTCACGAAAAAAGTACAAAGATAATCCACATGAAATACATGTCAGACAGCTTTATGCATGTTTTCCCTGCGCGGCCGCACGAACGTGCCTCCATGGAGCGGTCGCACGAGCTCGCCTCTGCCATGGTTAATTGAGCCGTGATCTCCCTCGCCTCTACTGTGATAGCAGGCCCATATCTGCACCGTACAGTCGTTGGAGCGCACCTTCACAGAGCGGTCGCAGGAGCGCGCCTCAACCACGCAGTCGCAGGAGCGCGCCTCCACAAAACGACCTCTGGAGCTAGTTTTTTTAAAATAAAAATATGTCCGAACTTACGAGCAAATAATGCATTTGTGTCAAGGATGACGGCAGAAGCATGGTAAGGTCCTGTCTTATAATGCCAAAGTCCACGTCTAGTTTTTACAATATTTCCAAGATATTGGCACTATTAAGAGTACTAAAGAGTTGTAGCATTACAGCATACAATTGTTTTTTCCTCATTTGGTTTCAACGTCTGGGGAAATATTTTATCTCTGCTAAAAAATACGGCAAGACCATGATAAGCTCTCAACTTGTGGCAACTAAGTCCACATCTGATTTTCGTCATATCCCGAAGATTTTTCCTACTTTTAGGTAGTCAAACATATGCGCTATTATCCGGCACAGTGAGTTTTTAAAATAATTTATCTAGCCTTCAAATACCTGATTTGTGTCAATCAACATGACAAAAACAAGATAACCTCGGTCCTGTAACGCCCAAGTCCGTATCTGACTTCGACAACATCCAAAAGATCTTACTATTGTTAGATAGCCAAATGTATATATATATATATATATATATATATATATATATATATATATATATATATATATATATATATATATATATATATATATATATATATATAGATAGATAGATGTATTACCCGGAAAGGTGATTGTTTGAATTATGCCTGTGGCTTTCAAGTAAATAACGGGTTTGTGGCAACCAACGCGATAAAGCACATGGTGACATGGGTCTTGTAGTGCCCAAATCTGCATCATTTTTGACCGTATCCGGAAGATTTTAGCACTACTAGATAGCTAAATGGGTATGACTTAACCCAGTGCCATGCGTTTTTTGTGCGTTAATCTATATCTTAACTTTTGAGCAAACATCGGTGCGATGTCAACAAACACGCAAAGCCAGGCTAAGAGTATCACACCGACAACAGACAGCATCACCAGGCGCACCACAGGAGTATCACACCGACCACAGACAGCATCACCAGGCAACCGCAGGAGTATCACACCGACCACAGACAGCATCATCACTAGGCATAGCACACCGTGAACATCACACCGACCACACACGGCGTCACCAGAGGTGAAAAAGCCGGCTACTCGGCCACGAGCGTGGGTGACAGATAGTTGAAAAATATCTCCAGTTATGGTGACAACTTACGGTACCTATTATCATTGTGTATGGGTTGTATTTATCATCAGGCCGTTTTGCCTCTTAACATGCCCAATTTGTATTTTCTAACCATCCAGACATATACTTCCTCATCTTGTTTCAGTGCATGCATCAGAAGCGTACAGAAACAATTTAGTAGCTATGATCGAGGGGACAGGGGGGGGGGGGCTGAAAAAAACTCGGCCACTCGTGGTAAAGCCCATATGTTTTGACATTGACGTGGTAAGCCTGTCACCTACGAACTGTTCCGTCCCCGTCCAGAGATTGAGCCCGACACAACAGTTCCGTTTTCCAGCGCAGTTTGTGGCGTGTGGCACGGCTCCCATCACAGGTACTGATATATGGCTGACATCACGTGAAAGCTCCAAATGTTGGCTATCCGTTGGGTACAATTTCGTTGCGGTCGGGTCAACGTGTTGTGCGTGCGCGTCACCGGATTCCTGAGAGAACGGGTGTCCGCTGAATGACGGGTCGCCCGTAGGAATAGCATGTAAAACTGAGATTTTGCGTTCGGAACATCACTAATTTTAGCGCTCCCCATCGACCCGATTCAGACCGCAATATCTCGACAGCCAATGGATCGATTGACACCAGACTAAAACCTCAGTATTGTCACGACAATTGTCAACATCGTCGTGGCAACAGTTTCCGAAGCACCCGCCACGCGCACGCGAGGGGGTGTGGAAAGCGGAAGTGACGTTTTTTTGCGTTTTTCACGATTTTGTCTGGTTCTCGGAAAGGGCTAAACTTAGCGACATACCGCTACCTTCACATCATGGCCCATGTACCGGCTACAATTTTCCAATTGACGATCAGTGGCTGCAGAGTGTGCGGGAGCAGTCATCGTGACACGGGCTGCACGTGTTTCAGTCCGTGAAAAAGGCTCCGCTTTCCACTGTCTCCACACCACTGTTGAATGCCAATTCGCGGAGAAAGTTGTACGTGCGGATAGCCACACTCTTTGTGATGCTCACAGCTCCTTCGGATTTTATCCATCGCAAATACTTTTGTTACAGTCGTCGATGCCCGCAACCATTACCAGGCGTCACTTTCGGCAAGCTCCAACGGCAGCGGGGCGGGACAGTATCCTGTCACCGTCCAGAGATTGAATCCGACGCAGTAGTTCCGTTTTCCGGCGCAGTTTGTTTTCAAAGCTGGTTTCAGTGTGTACGTATCTACCTAATAAGTACCAAGGCGCTGTTGAAGCTGAACTTGTGTATGTTTGCGTAGGTGGTGTTTCGTCTTTGAGAGTCAGGACAAGTATTGGAAACATGGTCTTGTCTTTGATGTTGGCCGCCCAAAATAGATTTTATCTCCACTCCATTTTTTCAAAAGACGAATAGAGTCTGACAATGACTGCAATCTCCTTGATGTTTGGTCATGGCCATTGGAACATGGAAACACGGAGCATGACCGTGAAAAGTGCGAAAATAGTTTTTTGATGACAGAAACAAATCAGATCATTCTCCATCGTGGAATGCCACACAGTTTTCCTCTCATAATCCAAGATTCAGATAAAAAGAAAAGTCCTCAAAGTCCTCTGCTTTATATCAACATGTAAGGCCACATAATTTTCCTCTCCGATTCCAGAATTCAAAGACATAAAACCAACCCTGGTCATACCTAACTAAAGTGGCAGTGTTCTCAGTTTCTCAGTTTGACACTTTTCTCGTTTCTCAGTCTAACATGTCTAACATATTATTTCAACCATTTTGCCACACTGCAGACTTCTGTAATCCTTATCATGAAAAAAATGTTTTGGTTCCCCTGATATGAGCCTTATTTTAATGATTTAATCTGGTCACTTCAATGGGTTTTATATATTTGTGTCAGGGCCCACGCTTTGTCATAAGCAGAACTTGTTGCATTGACCAAAAGGTTTAAAAAAAATTACTCGTAACTAATGCAAAATATGACATATGACACTCTGCCCTTGACATTGGTGCTACATTGACTTCCTTATTGGACAAGGGAATTCAATTTGCATTGGTGAATTTCATTTTCAATGAATGATTGGATTTTGAGGAAACCTTGTAATACTTTGTTTATTAGCATGATTGTGATGATGTGACCACTGGCTCCCCTCAGACGTGCTTATTTTTAGTTAGAAAGCAAAATAACGTGCTACTATTGTTTCATACCAAAAATTGCCTGGCCTGGTTTACCCAACCTCATTTTAAGTTGTTTCCTCAATATAGGCACAATTTGTGTGTTCAATAATACAAATGTTAAGAAACCTAACCTGGCCTTATCTTTTTTCAAAGGAAAATCGTATTTTTCTCTCACATAAATTCAGCATATTTTCACAATAAAAGCTAGCATAACCTGTGGTTTTGCTTTGCTAAGTAAAATGCGTGCACAACATATTGTGAGCACATTAAACCACAATAATACGCACCATATATGGACATTGATGGATACCCCCATAGAAGCAAGATTAGCTTATAGGGTGTGCTGTAATTTGACATATTATGTAATAATTGAAGATCGTATATACTTAAACAAATTAGTGATCATGAATGGACTAAAGCGTTCATCTTTGTTCCATTTCAGCGGCATGGTCGATATTTCGCACCCACACACATGCATGCGGGTCTTAATACGAGCTATGAACATGTGACAGCCTGGTGATGTTCGATATTCTGTAGGTGACAGGCTGGACACTTTTTTCACACCGACCACAGATGGCACATAAGTATCACGCCGACCACAAATGGCGTCTCCAGAGGTCAGAACGCCGCCGGTCTGCAGTCACAGCTATCTGCATCATGCTATCTGCATGGGATAATCTCTCTCCACAGATGATGGCCAGCACAGTCAGGAAGGGGAGGGGGAGCCAGCAAAAAGTCAGTTCAACGCCACACTCAACACCACTGAAACGATTTGTGGCACGACGCACTATTGGCTAAAAGCCAAACTTTATTGCAAACGCTTTAAGGTGTCCGTGTGGGAAAAGACACCTGCCGACTTCCTTCTACCTCCACAGGACAGTGGCGTCGCCGGTCGTAGTGCCAGTAACGGGTCAGAACAAAGGAAATAGACAAGGGCATGGATTGCAGACACGAAGACACATGGAGAGAAGGGACGGAGAGAGAGAGAGAGAGAGGGAGAGAGAGAGAGAGGAGACAGACAGACAGACAGACAGACAGACAGACAGACAGACAGACAGACAGACAGACAGACAGACAGACAGACAGACAGACAGACAGACAGACAGACAGACAGACAGACAGAATACAGACATATAGAGACAGACATGCAGACAGACATAGAGACAGACATACAGACACGGCAGACAGGCAGACATATAGAGACAGACAGACAGACAGACATATAGAGACAGACAGACAGACAGACATATAGAGACAGACATACAGATAGATATATAGAGACGACAGACATATAGAGACAGACATACAAATATGAGACACAAAAGACATATAGAACGACATACAAATATGGAAGAAAATAGATATAGAGACAGGCATTTGAGACATACAACAACAACATATAAGATATACGAAAAAAAAAAAAAAAAAAAATAAGACGACAGACAGACAACAAGACAGACAGACAGAACGACAGACAGACAGACAGACAGACAGACAGACAGACAGACAGACAGACAGACAGACAGACAGACAGAATACAGACATATAGAGACAGACATGCAGACAGACATAGAGACAGACATACAGACAGACAGGCAGACAGGCAGACATATAGAGACAGACAGACAGACAGACATATAGAGACAGACAGACAGACAGACATATAGAGACAGACATACAGATAGATATATAGAGACAGACAGACATATAGAGACAGACATACAGACATATAGAGACAGGCAGAAATAGACATATAGAGACAGACATACAGACATATAGAGACAAGCAGAAATAGACATATAGAGACAGGCATTTAGAGACATACAGACAGACAGACATATAGAGATATACCGACAGACAGACAGACAGACAGACATACAGACAGACAGACATACAGACAGACAGACAGACACACAGACAGACATACAGACAGACAGACAGACAGACAGACACACAGACAGACAGACAGACAGACAGACAGACAGACAGACAGACAGACAGACAGACAGACAGACAGACAGACAGAATACAGACATATAGAGACAGACATGCAGACAGACATAGAGACAGACATACAGACAGACAGGCAGACAGGCAGACATATAGAGACAGACAGACAGACAGACATATAGAGACAGACAGACAGACAGACATATAGAGACAGACATACAGATAGATATATAGAGACAGACAGACATATAGAGACAGACATACAGACATATATAGACAGGCAGAAATAGACATATAGAGACAGACATACAGACATATAGAGACAGGCAGAAATAGACATATAGAGACAGGCATTTAGAGACATACAGACAGACAGACATATAGAGATATACCGACAGACAGACAGACAGACACACAGACAGACAGACATGCAGACAGACAGACAGACATACAGACAGACAGACAGACAGACAGACAGACATACAGACAGACAGACAGACATACAGACAGACAGACAGACAGACAGACAGAGATACAGACAGACAGACAGACAGACAGACAGACAGACAGACAGACAGACAGACAGACAGACAGACAGACAGACAGACAGACAGACAGACAGACAGACAGACAGACAGACAGACAGACAGACAGACAGACAGACAGACAGACAGACAGACAGACAGACAGACAGACAGACAGACAGACAGACAGACAGACAGACAGACAGACAGACAGACAGACAGACAGACAGACAGACAGACAGACAGACAGACAGACAGACAGACAGACAGACAGACAGACAGACAGACAGACAGACAGACAGACAGACAGACAGACAGACAGACAGACAGACAGACAGACAGACAGACAGACAGACAGACAGACAGACAGACAGACAGACATACATATAGAGACAGAGCGGGTGGGGGAAGAGTGGGATGCGCCGGCAGACCACGCTGGCGGGCGGCCTAACTAGCGGCACACAGGCCAGGCGCCAGAGGTATCTGCACAAATAGCCGCAGACGGTGTGCGAGCGAGCGCCGGGGGCGCCGCCGCAGCATCCCGAGCCTCAATGGTGCCGCACGTGGTGCTCAAAGGAATGGCCAGCTGACCAAGCAATGTCGCCAGTTAACGACAGATGGTGTCGGTGTTGACGCGGCCCGTGGAGATGGGCGTGGCGACGGCGTCATCAGACCCAGCCACTATTTTGCAGCAGGAATGGAGAGGTGCCAGCGGAGCAGCGCCTTGATAGAGCAGCTTCTGCGTGTTATACCAGAGGTGATGACGCCGGGGACTTAAGATGAGGTGTAGCATGGAACGGGAACTGGGAGAAGACAGCTGGATCCGCATTTTTAAGTGACGATTTGTCCCCCTCAATTTCCTGCGTGTCCCCCTCCCCAAGGCTCAGCTATCAAACTAAACGTGCATAATCGTCGCAAAATTCTACATAATCATTTATATGGTGAACATATGTATACAAGAGAAACGCCAAAAATACTAGAAACCAATCTAGCCAATCAACGCGCTTCACAGGCCATCTGTCGTCACAAAATATCCAGTGGTAAATCAGCAAGCGTTAGACATGTCTGCATCCAGACCATTAGTAAATAACATGAACCCTGACCCTCTTGTGTTTTCGCTTGGGTGGAAAAATTGTGCTTTTCCAGTCACGAAATTTGCATTATCGCCAGGTCATATAATCTTAGGTTCCCAATCCATGCGCGTATGCCTATATATCTCGAACAAACATGACTCGGGAGTCCTTGTGTATCTTCAAGACCATGGAGGTCCTGGGCAGCTTGAAGTACGTAGGGCAAGTTAACTTCATATTCATATTCTTATTCAGCGACGAGTTGCCAGAGACGTATTCCTATTCGCATTCAGCGATGGGTTTGTGTTCGTTCGAATCAATTACCAGGAATGCTTATGTTTTAAAGTCAAAGGTCACACTGATTTCTTCGATCGCCTCAAATATTTTGTTTTCACGCAAAGCTATAGAAATGTTGTATTCAGTGATAGCCCGTGGTCATCCCTATAATATTCCCGCCCCAGTAGCTCAGTTGGTTAGGGCGCTAGCCTGCACTGGTCTCCCCTGCCCTGGCAACACAGGGTTCGAGTCCCTTCGCATGCTCTCATTTAGCCCCCGGCTGGGAGGGTCAATTGGCAGCTGGCCCGATAAGGTCGAGGACGAGCTACCGGGGCGGCCGTGTCGGTGCATTGGCGGCACCCTAAACTTTCGGCCAAAATTAATCCGTTGAAATGGCATTCATGGATCGGGTGGTGGGGCCAGGGTTCGCAGAACAAGCTCTGCTTAGCAATATGACCCTGGTTCATGAAGCCACCCCAACAAGAACTCGGATTAAATTGATAAAAATATAAAATGAAAATAAATGAAAAAAAAACTTTCAATCCAGGACAAGTCAAGGTCAAACCTCAAGGTCAAAGGTCATGATAAATTTGTAGAATTCCTTTCGTTTCGTGGCTTTGGCTTATAATTTCACCAAGTAAGTGTCATTCAATGTGGTTTGTCGTACGACACCAGAAAGTTGATAAAACTAAATAATTTCGAAGGTCAAAAGTCAACCTGATATTTCGTTCGCCTCGTATTTTTTTCGTTTTTACTCAAACCTACCCGAATCTGGTATCAAGTGTTTGCCCGTAGTGAACACTAGATCGACATTTCAAACCGGGACTTGTCAAGGTCAAACTTCAAACAAAGGCTAGATTGAGTTGTTCGGCGGGATTGCGTTTCATCACTATGGCTTCAAGTTGCAGAAAATGAGTGCTGAATGATGGATGTGATTATCGATTTGAGAAAACTTAAAATTGAATTGTTTGTGCTATTTCAATTTATCAAAAAAGACAGATACCACCAATACCAAATGATACTTAGTGGAACCGCGAGAATATCCATTCTCAAAAGTCACCACACATAAATCTTGGACAATCTAACATCTAACTAGGTTAAACACGAGTAGAATGTCGTACTCGACATCAATGCAGCATTGCTTGCATTTTTCATGGGTTTGACTTCCAAAGTTGTGGGGCAGGGGCTGCCCGCCAAGTTGAGGGGGCGGCTGAGCTGAAAGGTGGGGGGGGGGCTGGAGCCCTCCCAACTACATAGGATCGGGGCGGGAATGGCCGAGTGGTTAAGGTATTGGGCTCTGGGTACCAAACGTCCCGAGTTCGACACCCGCACCGATCGGGATATTTCCCAACCCCGCGGCCCACCGGCGAAACAGTGTAGGCGGCACCATTAGCCGTGAATGTGCATAAAGTGCGTCGTGAACCACCCAATAAATAAACAAGCAAACAACTGCATAGGGTCATACACTTCTGGTTCCCCCAAGACATCCGTCATAGACTGCTGAGACGGTGCTCGCATTCCCGGCATTCAATTTACACGGTCACATTGCTATTATGAACATATATAACATATAACCGTTTTTCACGTCATCCGCTTTCTTCCTAATGGTTCAACGGAAATTGACATTTGTAAAAGAAGTCAGCACGTAAATGCGCGCGATTTTATAAACAGCCGCAGTTCATAACCGCAACATGGCAATGCTGTAATTAGGGGTGGATCCAGGAATCATTATTGGGGAACACTTCTTTGAACTGAAGGTACTGCCACTAAGAAAGTCCTTGGAGTAGCGCCTGTGGTTAAAAAATTCGAAGGGGCGCGTTGTACTTGGGCGTTCCCGGTTACGCTTTTCCTTTCAAGGGAACGCCCTCTTTTATTGAAAGGAGCGCCTCCTGCTGAAAAAAAATTGACAGAGTTCACTCGAACCTTCTCGGAGGGGAACCATTTCTTGGCCTGATGAACGCCATCTTCAACGTGTGGATCATATGCGCCCAGTGCCACCCCTGTATCCGGCCCTGGTTATGGTTGCATCGAAATGGCCTCCCGTAAAACAGGAAAGCATGGGAATGGTTGGTGTAAGTCCATATTTACTGGAGCAAATTCGTCGTTCAATAATTTCTGTTTTCCTCTTACAAATTTAACGTAATTAAAGCGTTGCTCTTTAGTGATTGTGAAATCGAGCCCAGTGCATACGATATAAAGATAGGTGTGATAAGCAGTGAAACTTGTTAATTTTAGTAGAACGTTTTGTCCCAGACATATCAGATTTAATACTTGTAAATCGGAAAATCAGGTATTGAATACGGTTTCTGAAATCCGAAGATTTTTGGTGATGGTGGTGGTAGTGGTGGGGATACCTCTCTATCATACCCAAATTTCCCACGACTCTGTTTTGTCCCCCTCCCCCCCATTTTAAAACCGTGGCTACATCCATGTCCTCGACGTCACAACTTCAAGCTTGTCCAGCAAGCCCAAAGGAATTGAATGCAAAACCCTATGTATGGAAGAAGAAATAGTATCTCATAGATCAAAGAAGACTACAAACGAGGGAGGGGTCCAGCGAACCCCTATAGGCATGAGCGGCAAACATGTTCGCTGGGCGACCCAACTCCACCAGATCGTCACGCCTTGGCGCCGGTGTGACCACTTTGCCGTCACGAGCCCATTTGTATTTCCTTCATTCAGGGGACCAGCTGTTTATATTTAGATTTAATATATTTCCAATCCAACGCTACTTCCGAAATGATCACGTCATGTGCTGGAGTAGACTGTTGTTTGAAGCAGTACTCGCCACGCCTAGTCACCTAACGGCCATCACTATAGGTGGCCCTGCTCTCTGCACCATCAGTGGTGATCGTGACACCGCGCCGATGCTCCCCCATCAGTGGTGATCGTGACACCGCGCCGATGCTCTCCAATCAGTGGTGATCGTGACACCGCGCCAATGCTCCCCTATCAGTGGTGATCGTGACACCGCGCCGATGCTCTCCCATCAGTGGTGATCGTGACACCGCCCCGATGCTCCTCGACCGACAACGGTGTAGCGCCCGATCCAATGAAATTGCCCGTGGCATGGCAGCCTCACAACTCGATTATGGTCCTTGCTCATTCGTCGCATCCAATCGTGCCTTGAATTGGTAGCTGTGTAGAACGGTCGGTGCTTAAAGCCATGCACTCGTCCGATGCCGACACCTGCTGACTTCGCACATAGTAGCGCCGAATTATATTTCTGTATTTGACCGGAAAAATTAATTCTTGTTGACTGTAATCAAGGAAGCATGTGGGAATGAGTTAGAGAGCGTGGTGCGCTCCGTTGCTTGGACGCGGACGATTGTTCGTCTCCTCACTAGTTGACGAATCGTCAATTCTCTCTCGACCGACTATGAGATCGTCTTACAACTTCCAGCTTTTATGTGGAACTTCAAACCTTCATAGTGATGCACGGTTTCGCTATAGCGAAACCAGGCGGCTGGTGGCAAACCTTTTGTGCTCTTGATAGTCGTGAAGCTTCCCTAATTGCTCGCGGGTTGTCTTGCTGGGCACAGCAAAACAAGCTCAGCCCTATACCGGTGCAGCCCGGAATATATATTTTACCACAGCTGATACCAGTATAACCTGAAGTCCTCATTTCACCAACTCCGATACCAGCTAAAATTTCAGTCGGTATTGAATCAGCTCTGGTACGGGTATAGTTCCAAATCTGGCCATTTGATCAGCCGTGATACCGGCACAGCCCCAAATCCAGCCATTTGATCAGCCGTGGTACCAGTACAGCTCCAAATTCGGCCAAATCCTTCCCTCGGGCCAAATCCTTCCCTCCCTTCCTGTAATATGCTTTAATTACTGGACACTGGCTTAGTGTACCTTAGCGTTGAAAAGCTTAGTCAGCGAACTAGTTATGTATTTTAAAGTAGTAGCTTTCATAGGCGTATACTTCATTAACCTTGGTTCAAGAACTTTCCAGAGGCCATCGCCACAAATTAGATCATATAGACCTGCACCTAACTGCAGCGCCAGATGTCTTCTAACCCGAAAAATTGTGTTTAGGTGTTTGAAGACGTAATGTAATTTACCTCTGACTAGTTGTGTGCTCACAACTAGTCAGACACAACTAGTCCTACAATCGTTTTATCTTGGAGCACTTGCTCCAAGATAAAACGAATGTAGGAAGCCTATTGAGAAAGCAAGTTAGGCAAATCATTTATCACAGACGGGACGAACGCTTTATACCTGCAAACACTTCGAACAACTTTTGTGGGTTAGAAAATGCCTGGTGTTATGACCAAGCGCATGACGGGTATGACAAATAATGCTTTTTACTGCGGAGTTTTTCGATACCACACACCTGCTTTCCTCTTCCTTTCCAGAGACCTCCGATGCCACACACCTGCTTCAGTGTTCCTTTTCAGACATCTCCAATGCCACACATCTGCTTCCCTGTTCCTTTGCATACATCTCCGATGCCACACATCTGCTTCCCTGTTCCTTTGCAGACACCTCCGATGCCACGCATCTGCTTCCCTGTTCCTTTGTATAGATGCCACACATCTGCTTCGTGTTCCTTTCTAGACATCTCCAATTTGCTTCCCTGTTCCTTTGCAGACACCTCCGATGCCACGCATCTGCTTCTCTGTTTCTCTCCGAACACCTCTAATGCCACATACCTGCTTCCCTGTTCCTTTTCGGACACCTCAGATGCCACACCTGTTTCCGCGTTCTTTTCCATACACTTTTAATACTACACATCTGTTTCCCTGTTCCTTTCCACGAGTACGTAGCTCACCGCTGGCATTCTCCAAACATCCCATTTGCCCTGTCAGCTATAGCATGAGACAAATGAAATAAGGCTCTTGCTCACATCACCCAAGAGGGATCCTCCAGATGGAAACACTCGAAATGTATGCTGCAGCTGTGTAGCTGCCAAAGTTCCTACGCCAAAATACTGAACAAGGTCCTTGTAGTCCGGCGAAACGCCCACCAGTCGGCATCGTTCGCAAAGCGAATTGAAGTGTTCGATCAAGCATACGAAAATATGAATACCAAAATTTTGCGTCTGGTGGGACTTAGCGCTACACCCAATAATTTTACCGATTGGCGCAGTCTGTCTAGATCCCGCTGCATCATAGATCTGTCGGTTTGGTCATCCACTCTACTACGAAGCCGTACATCATCGGCAAACATGAAGTATGTTGTGTGCGCGGAAACTGGCAAGTCATTGCTGGTAAGACATGCAAGTAAAAGCGATGAGAGCAAATCCGCTTCCGGCGTGTCCACCAACACTGGAATCGATAGATGTCGACTTGGCATCTTCATATGGACGTCGGAGGGGAAGAATAGCGTGGGCTCCCAATGTTGAGTTGGTTCCATAATAAGCTAACTTTTACATGGGATCACATTGGCAGCCCTCTCAATAAACCCTGGCCCACTGATCTCCTCCGTGCATTTCCCTGCCTCTATGATTTTTAGAAATTGACACCCCTACCGGATTCCACACTACGGAGTGACCGTTTACAACCATCCGCTGCGTCTAGACGTATTTTAATGATTCGCCCTATTTTAACACCGTACCTGCAATCTTGCATCAGGTTTCCAGCTTTCTAGCTTTCAATCTAATGGACTCATGGACTGACGGACCGATGGATTGGTAGACTGATGGACTGACACTTCGAAAAGCCTAACTATAGTTTGCATAAACCACATACATCTGAAAGCCATTGGATGTATTGATTGCGGACGTGCGTGCCAAGGTGTGAGACGCCACAAGTCCCAATATAAATCAATGTTGCTAATTAGACAAAGCTGGCTAAACATGGCTACCTAAAGAACACATGTGGGTACGGCATTCCAGTGCCTTGCTAAAATAGCTAAAAGCGAGATATATCGATAGTTGGACGGAATGTTTTTTTCTTCTTTGAGGAGGATTTGACCAATGCTTGCCACTTCACATATTTTGGGAGCAAGCCCAGTTGCAATGGCAGTTGACAGTTTGGCAAAAGGTACGGTTACCTCCTCAGTACACTCCCGAATAACACACGCATAAATGCTATCTGGTCCACACACTTTGTGCTGGTTTGTACAGCATAATATCCGTCAGCAGTCTGATGAGAAACGTCGAAGGAAGCAAGATTTTCCGGCGAATATTCCGTGGCAGATGATAATGTTGCTACACCTGGAACTCTGAACTTCGTAACAAATATGCAGCTTAACATCAGCGTGATCACAGCTGCTCATAATTTCCGGCAACCATCCGTAAGAGTCAATATGCTGTTTCTCCCCTACCCTTCTAAAACGACCAAAAACGCTAAGATTTGCTTTCCCATAAGTCCTTCAGACACTCAGGACACTTGGGACCCATGTCCTTAAATGTTCTGCACTTAGCATTGACGGAAGATTGCGTGTCTTTGGTTAGGTTTCCATTCAGTTTGCAGTGAGCCGCCTCCTTTTCTGTCAGTGCTGACCGAAGCTGAGAGTCGAACCAAGATGTCATCGCCTTAATGTCACCGCCGGGATGTGATCCAGGATGGTCGACGTGAGCAAGTCGTAGAAGATGGTGACAATTTCATCCATCTGCAGCACCCGAAAGGAGCTTTCACGGGATATGTCGCAGTGGCTCGCACATTCCGCCCCCAGGGTGTGTACACCTGTAGTTGAGAGCTGAGGTTCGGGTCACCAGTGGCGGGGGTTAACTCGCGGCTCCCTGTAATTGGGAGCTCAGGTTCGGGTCTCCAGAGGCATGGGTTCACTTGAGGCACTGACTTCACAAGTCACTCTCACGTGAATAGAGCCCAGAGTTCAGCTCTGACAGTGATGCTCACATGAGTCCCAGTGGATATAGCCTAGAGCTAAACAATTGTTGCCAAGTGTGGGTTGGTAAACACGCTTCCAGTGTTCCGCCAGGTGGTAGTCATCCACAAACGCAGCCGTATGTGGAGACCGGCACAGAGGACGGCAGCCGCTCAGCCATCGACTGTTGGTGCCTATTGTCAGGTACGTTAAAATTAACACATCATAACTAAACTATCCATACTGAAACGAACATCAGACGATAATAATCCACTGGGATGGGTGTTTCTACGAATACTTTTAAGGGGCAAGCGCATATCAACGCTGGCTTTGATCCCACACACAATTACTTCAACTTTTAACATAGGATCATATGGAGTGTGCCCCCAAACATTTTGGCTTCGCCTATTGCCTCGATGTATTGATCCTCAATAATTTTCAGAAATTAACCCTACGCCTACCGGCCTCGGTTGCATTTCGATTAAGCGCCATCGAATTAAGCATTGAAGACATTAAGCATTAAGCATTGAAAAGCGCCATCGAATGTTTTACATCTACCGACACTACAGAAGAGATGTCCCGGCACCAATTCGGCTGATTGCGCGCAGTCGGAGTTCAGAGTCGGCTGTGTATGCCCGGAAGCGCAGCTGAGACAGTGCAGTTGGCCGTAATGCTGTCTTAAACTTTTTCACACCACCGCTGGCAAACATATCAGGACTTGAAACTTACATGCCTTCCACGGTAACTCCCTGCTGATCACCCCACAGCCTCACTGCCACGACGCGCTTGTAAATCCTCCAGTCAGAAAGACGGGCTCGTGACTAAAACACGTGACGGTCATATGATGTCAAATGGAAGTACCAGCGTCCGTGTACCTTGCATGCTAATGTCCCGAGTAACCGCTGAACTGAATCCAACTTCAGCCGCGAATACGGAAAGGCAGAGTGAGGTTTGGTAATGCTTTCGCAACCAAATTGCATATTCATCATTCGTTCCTTTGTATATAGAATATATGTGAGCTGCTACGTTAGGGGACGAGTAGCCTAGGGGTAAATTGCTCGTCTCACAATCGAAAGGTTGTGAGTTCGAGTCTCACCTGTCGCTACTCTTCGCCCGCGACCAATCGGCGTGAGAGATTGGCGACGCTACATGACTCAACGGTCGATGCGTCGTAAAGCCAATAAACCAACCAGACCGAGCTGCTACGTTGTCTGCACTGGGCTGCTGGGGAAAATGGCGCCCGTCATTAAGTGTGCATCCAATGATGATCTTGCGGGCATAGAAAGATGAGGCAAACCACGAGTACGAATGCCTAGTTGTATCAGAGGAATGTCCCCGTAAAGATGGTCTGGGCATGGATGGTACTGCGGGCGGGGTTGCTTGCTATATCAGAGGAATTTCCCCGTAAAGATGGTCTGGGCATGGATGGTACTGCGGGCGGGGTTGCTAGCTATATCAGAGGAATGTCCCCGTGAAGATGGTCTGGGCATGGATGGTTCTGCGAGCGGAGTTCCTAGCTGTATCAGAGGAATGTTGCCATGAAGATGTGTCTAGTCGTGGATGGTTCCGCGGATATGTTCTGCGGGCGGAGGAGATGGCGGGGCGGACAGGTGAATTCCTCCAAGAAAAGCAGAGTACATGAGCAGCAAAGCTTCTGACACGACCGCGTTCACGGATAATACTCATAATTAGTATCAAGTAATACTCGGCTGGCTGGGGCATTCGTTTAGTCAAATAGGAAAATGTATTCTACGAGTTGGAAGATGGAAGTTGCGAGTCCATCCTCAATGAAAAATCCGGTCCCCGCAGGACGCGACAAAGAAGTTCGAAACTCTCGTAAAGGAATTGTGAAATCAAAATAGCAAACACATTGTTGTTAAGTCACTGATGATGATTAGGTACCCGAAAAATGCAAAATAATGAAAGCCAACGCCCCATAGCACCTGCAATGTCTGAGTCAAGATGACCAGGAAGAGTTCCCAGTCTAGGGAACCTTGACTTGCTATAATCGCGCGCCATTACGAGGCCATTCAAGTTAGCATAATTGAACGCTTACAAGTATTGTCGTCTATATAAAGCTGATTACCGAGGCGTCAGGAAGCAATTGGCACGCGAAAAAGAAGCAACAATGCTGGAGACTGTTCTGCAGGGACATCCTCACACGGCCATTAACGGCAAGCATGTCGGGACTTCTCTTGCACGTTGAATGCGCGAGCAGTTTCAAGCATACCACAAATAAACTATCATTGCATGCTTGTAAGTGACTGCATGGTTCGGCTACACCGCCTCTGAAAGCCAAAGGTATTTCAATTCTTGCCAATGTTCCCTTGGAAATGTCTGCTTAGGGTGCCTGTTCATCTTGATGTGCTCGAACCGCACAGTCGGATTTTTTTTTGCGCGCCGTTCGGAAGGAACATTTCCATTTCCGGCGCAGATGCTCGTGCATACGGGCATCTGTACATTCAACTGTGTTTGAATGTACAAGTCCCAGTACCGAACGAACTACTGATGCTGCAGTCGGTTGTGCAAACCTGGCAAACATGCATGCGTTATTGGTCCACGGAGATGACTGCCTGGCTCGCAAAGGATGAACACACCAGTGCGTTTGACGGTGGGTGGGATTGGTATGCCTTGTCATCCATACGTGCTTAAATGACCCAGTTGATGGCGCAGCAAGTGATTACAATGTGACCTTAAACGATAGCGAACATACGCTTAGAATATTTCGACATGCTATCGTGTTAAATATCTCAGCGAGTCAGGTTAGCTCCTTCCTTCCTCGTTAAGCTTGAGCTCATAAACCATAGACCCAAAAAGAGAGAGGGAGAGAGAATGAGAAAGATAAATAATGAGAGGGAGAGGTAATGAGAGCGAGTGAGTGAATGAGTGAGTGAACGAGTGAATGACTGAGTGAACGAGTGAATGACTGAGTGAACGAGTGAATGAGTGAGTGAGTGAGTAAGTGAAAGACAGAGACAGAGACACAAACAGAGACGAGAACGGGGACGGGGACGAAAACCAAAGACCGGAGACCTGAGACCGAAGACACGGGAGACACGGGAGACATCGTAAGCATCGGAGACACCGGAGACACGGGATACACGGGAGACATCGGAGGCATCCGAGTCACCGGGGACACTGGCGAGATAGATGGAAGAACGAAAAAGACAGAAGGTGGGGAGAGATAGAGGGTGAGATAGAGAGAGAGAAAGAGAGAGAGAGAGAGAGAGAGAGAGAGAGAGAGAGAGAGAGAGAGACATACAGACAGACAGACAGACAGACAGACAGACAGACAGACAGACAGACAGACAGACAGACAGACAGACAGACAGACAGACAGACAGACAGACAACAGACAGACAGACAGACAGACATACAGACAGACAGACAGACAGACAGACAGACAGACAGACAGACAGACAGACAGACAGACAGACAGACAGACAGACAGAGACAGAGAATATAGATCTGCAAAGGGGATTGCAAATGACAATAAGACATATTTCGATATGCTCTCCAATACACGCACACAGATGGAATCCGGGGAGAAATCAAATCTGGGTGTTTGGGGAAGTGATGCACGAATTGCATCGGATGCTGCGGGAAAGTAGTAGTTTAGAAAACTGGGACAAGGTAAGGTAGGAATCTAAGGAGTATTACGGTGACCGGAGATGAATTGAGATGGCCGGCCAAGGGCAGGCCAGTTTTCTCGACTACTTAAAACAGGGACTGGGAGATGAATTTTCTGCATGTGAACACACCCTAAGACAATGCGATTATATACTTCCAAGCAAACTTAGAGCAGACGTGCAGGGGGGTTTTCCATAATACACTTAAATATTAGGTCTGTCAAGAATAAATTTGATGACTTAGAAAACTTTTTAGCTACAACAGGAATCAACTGGTCAGCTATATGTTTATCTGAAACATGGCTTAGCAAAGATACCGAAAAGTTCTACAAAATGAGAAATTATCAAATGTATGCAGCGAGTCGAAGGCAAGGAGAAGGAGGAGGGTCTGCAATTTACATTCATAATAGTTTGGAATCAAGAGAAAGAAAAGATATTGTAGATCAACTTGATGAAGCTGCTGCTGTTGAAATCAAACTGGAGTCTCGAAATAGTACTAGATCATTAATCATTTGCCAGATTTATCGTCCACCAAGTTTCTGCCATGATAATTTTCTTGAGGGCACTGAAAAATTGCTGCAAATAATTGAGAATGAGAGAAAGCTTACAATTTTCACAGGAGATTTCAACTACAATCTATTAAATATTAAAAATGATAGAAATGTGGAGAGATTCTCAAACCAATTATTGTCATATAGTTTTCTACCAACAATCACAAATGCTACTCGGGTGCAAAATACTACTAGCTCCCTATTGGACTATATCTTCATAAATCATTTTTCATGCATTTCCTCATCAGGTATACTGATAGAAGACCTTTCAGATCATTTTCCAGTGTTTGTAACATTAACTGCCCAGATAAAAATATGGAGTCAAATTATCCCAAAGAAATACTTGATTACAATCGAATCCATCTCTTAAATGACTATTTAGTATCAAGACTGAATAATTTTAATCAGCACAATGACCCAAATATAGCATGTAATGATTTGCTCTCAGCATATGAAGATGGCATGCATCTTATTACAAAAAAAAAATTGCCCAAGTAGGAGGAAAACCCCAATGAAAGCCTGGATTAGCTCTGGCATATTATGTTCTATAAATCGAAAAAAAAAAACAAACTATATAAGAAGTTTATTAAAAATCCAAATGCACACAACGAGGTCCAATATAAACAATTCCGAAACATACTTATCAAAATACTCAGAGAAGCAAAGAAGCTATACTATTAAAATGCCTTTCACTGTAGCAAATCAAATGGAAAGAAAACTTGGAAACTACTACATGAGCTGATGAATAAACATAGTACAAAGCAAAAAAAATGCCAGAAACCATGTTAGATGAAGAAGACAATGAATATCAAACAGGACAAATTCCTAATGCCTTCAACAATTTCTTTTCAACCATTGGCTAGAAGTTAGAAAGGAATATCACTATTTCTAACAAAGACCCAATAGAATACATTGCAGGACATGACTATGCTAATTGGGATGAAGAAATGTATACTAATGAAATCCAAGTCGAAACAATTATAAAGTCACTGAACACTGTTCGAGGAGGGGCTGATGGCATCAGCACAAAAACTCTCTTACTGACATATAAAAGTATCCTAACACAAATCACCCACTTCTTTAACCTCTGTCTCAGAAGTGGAGATTTTCCTAAGCAACTAAAACAACCCATAGTTATCCCCGTATTTAAATCAGGAGAATTGAACACATTCACAAATTATAGGCCAATTTCTATGCTATCAGTATTTTCAAAAATTCTTGAAAAAAATGGTATATTCTTACCTCTTATCTTATCTAGAGCTGAATAATATACTCAGCACTCTCCACTTTGGATTTATTATAAAAAAAAACATAGCACATACATGCCGATTGCTCACATGTATGACCAAATTACAACATCTTTGGAAAAGAAAGAACTTACATGTGGTCTCTATATTGACTTGAAAAAGCCTTTGATACTGTGAGCATGGACATTTTACTTTAAAAAATACAACATATTGGCATATCAGGAACTCTGCTCATGATATTACATTCTTATTTAAAACATCGATATCGGCAAACTAAAATTAATGATGTAGTCTCAGATCCAGAGTGCATTATTATGGGAGTTCCACAAGGCTCCATCCTCGGTCCACTACTCTTCCTTATATACATTAATGATTTGGGTAATTCTTTAGATGGAACATTCTATTTATTTGCTGATGATGCTGCTGTCATGATCAAAGCTACATGACTGGCACATAAAGTCAATGCCAATGTATCAGGAATGACTGAATAATTTCAGGCCAATAGATTATCACTGAATGTCAACAAAACAAACTACCAAATTTACTCCAGTATGCCTTGTGCTGACTTAAATATAGCAATAGATTCTCAAATAGTTCATAGGAAACAGCAAATCACATATCTTGGAGTAATAGTTGATGAAACATTAACATGGAAATTTCACATAGCATATGTTGCTGCAAAATCTAGCAGAAATCTAGGAATAATGGGAAGAGCAAAATTCTTTATCACAAGTCGTGAATTGAAATATTTATATAATATTTTGATTCTTCCATATTTCAATTATTGTGCATTAATGTGGGGAAAGAATTTTCCAACACGATTAGACAGAATTGTTAAAATACAAAAAGGCGTTACGAATCATAGATAATCAGCACTATTCATACCCTACAAATGAACTATTTGTCAAATATAGCATATTGAAGTTCCCTCATATTGTACAAGAACAGAACATACTACTACTTCACATATTTCTTAATCAAACATTACCAATCACTGTAATGAATATGTTCAAATACTCTCCACGAAGTAATTTGAGGCATGCTGTACATTTCCTTGTACCTTTTTCATCAAAAACCTATAGACTTCATTCCATATCATTTATAGCACCAAGAACTTGGAATGCTATCATTGGTACAAAATTTCCCTCCTGTAATCATGTATCTATTAAGAAAGAAAATATATAAATAATTATCAGAACATATTTTATTGACTTATACATCTCAAGCTAAATGGTTAGTAAAATTAACAATTTCGCATTACAAAAAGGAGAAGATATATGTAGGTTGATATGTATGATACGTATGTATGAGTAAAGCTGGACAAACAAGTAAATGCATATGCGATGATGCATTTGTACCTATATGATTAATTGCATGTGATTTCAGCTGTGTGCTACTGTGTGCATGTTTGTGAATGGATGTGCATGGATGCAGATCAGTATATACTTATGTATGTACATGCTAGTATATGTGTATGTATATATATTTGTATGTATGTGTGAGTGCATGTATTTATGTATGTGAAGTAAGTTTAGGTATACATGTTTCATGTGTGTGGATATGCTGAGACACTCACACAGATTTGTGTGATAGTGCACATGTATGTACACTTTTCCCCTCATAACACTTTTCACTTTGTGGCCCCAGGAGTTCCTTGGCGTTACTAGCTTGCTACCTAGCTGAGGTGCTCCTGGGGCTACTTCTACTAATAACTGGTGGTGGCCTATCTGCAAAAAAAGACAAATAAAAAGATGCAAATAGTTATAGTGAACTGTAGGTGTGGAGAGTAATGACATGTATATTGGCATCCTGAGGCATTCCTAAGCTGGCTGTCCTAACTTTTGAATAGTTGGCGATGGGAAAGCCCAATAGCAATCGAGCCTGTAACAGTGCGTGTAGCCAAATAGGATAGGCTTCTGCATACGAAACAGGGGTCGACATTAGGAAAAAAAAGTTCTGTCGCAAGCATTAGTAGCGTTCAAAGGAAACAGGGTACGAAGATGAAAGCGGATTTACTACAATTTACAAACGTCATAACACTAGGGTTTGGCCCAATGTGAACAACATTTGGACATTAATTGTGTTCTGCTTGAAAGCAACTCAGAGCTACCCAGGTCACTACGCAGAGCTCGCGTTCGACATGTGGCACCATTCAATTATTCAGTAACCGTCGGTGGCTAAGGAAGTCAAGGAGCTGAGGGCACAGAGTAAGCTCTGATGTAAGTGTGCACTAGAGCTGGCAAATACCAAATATTTTGGGACCGAAGACCGGGCCCGGCCGGTCGGTTGGGACCACTAGCCCAGTTCAGGCCCTGTCCAATATCTATCCCAGCGAGTTCAATATCTACTGATACTGAAGCTCCGTGAAAAGACCACCTCTTTAAGCACATTTACTTTTGCACATATTTTTTTAATAAGGTCATGTAGGGAGCTCACATCATTTTGGAAAACTTCGTTCACTCCCAGAAAGTAAATTGGAAATAAACCATTATCAAGACTTCCCTTTTTCAAGCGACAGATATTAGGGTAACACAACTTAATGCATAGTTGAACGGGCACTAATTAGTTCCATGCTCATTTTTGTCTTCATGTGTGATAAAATATCATGTTTTGTATTATCTGTGCTTTGTACTATAGCATGCTGTATATGTGAAAAGGTACGATATGAGGAAACTGGCCAAGGCCTACAGACAAGGATGAAAGAAGGCATGGTGTGTCTATTTTGCATGCACATACCTGTGTATGTACTTGGTGAATGGCCACATATCTTTATTTTACCACATAAGAAACATTAGACATATGGGATGGAGAGGCATGAGAAGTGGATATTTCTTAGAATATCAATAGAAATCCACACAATAGTACAGAAACCGCAAAATATTGCAATACCCGATCAATTACAACCGATACCAAAATAGCTTGCCTTTCTTTGTGCGTCGTGTTGGTATTTAGCCTGCACTCAGATTCGAAGGCATATTTCGTTGCATACATGTGCTCCGCCACAGGAGGGATGAAAGGGATGCATCCCCTCCAACCCTCAGATTGTGTGGTATTATATCCTCCAATAATTGTGTAGCGTCTGGTACAATATTTATGCATGAGAGGTGTATATTGCAGCTGGATTTGATTGAAAACAAATTCCTTCATGTGTACATCCTCTCGGGTATACCAATAAATGGAAGCCTTGTTGATGCTCGGAAATAATGTCAATCGAAGCATTTATGCAAGGCGACATCATTAGGTTTGGAGACCGTTGAAAGGGTTGTCGTCAACACAGCCGAACGCCATTGAGAAGAGGAACTGGTTCTAGGCGACCGCCAATTTGTGAAGCACAAGCACATTTATATTTAAGTCAACTGAATTAATTTAAGCATGAACTTGAATTCGAAAACTTGGCAATAGACATCGGTTGGCAAGTGGAAAATTACCGCATGGGTAGGTTACAGTAGTGTCATGATTAATTTGAAATTCCAGATCAGTTAGCTGCAAAATTAGTACTTTCAATTTTATTTCATCTAAATGCAAGCAAATTCTCGGCCATTCTACTGAATTGTTTTGCTCAGAGGAACTAACTTAAGCAAGACAGTAAGTCATCTAAAACGTATGCAAAGCAGCTTCTAAAACGTATGAGCAAACGAGAGCATTGTACCCGGCCAAAGACCCGCTTCACAACAAGGCAAAAGGCGCCAAAAGCACGAATATATAAAAGAAACATATCAAGGATCAGTGGCATCGGTAGAAATGTAGGCCGCCTCTATCGCTCGCCACACGACTTTGAACAAGTTGTCAATGGTGGCCGTCCTCATCCAGTTAGGAAAGTGCCTTACCTTGCTGCCTTTGTCAACTCGAATCATCAGAGAACACTGCCGTCACTGCCAGAAGTAAACGGGATATTAACCAAACACACGGTGGCCCGTGCTAGTCACATGCTGTGTTACCCATATTGCCTACCAAAATAGAATACTAATATATTTTGTGAACGACATCGAAGCCTCTG
Organism: Imbricaverruca yamaguchii; assembly: GCA_034440575.1. Classification (NCBI taxonomy): domain Eukaryota; kingdom Metazoa; phylum Arthropoda; class Thecostraca; family Neoverrucidae; genus Imbricaverruca; species Imbricaverruca yamaguchii. The sequence continues at coordinate 193,524 of JAOTOL010001316.1, forward strand.
TAAAGCTAAGCAACAAGCGGTGGAAGCCGCCAACATTACCACTTAGCCCACAACAAACCTACCTGCAGATGGTAGAAGCCGCGCACATTACCACTCAACTCATAGCATACCTCCAGTAGACAGTAGAAGCCGCCTACTTTACTATTGAGCCCATAACAAACCTACCTGGATTCGCTTACATTGCCACTAACCTACAAAAAAGTTATCATAAACTGCCTACATTGTTAATAAACTATAAACAATGGATGAAGAAATATATGAGAGGTTCCATAAATTTCCACTGAATGTGTAACAACCCAACTAACAGGATTATTTAGAGTCGAGCTTTGCAGCTCAACAAACAAGAAAACTGCAGTACGATTCCGACGTACAGACCCAAACTAAGAAATGCTTTGATCTCATGTATAACCTTGAGTTTACTTGGAAGCAATATATAAATTTGATGCATGCACTATGCACTGCGAACTTGCACGCAGGTACTTGATTCATGTACTATGCACTATGAACTTTATGCATCTCATCTCAGTTTGCTTTTGCTATGTATGCATTTTGCATCTTGTTTTGCATTAATTATGGTGTAATTAAACCTAACCATCTTCTTAATTTAACCGATTGTTACACCGAAGTAAGCTTTAGCGATAGCATTAGTATCAATTTAAGTTTAGGTAGCCAAATCTGGGCTGCATATGGTTAAGCTGATTGACCGCTGTCCGCCGCATCGCAGTGCCTGGTACCGTGCTAAGCTGTCGGGACAGCATCCATTCACCGTCGACATGGTCGGCAGGAAGCCCCTGGTGACTTCCACACGGTGCGGCGGGCTATGTGGTGCGACCGCAAGTCAGAAAAGTGTGCAAGTCCCCAGCGCTCAAGGAGTCGCCGAGCTGTTAAAGGTGGCTGACTGTTAAGCTGCTCTAAGTACATAGTGACTGAGTTTTTGTCGGACAGTCTGGTATGCAAGCTACATAGAGCATATATGCAAAATTTAAATATTTTCCATGTTATCCCTTCATCAGCTCCAAACAATAAAAGCTTATCCCCCATATAATATCTCCGCTCATTTCGCGAAGCCACGTCCCGGTGTACGGTCAAGTGGTGGCAAGTTCCGTGGTAATATCATTTTATCCACGATGCACCAATCGAGCCATTCAAGACAAGTTAGAATACCATGACTAGGTAGGACATGCAGATTGCTACATGCCACCACCTCACACCTGTCGTCTCTCAGGGCCACCACCTCACACCTGTCGTCTATTAGGGCCACCACCTCACACCTGTCGTCTCTCAGGGCCACCACCTCACACCTGTCGTCTCTCACTTCTGGTTCGCCATCTTGCCCTTCCTCACCCTCAGTCTCGGAGTTGACGTTCAAGGGTCGGCCATTTCTGCCCCCTCTCCCTTCTTCGTCCGCTTTCATGGTCACCAACTCACACCAGTCTCCTTGAACTGCTGGCTGGCTATCTCAGGCACTCCCGTCTCAGACCACCACGATGTCTCCACATTCACATATGCACTCCTTGAGACTGCTACTAACATCTCCTCAAACGACGTGATTACAGACTGAAAGTTGGATTAGTTTCCAGTCCATTACAGGGACGGATCACCGCCTAAGATGGGCTGGTGCAAAGAACGCGGTTTGTGCTGCGTCCGTTCGGAAGCTTTAGCGGGTGCTCGTGTCGGTGCCTTCTGGTGAACTCTCACAGCTGCTGATCTATCGGCTACAAGTGCGGCAGTCTCTGTGTTGCTCTCCAGTTTAGCCCAGCAGTGCAGAATGCCACACAGATAATACATGGGCATTGGCGTTTGCACTGCGCATATTTCCTGTCACACAATGTTTCCAGCATGCACTGATGTACGCGTGTGAGATCAAGAAGAAGAGCCACGGGTTCTTCTGCGAAGCATTCGACTGGTAGATCACATAGCGTCGCCAACTCCTCACGCCCATTGGTTCTGGGTGGATTTGGTAATGATGCAGGCTGCCGGATTCGAACCCACGATCTTACGACCAAGAGTAGAACGCCGTACCGACTGACCTACCGCGACTTTTGGTGCGGGAACAAGTATTTCTCTCATTAACCTCTTCCAAAAATGCCACGCTTGGTCGAATGTCGCATCAGTGGTGGCTACTGGCTACTCGTTTCCGTAATGGCTACTGATGGTGGTGAAAATCGATATGGCACTAGTTCTTTTTTCGAAGCTGTTTTTATCATTTTTAATCGGAAACATTGGCATCTTAATCGCGCAGCCATACTCTTATACATATATACTCAGCCATACATACTCTTCCTTTCTATCTTCCTGCATCGTCGTTTGGCTTCATTCCCTTGGAAGCCCTAAATTCCCTTTGTAGCCCTGTTCTAAGTAAACAGTGCTATGCAACACACCGCACATCTACTAAATATCGCGCATGCGATGAACTCCGATGGGCCATAACGTTGAACAAAATGTGCACGAAGTGCATCAGTATGGGCAATAAACCGGACCAAAACTATGTTGACGATTAGTCAGCGAGTCCAAACATTGCTATCAGTAGGCATAATATATGATTCTACATTCAGGTCTTAGAAATGTACGACGCCCAACCTCCAGTCGTCTCGTAAGTGCACATTGCAATCAAACGCTGGCCGGAGGAGGCAACAGCCTACATGGAGAATAAAGTCGACTCACATTGATAACTCGATCTGTTCAATGGCCGACAGCTCAACTGAACGGACTGACGCAAATCTCTGGAGAGCAGATTGTGGTTTTAGTTCGGCTCCGATGAGTGAAACCTTTAGTGCTGAACGTGAACAAAATCACTGCAGACGGGTCGCAGTTCCTAGCTAACGGCTTTCAACTGAAAATGGGCCATGTGACGCAACTGATCTGATTCGAATTGACACTGAGGCCAAGGCAGACATCACGAAAGTTAAAGGTCAGCTGAGGTCAGAATCCACGTGGACCAACGATGGACGATTGTCAGAGGTCAAATCGGGCCACGAGCGATGTGTGGTGTAAGAAGCCATACTGGCTGCTGCCGTCTGCAAGTTACCTGCATACATCGGGGTGATCTCCTAAGCAATCTAGCGACATGTAATGTTGATGGTATTTGAAATGAATCGTATTTTTGTTCACGCAGGTTATTCAGGACGACCAGATCAAATTTCATCTGCCACTACTTCCTCCCGACACCCGAAGCGTCCGTGGGCTCACGTGATGCGTCGTCAGGCCACGTGCTGATTGGTTGGTTGGTTGTTTCTGGATGAAACATACGATGAAGCGGAGCACGACGTCAGCGTCATTACAGCCAGGGTCATACACCATGAGCACTGGCACAGAACACTGGCATGGGCAAAAGACAGTGCTAAATAGAACCGAGTGAAAGGTAGTTGCCAGGAGGCGGGCGATACCGAGTCCTGATAAGCTGCAGCCTGTAAGATGGTTTCGACCAGGATGCAGGCACTAGAGGAAGATATTATGACCCTTAAGGCAGAGCTTTCCAAGCTCAAGGCTGCCCTTGTTGTACAGGGTAGGGAAGAAAAAGCAACAAGGGGTCACTCCATAGCAGGGACATCATATGCCCAGGTGGTCGCAGGCCACCAAGTAGCTGAAGCTTCCCATACTGTGAAGGTGGCTGGGATTTCTCGAGAGGGGAGTGTTAATAGTGAACAGAGGAGGGGTAGTTGTGGTAGGTCACAGGAGGGGAAGTGGCATGAGGTCAGGGGTTGGAGGATTTGGAGACGCGAACCTAAGGAAAGGGTCAGTGAGTGGCAGGTGGTAGGAGCGGGAGGAAGCCTAGTCGAACGGCCCAGCGGGCTGGCATATTAACATCGAATTGGTTCCAGGCATTGGATGACTACCCCCAGGATAGTAGTAGTAAGAAGTCAGTACTGGTCGTAGGAGACTCTCGTGTGCGACATTTAGATCGGGTATTCTGTAAAGGTAGGAGGGACAGGAGGTGTATCACCAGGCCTGGTGCCAAGGTGAAGGACCTGGTACCTGTGGTGGCACAGGTCACCAGTGATCACCAGCTTAGTACAGTTATAGTGCACGTAGGGGTAAATAACATAGGTCCTGCTAAGAGTGAGGAGCTTCTGCGGGAGTACAGGGCCCTTCTGGCCACCATGAAGGGTAACAATAGAGTCATTGTAACAGCAATTTTGCCTAGGGCTGGAGCCTCCCCTGAGTGGAGCTCTAGGGCACTGGCAGCCAACGCCAGGGTAGGTAAGCTCCGCCATGAGCTAGGTTTCACCTTTGTCGACGAGTGGTGCAGGTTTTATGCATCGTGGGACCTCTATTAGAGGGATGGCCTGCACTTCTCTGAGAAGGGGGTCCATGTGTTAGGCAAAGTGTAGAGCATGTCCTTCAGGGAAACTAGGAAATGGGGTGGAGAGGGATGAAATTGCATTGCCAACTCAGGAATATTCCAATAGTGTCAGCCAAGGCAATAGAACCTCAAAGTCAGCAATTAGGGACAGCAGTAGTTCAAGGAGACAGAGTGATAGTTCATCTAGTGATGAAAGAACTCCTCAGTATGAAAAAGCCAAAGGTGGTTATGGACCATTTGTTAAGTGTATGATGTTTAATGCTCAGAGTATCCGGTCCAAATTTGATGAGTTGAAGCGTTATGTTGCTGAGGAGGAACCAGATTTTACTTGCATTACGGAGGCATGGGTCAGTGAAGGGTATTTTGGAGATAACTTGCAGGACTATGAGATCCAGGGATACAATATGTTTTCGTGCAATAGGGATCCAGCAATGAAAGGGGGTGGTGTAATGCTCTATATGAATAGCTTATCCAGTTCTCAAAAAGTAGCAGGTGGGGATACAAATGTGTCTGTGGAGTCCATTTGGCTTGATGTCACTGTGGGAAAAGGCAACAGCAATACTCTGAGAATAGGAGCTTTCTACCGATCAGGAACCCTGCCACATTCTCAGCAACTGGAGCTTGACAAGGTGATTTGTGAGGAAATCAATAGAAACTTTAAGAGGAAGTGCCTTATTCTTGGTGACTTTAATCTAAAAGGTTACGAAAATGCTGGCGTTGGCTCCCCATCATGCAAAATGTTTAGGAAACGCCTTGACGAGGACCTGTTCTTACACCAGTTTGTATCGGAACCTACCAGGCATGGCTCATTCTTGGACCTTGTATTCTAGGATTTAAGTGACTTGGTTCAAGACTTGACTGTAGGAGAAACTCTGGGAAGAAGTGACCATAACATAGTTAGATTCCAGGCACATGTAGGGGAAAATATCAAGGATAATTTGGTAAAGGTTCCAAATTCCAACAGAGCAGACCTTGACTGCATGAGAGCGGCTTTAAGTGCCATCAGATGGGAAAAAGAATTCTCCAATTTAAATGCCTGTGAAATGTGGGAAAAGTTCAAATCTTACTTGAAGGAAATTTAGATTAGACATGTCCCTCAAAAGGAAAGACGCAAAAGAAGGGTAGGAAAGCCAGAATGGCTTACAACAGACTTGATAAAAGCAATTAAGGCTCAGAAAACTGCATTTAGAGTCTTTAAAGAAGCCTCAAATGTCGTTAATCTAAAGGCGTATCGAAAAGCTAGAGACACTGTGAAGCAAAAAAACCAGAGCAGCAAAGCGAGCAAAAGAACTGGATTTAGCTAGAAAATGTAATGGGGAGAGTAAAAAGTTCTTTAGTTTCTACAAGCTGGGTAAAGTTTCTAGCACAATTGGTCCACTGGAAGTACACGGGACTACATTGGGTGAGGATAGTGAGATGGTTGAGGAGCTGAGCAAGCAGTTTAAACCAGTGTTTACATTGGGAGATATGACTAATCTGCCGACCGTACACCATAGTTCACTGACATGTGATCTGACAAATGATGTTGATTTCATTGATAGTGATGTTGTTTACAATCATATCAGGAAAATAAAGCCAAGTAAGGCAGCAGGACCTGATGAAATTTATGCTAGGGTGTTGCGGGAAACTGAAAGGGAACTCGCATTTCCACTTAGTATAACATTTTGTAGATCAGTTTCACAAAATGAAATTCCAACCGATTGGAAAAGGGCAAATGCAGTTCCTATTTTCAAGAAAGGAGAAAGAGGGAAAGTTGAAAACTATAGGCCAGTAAGTCTCACATCCCTAGTCTGCAAGGTACTCGAATCAATTATCAAGGATAGATTGTTTAGTTATCTGGAAGGTAGCAGATTCATTCAAGATACTCAACATGGGTTTAGAAAAGGACGATCGTGTCTCACAAATCTCTTGGACTTTTTGAACTTCGCCACAGAACAATTTGATCAGGGAAATCAGGTTGATGTAGCATATCTTGACTTTAGTAAGGCCTTTGACAAGGTACCACATAAACTGTTAATGATACAGCTTCAGTCCCATGGTATTGCAGGTAGCATCTTAAAATGGATAGAGTTGTGGCTTTCAGATAGACAGCAAAGAGTGATGCTAAATGGTACAAAGTCATCATGGCAAAATGTTTTTTTTTTGGAAAGGAAACATTGAAACATAATCCCTGGTGCATTCAAAGGACGCACCAGGGCCTGAAAAGAGGCTGGGTCCACAAACGGCAACATGGTTCCCAAACGAACAAAAGCACCGAGCGTTAAATCAAGACATCGGGATCTTCGAAAAAGCCCTGACACATAAAAGAAGTCATCGGTGCCCAAAAAAGCAACGACACGCTGGGGGTTTCGAAAATACATTAGGCCGCTGCGCAGAAAGACGCAGCGGGTCCAACAAAAAACACTGCGGAATGGCCTCGGTTCGACAGCCATTCTGAGAGGATACCAGCAAAGATATCAGGTGCGTAAAAGCTGAACGGAATCTGCATTCCATAACTAGCAGAAAATGTGGGAAGTAGGAAATTAATGATCAGATTTAATTACTCGGCTTTTCGCAGCGAGCGCCCATACTAAGCATTGCAGCACGTCAAATATGGCGCGAGTGTATCATGTGGCAGCAGTTAGCAAAAGGCAGAAGGCCTAGCAGAAAACGTAGCATCGCACAAAGTGTTGCGAACGCGCCGAATGCGCGCACGTGCACGGACATTGGCGTCGTGGCGACCGGGTGATATGAACTGGAATGCCTGAAATTGGGAAATTTTACATTTGAAAGTGATGGGTAATATATTTTTTATTTAAGTTAGGTGTTTAATACATATTCTAAACTCCTGCTCGTTTTAGGGTTTTGATGCTTTTTTACGTGCACCGATGATATTTTAACGTGTTAGGGCGTTTTCGGAAATCCCGATGTGCTTATTTAACCCCTGGTCCTTTTGTTCGATTTGGAACCATTTTGCCTTTTGTAGTTCCAGACACGTTTTCAGACCCTTGTGCGTTAGCATGGTCCCTGCGTGCCTTGAGAGCTTCCGGTGTATTTTTATTAGAGCTCCATGCATGTTTATTTAGGGCTGCAACGCATGTTTTGAGACCCTGCCGCTTTTGGGGGGATTGTGTGCTTCAGAACGTCAGTTGAATTTTCGGCCCCCGTTGTGCTCCTGAGGTCATCCTATGTTTATTTGGGCTTCTAACGCACATTTGTGAGCGTTCGGTTTTGGGGCTTCGGTGCGATTTTTCTGTGTCCCAGCTTGATTCTGATTTTTTTTCTCTCAAATGTCCGAATTCCGGCCCGACATTTCGTGACCCTGGCGCCATGTATTTGTATCCCATCTCGATTTTTCGAGATTCGGGATTTTTTCGGCCGGGTATGCAATTTGTGAAGGCATCTCATAATATGTTCTATGCTCCAGAGCCATTTTACCGACCCTGAACTTGATTTTTTGTGAATCCCTCTTTTTGTAAGGGCTCCAGCTTGACATTTTCGGATACAGATCCGGTTGTTGTGGTATGGTGCAATTTCAGCAGTGTGAATTGATGTATCAAGGGATACCAAAATAAAACCGTAGAATTGGGTGGGGGAGTTGGGGTTGAAATCCGACGAATCAAGAAAGATAGTGGTAGATTAGGCCCCTCCACGGGACAATTTAGTTGATCACTAAGCACTTCATTTCGATAAGTCCCCTTTGACAAAATTACAGTCGAAATCCCAGGTGCGTGAATTAATTCGTGAAGAATTTGTCATTTTTACTTGTTTGGTAGGTGCCTTGCAACCAGCACCAAATGTTAGAAAAATTCGCAAAATCTTAAGATTCCGATCAGAAAACCAATGTAACCCACTTCTTGTTGTCACCTTCGCGAAATTATCGCCCTAGGACTGAGAAATGATCTCTTAAGCTTTGCTTAGGCCATCAAGCTGGTGGTAATAAATAACAGTAGTGATAAATCTAGCTATATTCAGTTATTCTTGAAGGACATAACGGTGGGTTGATCAATGGGAGATGTCTGAAAGATATGCTTAGCATCAGCCTCGCTGTAATCTAGAGACCAGCGGGAATATTCTTCTGTTCGAAGAAGCATTCAGACGTTGGTTGGTTTTGACACTTAGGTATTTATCCACATATTACTTATTTATACCTTGGTATGTCCCAGTTTTCAGCGAAAAAAAAAATTTCGCTGAAACCTCAACACGAAAAAGCAATATTTCTTTTGCGAGTTGAGTAAATAATGCACCATGCCAAGAACAAACAGTACATTAATATGAAATCATGTTTCCCATTCCCGAACTAAGGGCCTAAAAACAATAGGAGGCCCTAACACATTGGAGGCCCCTTTTCGGGGAGCAGGAGGCCCCCTTTCGATCTTGCCCTCCTGGAAGAATTTCGTGGCGACGCCACTGCGTGGAGGTAAAACATGTGTAAGATTTCTCTTGCAGCTACCTTAACCCGCGCACGTCCGGGGTGGCAGATATCTGCCCCCCTCCGGTTATTCCTCATTTGCCGCCAAACTAATAGGGTTAGCAAGGTCAAACCCCGCATAGCTGTTCATTGGTCTTTTCCACATATCCTCATACATTTTTAATCCTGGGTCATCTCAGGTCAGGTCACTAGGTCAGGAATGGTGACCCATCTACACTCGGAGTTCTAGGTGGCATAACTGCCACAATAATTGGGCGATTGTTCAAACTTATGGCGTGTCATGATCTCATGAGGAACCATAATATGTACATCGGTTTTTTTTCGTAGCATTGACCTTAGGTCAGGTCGCTGCCATGGCTTCCCCATTATAGGGCTATGGTACAATATACAAATGTTTCCTAGTTACATGTTTGCGCTCGGAATGATCTCACAACGGTCGTGGCATGTAGATGGAAGCTATGCTCAACGTTACCGCTGACATTTTTGCTCAGTGACCTCACGAAGATTTCTGAGGTCACCTGAAATCACTACACATTTCTGCGCATTACATCGCTCTGCATTGAGCTAGAAGGCTGAAATTACCTGAGGTAATTACTTATTGATCTGAGGTGATGACTGCATGACCTTGACCTGAGTTTCGGTTGAGCTGACCTTAAATTACACCGCCTATCGTCGATAGCGCATTTCAAGGACTGTCGAATAGCGTTCGCCATTTGTTTCTATCTGTTACAGGTCCTGAGATATGTGTCAATATCTGAGTCCCACCTGATCTGGTCGAATTTGACCTATGATGGCCAAGTGACCTGAATATTGACCTGAGCGAAAAATTACCGAAACACTTTCGATAGAGCCCGTCACCGGCAATCCAACGCCGTTTTCCGTTTGTCGCTAGCTAGCAGAGTTCCAGAGATCTTAGGGCGGCAGACAACTGCCCTCCCGGACATGCGAAGTTGGCGCAGTCCGCCGGACGTGCGAGCGAAATAATACTGTAACTTCCTACTTATAATTTGGTGAACAACACTACTCACCACTGCTGCATTTTTCAGTGCATGTGCGGAATTAAATATTACTGAAAATTAATTCAACCAATGAATTCATTCATTCATTAATTCTACCAATTAGTATGGGTTATATTTTGCACAATATAAAATTTTACCTCGATAAAGCAAGCACGTGCATTAGGTTATGTGTATCTGCAAAATGCATAGATATCACTGCAGCTTAAGGAAAACATAGCCAGTTTTACACACATTTTACCTGCATGCAGCATATGAAGGGGTTATGTTTGGCTAAGTTAGGTTAGGATAGGCTTTTGCTGCAAATTATTTTTTTAATCGAATTTTTTTTAATGAAGTTTTTCTTCAAAAACAGCTCAGGCTAGGTTATGTCAGGTTTGGTATTGGATACTTAAGTTCAAAGGAAATGTGTTTGGAAATTATGTATGTTTAGTCAATAATTGATTTATAGCATGGAAGGTGGTTAGGTTATTTCACTTTTTCCTAATTTAAAATGTTACTTTTTATGCTATATTACCGAACTACAAGCCCCTCTTTTGGTGTCATTTTGCATCTCAATTGAAAAGTACGCACTTGCGGAGGAAATGGATGGCCAAATGTAAAGACTAGAATTGTGTTGGTCACACGTGCCTGGAAACTGCCGTCTGATCTTGTTCATCGTGGTTGTGGCGTCGGGGAGGGCTGAAGCATCGAACAGTGCGGCGATGCTGTCGAGTGCTAGGTTATCCAACTCTGGGTCGTAAATGTAGTTCCGGCTCGTGTTCAAAGTACGGTGTAGCGTGAAGGAGCAGCATTGGTTGTTGAAGGTGTTTGTGTCGAAAAATGTGTGTGTATGTGGTATGCCTTGCTCCGTGTTTTGACAATGCTGTGTATGGTATGCCTATGAACCTTGAAGTGTGTCTGGTTGAGAGTGTGTCGGAGTGTCCTCTGTAGAATGAAAGGAGACCCCTGCTTTATGTTGTGCACTGCCTCTATGCACGTACCTACCACAAGGTGCCTTGTGTAGTGACTTGCGTGGTGATGGCGGCGGGCGCCATGTTGATTGAGGGTCGATCCCGCCCCTCCCGCAAGTGTCCCTCTTGACTGAAGAAGTTCCCGGATTCGTTACACCTGTGGACCGAACTTTCGCTCTTTGGTCCCTGCCCCGGCCGCAATGGCCCCAAGACATCTCCCTCCCTCCTTCCCTCTCTCCCTCCCTCCCTCCCTCCCTCCCTCCCTCCCTCCCTCCCTCCCTCCCTCCCTCCCTCCCTCCCTCTCTCTCTCTCTCTCTCTCTCTCTCTCTCTCTCTCTCTCTCTCTCTCTCTCTCTCTCTCTCTCTCTCTCTCTCTCTCTCTCTCTCTCTCTCTCTCTCTCTCTCTCTCTCTCTCTCTCTCTCTCTCTCTCTCTCTCTCTCTCTCTCTCTCTCTCTCTCTCTCTCTCTCTCTCTCTCTCTCCCTCTCTCTCTCTCTCTCTCTTCTCCAATTTACATTCTTTTTATTCTTGTGTGCTTTTGTTTTTTATGGAGCATGAAAAATAGCCCAAAAATTTAAATGTTCTGATTATGAGGGCGTACAGATTGAAAACAGGCATTTTCTGATTTGTAAAACTCACCATTTTAAGGCGGTGGGAGGGGTAAAAAAATGATGGGTGAAATCCGAGGAGCTTTAAATCAGTGGTGGGGTTCGATGAGCAACAAAGGTCGAGCCGAGCCCCATCATAACGAAATATATTCACCAGAGCAAGGAGATATGGGATTTACACCACCCCAAACAACAATTTTCGGCACATGAAGCGCGGCAAAAGCGGTCTCGATAAGATCACTTTTTGCTATCCTTCTGCCCCTGGAAAATCCCAGATGCATCACTGGATGGGCTCCTTTGTACTCAAGCGGACCCTTACGGCCTGAGGGTCCCTCGATCCTTCCCTTCCATACTTTTCCAGAGTAAACGCCAGCCATGTCTACGAGGCCGTACATCAGACAGATTGATGAGAATCAGGCAGCTTCCCGCAGTCAGATGGGAATTACGGTGGCTATAAGGTACCAGCAAACGGCAGGGGCAAAGGTGCTCTGCACATCCCTGCGAAAAAGTTCTGTTGCATGACTGGTACATATATATCAGGAACCCTATGGGCAAGCTGGGGATGCCGAAAGTCTAATTTTACCCATACTAAAACAATTTAATCTTACAGTTAACATCAACACAAGGTTGAATAACGTGAGGAATGTCTTGTGACATCAACAGACAAGAATGAAGGAAAAAACACTCGGGGAAATATTGATCATAAAATGTGCGCGACTCGTACGGAAGGGAATATTACAGGCGTGTGCCGAAGAGATTGAGCGGTGCATTTCCACGCAAGCCCGGGAAACTTACTATGAAGCAGAAGGAGGACAGCAACAAGAAATTCCACCAGTCCAGCCATATTTCAAGTCGTCAGCAATGGTCCTGCATTTGGACAAACTTGAATGCGCTCATTTGCCAGGCCATCGCCACCACGTACGGTACGGTGGCACACGCCGCACTAGGGTGTTAGTCTCGACCTCATGTGACATTCACCACCTGCAGGCCACGTACAGGTCGCCGCCAGACCATCCGTGGAAACTGGCGCGTCACTGCTCGGCTGACAGCACCGACACCGACACCACCAAAACATCACTGCCGCAGCAGTCGGCTCAGCACGAGTAGCGCTGCGCCGACACCCGACAGTGGCGCCATCGGTAGACGCGTCGCTACACTAGTCAGCAGTTGGATGACGTAGTCGATTGCAGACTGGTGGGTCGACGAATGTAATTGAATGAACTTAACTGGAATAAATAAACTGAAAGAGTGGCGTGTCGTGTTGGCTGGGTCAGAGCCCGCCCCGATGCGTTGTGAATGCATCGATGCATTGTACCCCGGCCCGGCCCGGCGATGATGGATTTGCCGACGGGTCCGACGAGGGTTAACAAGGCGTGGAACTTGGAGTTAGAACCATTATGGTGATTTTTTTTTCATTGAAACATCAAGGGCTTAGGACATGTATGTAACAAGGCATGTTGAAACTTTGTTTTTGGTCACCATCATGGTGATTTTGTTTTGCTCCTATGTTGGAATCTAAATATTCAGTGAGAGCAATGGAAAAAATTATTGGCGCCACTGGAAAGATGGCATTAGAAAGCACCTAGTAAGGTGTTTTAAAGTGGGTGGACCAGTGATTGTTACCTGGTGTCATTGAAGATCATGCCAGGGTATGACTTGAGGTCGGCAGGGAGCACGTCACAATCTACTTCTTAAATGCCCATCGGTTGGCTGTGGTCTCCCTGCCCAATATGAATGATGAAGTTTTATCACAATGTGAATCTCAATACCAATATCAAACTCATTTGACATCCGTGCGCTGTCGGTTCTGGGACGGAGGACGGGGCACGGGCCCCGCAATAGGCTGATTTTCCAGAACTTTTGACTCGGGTGGTGTGTTCCTGAAATCGGAAAAAACTTATTAAACGAATGACATCTGGCTCACAGAATATTAGCTGTTTAAATGTGACCGTTTTCAAAATCTCGGAAAAATAACGAATCTCACCCTCAAAACCGGTCGGGACCCAGCCTTCTGGATCTGCCACCGCATACCGCTGTTGACAACGGACGCACTATCCGACCTCAATAAAGAACAATAACATAACTATTCACCTTCAACGTACAAGAGCCCTTCGTGTGGAAATGTAGTCCCAATTGCATGGGTTCAAATATTTCTCTTCATTCGGGACACTGATTATGTAAAGTTAGATGTCATGTAATTGCAATGAAATGATGCACTGTCTATGCTATGTGATAATGAGCCAAAGCGTCCAGTGTCCGAGAAATAATGCAAAATATTCAAAATATGAAGGTATGACAGGGTCTTTGGTCCCCTGGATTCAATCGACAGTGCACTGAAGCTAAAATGTATAATAGAAGGTGAACGTGGAAATGTAACCTGGACCACGCAGACCTAGGCGGTGTCTGTGACATTGGAAAAATTTCCCACCCTTGCAGTCCGAGGGGGCTAAGCTAGCCGCTGAACACGCTGTGCTTTAACATAGGGCCTGACGAAGCATGCAAGAAATTGGGCGCTTCAGAGGGCATTCGGGTGGCCGGTGACCCTGGGACGACATGAAGGATCCCTTGGTAACCCTTGGGCCGACGAAAAGGGCTGATGGACCGGTCCCCGGTTGGTGAAAAGATCCTGAAGTGGAAGGAGACGTCGAAGGCCTCGGAATGAGCCAATGTGAGTGGTTTCTGACGCAACTAAGGGCAAAAGCTGTTGAAAAGGGGGCCTCCGACCTGAGAAAGGCCTGAACTGCTTAAAGAGGTCCTCTCATGCGACGGAGATGGCTTCCGGGTGTGCGGACATCCGACCTATGGAAACACACGCCCCCACTATTTAATGAATTTGCACCTATGCGCCATATGCAACGTCGTTCTCCTTTGAAAGGCATGTCGTTCGAAAGCAATGCAGATTTAAGTATAATTGGCACTAGTCATTAATGATGATGTTCTCTGCTAGTTTAATTAAGATCGCATTTTATCTCGTGCGTGTTCCAGACTAACAGTCATTTTAACTGCCATCCATTCATATTCATATATTCATACATATTCATATTCATATCCCTAGAAATGACATTTTGTAACCGAAATGTTCCGCCAAAATTAGCAAGCTTCACTCCTTATCACTGCCTATGAACATTGAGCTTTATACCGCGTTGTATGTATGTGCTGGGTCCTATTTCACAATCGCCATAGAGTAATGCTGTAAGTGCATAAACGTTGACATCATGTAGCAGTAATAACATAAAATATTTGACGATGGTATTATTGCAGTAAAAATAGACATACAAATAGCTTTTCCCGTGCTTTCCTATTTTAAGGGAATACATTTCGATGCAATGACAACCAGAGCGGATAAAGGGTGTGCCCTGAGGACATGTGCCCCTCCCCCTCTAACCCAAACCCCCACATCTAAGATAGCGTCCCTCCGGCCGCCGAAAGGTTCCCCTTTGAAAATGTTCCACTGCAAACGCTCTTATACTTCTCTCTCATCCGTTCTATTCAACCAGAGCCTACCCTGTAAAAATATGATTAGCACTTTTGTTGCTAATTGCATGCTAAGTGGCTGCTTCAAACAACGCTGTTCCCTAAGGATGCTAGTAACAAGCATAAGGACGCTAGCAACAAGCATCATATGTACTATTCGGCTGGAAGGGGATAAATCTAGCCTGCAGGTGCTAGACTGCAAGAATGAGGACGCTTGATCCTAGCAGCCATGAGTGTTGTGCCAAGCGGTCCAAAATAATACAATTGCTTATATTTATCACTGATACAGTCCGTGTTTTTGGCCGGAATTTGAACGCTCTATGGCTGCTTACAGTTAGCAATTAAGTAGTTAGAATAAGCAACGTGGAAAATGGTGGGTACATTAGCACGTTAACGCTGCTTAACGATTAAAAAACTGCACGAGCATCCGGTCATTTTGCTTTGGGATTCGATGGCGTGCGGATCCGTGCAGTCGTGCGGCAAGGTTGAAGTGAAGAAGAGAAGTCTCTCTGGGATCAAGATAACCTCTGGATCCAGAATCGCATGGCTGTCATAGTATGTACAGGGTGGGTGCGTCTTTACGGTAAATATTTTCCACATTCCTGGTATAAATTTGATGTCAGCATCTTCCCAACATCGCTGCATACATCCCTGAAAATACGGACGCTGAATGTTGATGTTGATGTAACACAGTTGATGTAAACTCAAGCTACAATAACCAACATACCTGAGTTTGACAACAAATAATACCTGGCATGCCTAGCAAGAAATATGTGACATTGCGCTGGGACAAGAAAGCTAAATGTTATTTTATGGCATCATTATTAATCTACACTGTAAAAAATGATTAGCACTTTTGCTGCTAATCGCATGCTAAATGGCTGCTTCCACCAACGCTGTTCGCTAGGGATGCTAGTAACAAGCACCATTCAAGCAATGACAAGCACCATATGTACTATTCGGCTGGAAATGGGCTAATTCTAGCCTGAAGATGCTAGACTGCAAGAATGGGGATGCTTGATCCTAGCAGCCATGGCTATTATGTCAAGCAGTCCAGACTAATTCAACTGCTTATATCTAGCACTATTACAGTTAGTTTTTTTTTGGCGGGAGTTTGATCGTTCCATGGCTGCTCACAGTTAGCATCTGGGTAGTTAAAATGAGCAGCGTGGAAAGATGGCGGGAACATTAGCACCCTAGCGCTGCTTAACGAAACAAATGCGAACTGTCGGCCATTTTTGTTTGGGATGCGGTGGCGTGCGGATCGGTGCAGTTGTGCGGCAAGATTTCAGTGAAAAAAGAGAAGTATCTCTGGCATTAAGAGAACCTCTGAATCCAGTCACAAGCCAGCCATAGTCTGTACATGGTGGGTGTGTGTCTTCATACCAAATGTATTTCCACATGGTATAAATATAAGTATGTCAGCATCTTACCAACCTCGCTGCATATACCCTTGAAATTACGGGCGCTCTATGACTTACGCAGTTGATGCACACTTAAGCTACACTAGCCAACATACCTGAGCTTGACAACATATAATATCTGGCAGGCTTAGTAAGGCATATGTGGTATTGCACTCGGGCAAACAAACTTAATTGATATTGTATGGCATCATTATTCAGCTATGGACACTGAAAAGCTTACAGGGCTATGCCAGTTGCAGCTTATTTTGTGGGGATAAAAACATGTATTTCTGAAACAATGGTTTTGGGAGGGATATTGTGCTGCTCATCAATGTATGGTAGATTTGTCTTAAAAGGTGTTTTTGATTTTCGGGGGACTTTTTTTAAATAAAATGTTTATGAAGGCGACTTAAGATGATAGAACCACTTATTTTCTCTGCAAATGCTTACTTTTCAGGTTGTGAACAAAGTAGTGTAAAAAGTGGCTTTGAGTTATGTAACATAGCATAAAAAGAAATGTTTTTTTTTTTAATGGAGCATAAGCTAACCTAACCTAGCCCAACCTATATTTGTCAGAAAAAATATGTGAAACGTTTTATTTCCTCAAAATTCTCACAAGTAAAAAGGAACTTAACCCAGCCTAGCCTAGCCTAACTTAACCTAACCTAACCTAACCGAACCTAACCTAAGATACTTTTGAAGGAAGTAAATCCAATAAAACATTGTGAAATGTTTTCCCTCGAAACTTTTGGGTATTATTGTGGTTAAAAAATTAAGGTAGTAAAAAGAAGACAAATACACTCATTTGACTCCATCAAGCAATCAAATGGGACAAGTTTGGTCAAGTTATGTTAGTTTAGGTCTTTTAGTTGGACTTTAAAAAAGCAAAAAGCAAATTCACACAATTTTTTCTTCTCATTTCTACCGTAAATATATGGTCCCATCATCTTAGTCATCTTCACAACCATGGTATTCTGAGAAGAAAAAAATCCAAAGAATCCAAAAGCACTTATTAAGACAATAATACCGAATTTATAAGCTGAAGAAAAGCTTTAGTACTTATATTATCACCACCTATTGTTGCTACCAGATAGTTGTATAGGCCTACACTAGGCGGGCCACCATGGCTCTTTCGAAATTTTAACACGCTATGGCTCGATTACATTTTTATGGATCACATTGGTTTATTTCAAATTGTGTAGCCATTGGATCAGCTCTTTACATCACCATTTGTTGGCTCACACTATGCCATGAAAGACTGAACTGGGATAAATGTACAGCTTGCATAGCAAATGAAAGACATTGGGATAGGGGGGTTGGTTTATTTGGTGTTATTGTCATTTAAGGTGTGCATGAGAAAAGGTTTACACACATTTTCCTCCATGAAGCGAACAATTGGGTTAGGCTACATCATTTCATAGGTTTTTAGTTGCAAAACTTGAGATTTAAATAAAAACCCAATATTTGAATTCCTATTTTTAACTTAGGATGGGTTAGATGAGGTTAGATTAGGGTAGGTTAAGTTTTAGTATATTTTTTATTCGAAAAGAGTTTGAGAACAATCATCTCCATTGATTGTTTTGCACTTCTTGTGTTTGTAGCGGTTACTTCAAAGAGAAGTTAAGCTATGTTTTGTTATGCTATGTTATTTTGTTTCACATCGCTTTTCATGACACTATCTAAATCTAAGTCTCATATGGCATGCCACTCAAGGCCATTATTTTGGTGTTATTGTGCTTGCCACCTGAAAAGGGCAAGTGTATGCTTTCAGGTAGTTTGTGAATAAATGGCATTTCTTTTTTTCAATGCAATGTGTATAATATAAAGATATACAGACATAAAGGATCAGTGCAACTGTGGCCACAAGGGCCCTTCTTGGCTGCACTCTGGACACTCAACCAGTTTCCCCCAAAATAAATCGATGAACCCTTTCTGGAACACTGAAGGGCAAGCCCTCTATTCTTATGATTGTCTATGCTGTTTTTAAAGATGTTCAATGTGTTGCTACTGACAATGGTCTCTGGCAGCTGGTTACAGTGCTCTATTACCCTGTTGTTGAAGAAAGACTGTCTTTACCTTGCCCTGCTGTGGTTAACCTTAATGTTGAATTGATGGACTCTAATTACACCATTTCTGTTAAATGCAAACATTTCCCTGAGATATCCCTTCCCTAGACCATGGACAAATTGAAAGACCTCGATGAAATCTTCTCTCAGCCTTCTATATCTAAGTGAAAACATATTTAGTTTCTTCAATATTTCCTCATAAACCAGGTTGGTTTACCATTAACCATTTTCGTAGCCCTCTTTTGCACTTTCTCTAAAAGCCAACAAACTTTTTCATAGCTAGGAGACCAAGCTTGGATGCAGTATTCCAAATGTGGCCCGATATGCACAGTAAAGCTTCGTGATGAATTCCTCACTTCTGCATGATACATTCCTACTTATTTCCCCAAGCATTCTCCGTGCCTTCTTCCTGGCTTCCTTGGTCTGTCCTGATGCCCCCAATTTTGTGTTTAGAATAACACCTAAATCCTTTTCCTGTTGAGTCACCGATAGTACTTGGCCACCCATCAAGTATGAAGCCATCATATGCTGCCTACCTACATGCATGATTTTGCACTTATTGATATTAAATTTAATTTCCCATTCTTCGGACCACTTCACAAGTTCGTCTCTCTTTCTGCAGCGAAATATGCTCATTGTGACCTGTTATTGCCCTAAAGACCTTCAAATCATCCGCAAATGTCAAAACTTTACAGCTTAGGCCACTTTCAATGTTATTTACAAATATAATGAACAGTAGTGGCCCCAGTACTGACCCCTGGGGAATCCACTAAGAACATTTTGCCATGATGACTTTGTACCATTTAGCATCACTCTTTGCTGTCTATCTGAAAGCCACAACTCTATCCATTTTAAGATGCTGCCTGCAATACCATGGGCCTCAAGATGTATCATTAACCGTTTATGGGGTACCTTGTGAAAGACCTTACTAAAGTCAAGATATGCTACATCCATCTGATCTCTCTGATCAAATTGTTCTGCAGCGAATTTCAAGAAGTCCAAGAGATTTGTGAGACATGATCTCACTTTTCTAAACCCATGTTGAGATCTCGAATCAATCTGTTAAGTCACCTTCCAGATATCTAACTATTCTATCCTTCATAATTGATCTGAGTACTTTGCAGATTAGGGATATGAGACTTACTGCCCTATCGTTTTCAACTTTCCCTCTTTCTCCTTTCTTGAAAATAGGAACTCAATTTTCCCTGTCCAATCTGTTGGAATTTTGTTAACATGATGTGGCCAATAATTTCCTCTGCAAATGCTTACTTTTCAACTGACAGGCAAAATAACACAAATAAATTTGCTTTGCAATGGAAAAAGAATATTAAAGAAGAAAAAAAACAACCGAACCGAAGCTAACCTAGCCTAACCTCGCATGCAGTGAAATAGTTGTTTTTAGTGGAAAATCCCCCAAGACATATTTCTCGAACTTTTGTAAATTTCTAAAACCTAACCGGACCTATACAAACCTTGAGTAATTCCAACCTAAAAACATACAAGTCATAATCTAAATCACTAACCTAACCTAAAACCTAACCTAAAAACCTTGCCTAAATTCCAAGTATACATTTGGATTAGGTTGCATTAGTTAATGGCTGATTACTGTGGCCGTTATTAGGGAACAGGTAACCCCCATATCGATTTAGACTGTTATATTGTGAACAAAATGAAAATGATGTCATTCGCAGATGGTTAAATTTGTGCATTAATTGTTTTATTGATTCTTGGATCTATTTTTCCAATGCAGTGTTTATGAATGTTACTAAGATGATGGGGTCACTCATTTTCTGTGCAAATGCTTACTTTTCAATTTATGCGCGAAGTAGCACAAAAATCGCCTTTGAGTCATGTAGAAGAGCATAGCATTCCACAGTAATTCGCACTTCAAACATGAAGCCCTATGGATTGTACCTCCGGCCACTCCCAATGCATTTTGGCCCGCTCATTTCCTCCATGCATTATGCCCTAACGACTTTCAGAAATAAACGCCACGCTACATCGTAAGGCTAGATCACAGCGTGGCGCGCATTTTATCGTTTATAGTCATAGTACAGAAGCACGAACATAGTGTACATGTTGTGAAATTAATAATACGATCAATTACAGCCCATTGTTTATGGGGACTAAACAAACTTGATGCTACCAAGAACCATTGAAGGTATTCAGTCGTGCAAGGCAATCGAAATCGTGTATCTAGACATAAAGACATACATTATTAATGCAACTATGAGCCACAAGGGCCCTTCTTGGTTGCACTCTGGCCACTCAACCAGTTGCCCACCAAATTCGTCGATCAGCCCTCCCTGGAATACTGAAAAGCAAGCCCTATATTCTTATAATGATTGTTTATGCTGTGTTTAAAGATGTTCAATGTGCTGCTACTGACAATGGTTTCTGGCAGCTGGTTCCAGTGTTCCACTACCCTGTTGGTCAAGAAAGTTTGCCTTAACCTTGTTCTGCTGTGGTTAACTTTAATTTTGAATTGATGACCTCTAATTGCATTATTTCTATCAAATTCAAACATTTCCCCAAGATATCCTTTCTCCAGACCATTGACCAATTTAAAGACCTCGATGAGATCTCCACTCAGCCTTCAATATCTAAGTGAAAACATATTCAATTTCTTCAATATTTCCTCATAAGTCAGGTTGCTTATACCATTAACCATTTTTGTAGCCCTCTTTTGTACTGTCTCTAAAAGCCAACAATCTTTTTCATAGCTAGGAGACCAAGCTTGGATGCAGTATTCCAAATGTGGCCCGACATGCACAGTAAAGCTTCGTGATGACTTCCTCACTTCTGCATGATGCATTCATATTTATATACCCAAGCATTCTCAGTGCCTTCTTCCTGGCTTCCTTGGTCTGTTCTGATGCCCCCAATTTTGTGTTTAGAATAACGCCTAAATCCTTCTTCTGTTGAGTCACTAATAGTGCTTGTCCACCCATCAAGTATGGAGCCTTCATATGCTGCTTACCTACATGCGTGATTCAGTATTCAGTATAAAAGAACAGCTAGCGAGAGATGGGCTGTGTGGACGAAGCAGGGCATCTCCGGCAGGTAGGCATATCGATCTATGAACACTCGAATGTGTTTATCTGCGTGTGTGTGTGTGTAAGGGGGGGGGTATGATGTACAGTTCACTTGGGAAAAGCTGAGACTGACTTAGGTAATTACTGGCAGCTGATAGCAATGTCGCCCCTTCAGTCAAGTTCCCTTATCGAATTTCTTGGATCCCAAGGTCATCAGAGAGTGTCATGGGAGGTGAAGGTGTTGAATCGGGGTACCTAACCGAAAATTGCGTTGAGCAGGGAATGGGACAGTGGCAGATGCCGGGGAAGGGGTGGGAGACTGAGGGAAAGTGCCTTCCTATGGAAAGGTGGCGCTCGTCTGACCGGGAAGATGCTGCCTCCAGGTAGGCTCGAGCGCACCCCCCCCCCCAATCCATCTTTATTTTGAAGGGCTCCAGCTTGATTTTTCGTCGAATACCGATTCGGGTTTTGTGGTCACATTGTGCGCACGTGTGGCCCTAGACGCCAATTTTGTTAAGACTCGACGGACTACCGATGGGAGATGTGGGTTCCGAGCGCGATATTTTGGGGGACCGGTTCGAGTTTGTGTGACGCGTTGTACTTCGCTGTTTCGCCAATGCGATTTTCGGCTTCCTGTTGCAAGTTCTCGGGCGTCGGAGCGAGTTTTCCGGGGCCCACCGTATTTATTTAATGACCCCTGCGCGAATGCTGGTGGACCGACGCAAATTTGTGTGGCCCAAGCGAGACTTTCGGAGCCACAGCACGATTCCCGAGAGCTTATCCCTCTCAGGATGGAGGGGGAATTTGCCCCTTTGATATGCCCATGCGGCCACTAAGGGAGTATTTTTTTTTGTTGTTGTCCTAGAATGACATTCCGGTTAAGAATTGATTTTTGGAGCAGCAGCAGGATTTGAGGCCCAGCGCGATCTTTTGGGCCTGCAGTGTGATTGTCCAGGGCTGCGACGGGACTATTTTTTAGGCCAATGTCGTCTATTGGGCCCGACGTCCTTTGCTTGGAACCCTAGCGCGAGCTTCAGCGGCCTCGATACTTTGTGTGGGTCCAATACGTTTTTGGGGCTTTTGGCGTCATTGTTGGTCCTTAGGGTGATTATCCATGTTTGGATTATTTTGGTTTCTCCAGCTTCATTTTTTTGGCCGCAATGAGACTGTTGTGGAACGACCCGTCCTACCTCTAGAGTGAATTTCATAGTCCGGCCGTGAATTTTTGGTAACCTCAGGCTCAGCGTGGTTTTCAGGGGCCCCAGCCGGATCTTTTTGGGCCCATATCATGCTAGTCAAGTACCTCGGCACGACTTCTACTATTTCTTTGGGGCTTCTTCTTGCAAATTATAGGCCTCATTTCCCGTCTTAAGGATCTCGTCTAATTTCCTGGAGTCTCAATACCAGTTTTCAATGATTCCTTATGTGTCCTATCCTCCTCCATATTCAATGGTCCTCTCGTCTTTGAGGGCCTCCTCTTACATCCTGGGGCCTGTTTAGCATAGCATGGTGCTTGCTCTCATGCTCCAGGAACATTATCTGCCAAATTATGGCCCTCCTGCCCTGTCCCCTGTCTTGAGGGATCTTCAATTTTCGAAACCTCACATCCTTCAATGCCTGCTGCCACTCCCATCTTAAGGGCCTCCTCTCATTAACTTGGAACTCTTTCCCTGGAACTCTATTTCTCTTATAGTCCTTTTTTAAATTAGGGGACTCCTCTCACGTCTTGGGGTCGTCCTGCTTTTGGTATTGATTCGACCTGGGGGCCTCCTCCAAATCTCCGTTCTACGTCTCTTATAGGGACCTGATATTGTCCTGTTGTGGGAAATTCCTTTTCGTTCTGGGGGCCTCCTTTTCGTCCTGGGGTGCCTCCTTTTCATCCTGGGGACCTCCTCTTCGTCCTGGGTGCCTCCTTTTCGTCATGGGGACTCTGTTTCGTTCTGGGGTCTTCTCTTCGTCCCTGGAGCCTCGTTTTTGTCCTAGGGCCTTCTTTTCGTTCTCGAGGCCTCCTTTTCGTTCTGGGGGCCTCCTCCCGATCTCTCTTCTACGTATCGTATAGGTACCTGATGATATTGCCCTTGGGAGCCTGCTTTTCGTCCTGGGGCCTTCTTTTCGTCCTGGGGCCTCCTTTTCGTCCTGGGGGCCTTCTTTTCGTCCTGGGGGTCTCCTTTTCGTCCTGGGGGCCTCATTTTCGTCATGGGGGTCTCCTGTTCGTCCTGTGAGCCTTCTTCATGGCCTGAGGGTCTCCTTTTCGTCCTCCGGGCCTGTTTTTTCGTCCTGGTGACCTCTTGTTTGTCCTGTGGAGCCTCCGCTTCGTCATGGGGGCCTCCGTTCTGTCCTGGGATCCTTTTCGTCCTGGGGGCCTCCTTTTCGTCCTGGGGCCTCCTTTTCGTCCTGGGGGCCTCCTTTTCGTCCCGGGTGCCTCCGTTTCGTTCTGGGAGCCTCCTTTTCGTCCTGGGGCTCTTTTTTCGTCCCGGGGCGTCCGTTTCGTCCCGGGCGCCTCCTCCCAATCTGTGTTTTACGATTTTTATAAGGGGCTGATATTTCCTGGGGGCCTCATTGTCAGTATATATACTGACGGCGCATATATACTGCCTCTTTGACAGCATTATTTTTTGTCCCGTTAGCCTCCTAACTCACCTTTTTTCCTGTGTATTTCCGGATAGGGGCCTCCTTAAATTTCAGGAGGGGCGGCGACCCCCCAGTCTCACAGCAGAGGGCGGGGGGATTGCTCCCGCTGCCCTCCGGTGGCGACGCCCATGTATATATATATATATATATATATATATATATATATATATATATATATATATATATATATATATATATATATATATATATATATATATATATATATATATATATATATATATATATATATATATATATATATATATATATATATATATATATATATATATATATATATATATATATATATATATGTATATATATATATATATATATATATATATATATATATATATATATATATGCATGTGTATGTATGTGATATAACCGTAGGGTTCAACGTTTAAACTTCATCCCAATTGGGAGAGCCCATTCGATCATTGAGGTGGCCCAGTGACCCACCTTAGCATATACAAAATACATCCATCTATTTTTAACATTTGTATATTTTGATGGGCATACAAAAGTTGACTTACGACCATGAATGGAAAAGGCAGTCAGCTAAGCTTCCTTTACCTGAATTCTCCTCCAATCGATGTTACCCAGATGGCAGTGCTATCATGGCTTTCGATATTCTTTACTGACCTCAGATCACAACGTGGTATCACCTGAAATAACGGCAGGCGACCATCATTGGTGTATATTTCTGAAAGCCATTGGGAGGGCACGACGCATGAAGGAAATGGGCAGTAGGGCACAGCGTCCTTGATAAATTTTGGATTCGAGATTCGGCCATACGATTTTGAGATGTAATCGAGTGTGCTGATTTCAAATTCGAAAGCTGTTTTTGGATCAAAGCATTTTCTGGTCCGCAAATTTACACTTTTCTGCAGGTATGTTTCCTAACTTTTTGCTAAATATGGGACTATGGACACAAAGGCAGGTCTGAAAGTTGTGTGACTGTTATATTCATGATGTTCACACCAAAATACCTATGATTACCACTTTTCAGCGCGCTAAAGCGTATATTAGATATATTTCTGACGGTTTCTCTGGTCCGTCCGACACATCTATCACTAACGCCATCTATAGGTTTTTTTCATTAACTCGGAAAATTGACTCTCAGTGAACTAGACATATGTCAAAAGCCTGTCCAGTACACATCTAAAATTTACACTAACGAACTGAAAACTGATGCCTAGGTTCCCTCAGGGGGGGATCCAGGGGGAGACAATAGTAGGTATGTTGAAAAAGGCAAAGGCAGGTTCGTATACAAAATACAAAAAGCGAATACGTTTCTTGAAAACTTCAAATAACATAAAACAAGCTTTGAAATATCATAGTAATCGTTTGTAATGTAGGAAATCATTGCATAACACACAGGACTACCGTTTAGTGATCGCCTGAGGGAAATGATAGATATCTTAAGGACAGAATGCATAAAGTACAGTTTTGTGTGGCCTTTTTACTACTCCACGTCATTGGCCTACTTCATAGCTTCCATTATATCCTTCTTAGAGAGGAACACTGGCAACTGTTTTCTGTGGTGGGCGCTGGCGCGGACAGAGCCATTCGGGCCTCCAGACCTTTCCAGCGGCTGTCGTGACGTGCTGGACCGCCCGCTCCGTCGACTGGGCATTCGCAGGGAACGGAGGGACATCTAGCGGCATGGATATAATCCTCCTGAGTTCTGTTGTGGCGATTCGGCACGCAAACACAGGTTCCGTGATCTCTGTGTCGTTCCAGTCGATCAGTTGTATAAGTGATGAGGCGGACATGTTGATCTTGGGGTTCCTTCTCGTCCTTGGCGACTTGTCCCGGTACTCTGCTCCTCCTCTCACACCGATGATCTTTTCGATGGCAAACTTCCTATCTTCAGGTTGTTCGCTGGCGAGAAGGGACAGCAGGAGGCTCTCAGGATGGGCGTACCAGGCGGAAGACCGAACACAGCGGGTAACCGCCGCCTGAACCTCTTCTGTTTGCGTACGAAGGGTCCGGAGATGGGTTATTATGTGTTCGGGTGCGTCCACGATTTTGGGCTTCGTCTTAATCTCAAAGTAGCACTTGAAATATACGTTGACGCAGAACTCTGCCAGCCCTCTCAGGATCTCATTTCTTGCATACTTGCAGGCAGACTTCCAGCTTTCACCGCCCGACATAGTTCGTAAGAGACCTTCTGGTCTGTTGACATGCTGTCAAGTACATCTTCTGGGATCTCCACATATTCCTCGCCTTCAGCTAGCCGTTCAAACGCTAGATCATACCTCATGCCTGCAAGTATGCAAGAAATGAAGCCTGGCAAGTTGAACCACGCGCGCTGGTTGACAACAGGTGAGAGGATAGTGTACTTGTGGACCAGGCAGCACGGCCTCACCGACTCAAACAAGATAATTCTGAGACGGCTGGCAGAGTTCTGCGTCAACGTATATTTCGAGTGCTACTTTGAGATTAAGACGAAGCCCAAAATCGTGGACGCACCCGAACACATAATAACCCATCTCCGGACCCTTCGTACGCAACCAGAAGAGGTTCAGGCGGCGGTTACCCGCTGTGTTCGGTCTTCCGCCTGGTACGCCCATCCTGAGAGCCTCCTGCTGTCCCTTCTCGCCAGCGAACAACCTGAAGATAGGAAGTTTGCCATCGAAAAGATCATCGGCGTGAGAGGAGGAGCAGAGTACCGGGACAAGTCGCCAAGGACGAGAAAGATCAACATGTCTGCCTCATCACTTATACAACTGATCGACTGGAACGACACAGAGATCACGGAACCTGTGTTTACGTGCGGAATCGCCACAACAGAACTCAGGAGGATCATATCCATGCCGCTGGATGTCCCTCCGTTCCCTGCGAATGCCCAGTCGACGGAGCGGGCGGTCCAGCACGTCACGACAGCCGCTGGAAAGGTCTGGAGGCCCGAGATGGCTCTGTCCGCGCCAGCGCCCACCACAGAAAACAGTTGCCAGTGTTCCTCTCTAAGGATATAATGGAAGCTATGAAGTAGGCCAATGACGTGGAGTAGTAAAAAGGCCACACAAAACTGTACTTTATGCATTCTGTCCTTCAGATATCTATTATTTCCCTCAGCCGATCACTAAACGGTAGTCCTGTGTGCTATGCAATGATTTCCTACATTACAAACGATTACTATGATACTTCAAAGCTTGTTTTGTGTTATTTGAAGTTTTCAAGAAACGTGTTCGCTTTTTGTATTTTGTATACGAACCTGCCTTTGCCTTTTTCAACATACCTACTATTGTCTCCCCCTGGATCCGCCCCTTGAGGGAACCTAGGCATCAGTTTTCAGTTCGTTAGTGTAAATTTTAGATGTATACTGGACAGGCTTTTGATATATGTCTAGTCA
Organism: Imbricaverruca yamaguchii; assembly: GCA_034440575.1. NCBI lineage: Eukaryota > Metazoa > Arthropoda > Thecostraca > Neoverrucidae > Imbricaverruca > Imbricaverruca yamaguchii. Next base: position 220,783 of record JAOTOL010001316.1, read on the forward strand.
AATGAGTCAATTTTCCGAGTTAATGAAAAAAGCACCTATAGATGGCGTTAGTGAGAGATGTGTCGGACGGACCAGAGAAACCGTCAGAAATATATCCAATATACGCTTTAGCGCGCTGAAAAGTGGTAATCATAGGTATTTTGGTGTGAACATCACGAATATAACAGTCACACAACTTTCAGGCATGCCTTTGTGTCTATAGTCCCATATTTAGCATAAAGTTAGGAAACATACCTGCAGAAAAGTGTAAATTTGCGGACCAGAAAATGCTTTGATCCAAAAACAGCTTTCGAATTTGAAATCAGCACACTCGATTACATCTCAAAATCGTATGGCCGAATCTCGAATCCGAAATTTCTCAAGGACGCTGTGCCCTAATGGGCAGGTCCAAATGCATCGGGGTTCATATCACATACAATCCCATGTTACAAGTTACAAAGTGACCACCCAAAGCGTGCGAAGTTGCACCCCTGGTACCCATCAGTGGACCCAACCACTATAAGACACCATGCTAGGGGATTTGTAATACTCTGTTTCGAATGGTGTTAACCACATCCTTTCATTTCTTACTTACGATTTTCAATCCGAATAGGTATCTTCACCACCAAAGAAGAAGTGCCAACAAGCCTTAAAATACATCCATGATCGAAAACCGTCACATCGCAATGCACACATCCCCACTTTATCACGTCGCGCACATCCCCACTTTATCAAAATAATTTCCTCCTTTCTCTGTTATTAACCATTTCCATTAAGTATTTCCGATCAGATCCTCATACACCGTCTCGGGGGGGGGGCTTCTTATATACCCACCTCTAATTTCCAAACTAGGCGTTGCATGGAAACGAAATTAATGGCGTCATCTTGTAGCTTGTGGTTTGGGTCAGTATGAAGTAAAGCATGGCATGTTTATTTATGGATCTGTTTTAGAACATTTATATATTAAAGGTTTTCGGATTTGATTTTTGCGGTCTGTTGCCATACTGGGATTAAAAATATTTGATGATGTAGATAGAAGGAATTGGTTCAAGTTTCGCTTCTCACAAAGCATGTTCAACTTTTGGAGAAAAGTTTGTATCTTGCCTAAGGCATCCAGTTCACCGGCGGCAAGCTAACGTGTGATCTGACAGCCGACAGCATGGGCGACTAATTATGTCATCAACTGCAACATATAATGTGAGTTAACTTGCAACTAACTATGGTTTGTTTGTATGTGAATCTAAGGGACATCCGTGCAACTAAAAATCCGTTGGAACTGCGTCTTTTGGGCTGACCGTTGAAATGTTGGGATTGTAGATAATTACCAAAAACGATAGAAGAAAATAGCTTGAACGACGCGAAGAAACATGTCAAAAAACGTTTGGAGGTACGCTTTGATCTTGCCTTAGGCGCCTGGATCAAATGTCACACTGGGTCAAAATAGTAATGTCTTGACCTTCGACAGCATTAGTCGTGTATGATGCCATGTTGTATAGCACATGGTATAGGTCAGCTTGAAACCAAATATGGCGAAATGTGTCCATTGGACAGATTTTGGGAAGTTCCTGTCATTGACGAAGTGTTGACAAATTGTTTTTCCCTGACCTTTGCCACATTGTGATTGAAAATATTCAATAATGGAGATAAAAGGAAAGAGTGGTCGCGGAGCGAAAGAGCATGTCACCATGACTCTGGTCTGTCGTATGATCTGTGCATTTGGTACCGCTCTATAAGATGTTTCAGAACGTGTGTAGCGCTTTCGGGATCAGTTTGAAGCAAAACTAGTTTGCTGACTCTCTTATGCCGTAACGTTTTACTCGCTCATCGGTATGATTATGTACATACAATCAAAGCTTGGTTTTTGGTGCCACACCATGCCTAAATAATACATGGGTGATAGGCTTTTTTCTTCTTATCTCGTGTGTTAGAACCCATGCATAACTTCACAATGACGACGGTTTACTATTTTCAGACGATACCTCGAGGCACACCATCTGCCTATGGGGGATTCCACATGCTACACTATTTGATGGTGTTAACAAGAACAATATACCGATGTTCCCCACAACTAAATATTCGGTTGTTGCTGGAGATGTGGTGCTGGTGACCGCTGACGAGGAAATCAACCTTCTATTCTGTCATGCTACTGTGCCATCCATTGTATCAGAATATTACTCATTCCTTGCTGAACCTGCGATTCACTGCGAAGTTCAACGCGTTTTTGTACAACGTGCAACGGTGCAACGTATGCATCAACGATCATGTGTCGGTGCCCCAGAAAGTGCTAAAGTTCAGGCAGTAAAAGACTAAAGGGTTTGTGATGCACCGTATTGAATAGTCGGCCTGATTGGAAGAAATCATCGTGATGAGTTTTGTTGCTTTAACTATTTTTTATATTGGCTGACTTGGATATTCGCTTCAATAAATTGCTTCCACCGAAGTCGCTGGTTTCACTGCGGAATGTTTCGACGGAGTGAAGCTTCATCCGATATACACAATATTGGGGGATAAAAACAGGTGCATGATGACGACGCCGAACAGTAGTCCGCCTGCAGTCTGTATCATACCAGGAGTCAAAGTTTGCACTGGTCTGAACCAGGTTCGCAGTCTGAACTACAGCACTAACGAAGCCTAAAGCTAAATTGGTACGGAACTGGTTGTTGATAAATTGTGAACAGTCACACACACACACACACTGTATATATATATATATATATATATATATATATATATATATATATATATATATATATATATATATATATATATGTATATATAGGCATGCTCTACTTCGCTCATTGCAAAGTAGGAAAATCGTATTCCTTTGTATTGCTCTTTGCATACGGATATATTAAAAGGGTATATCGCCTGTAAGCATCCTGTTTGCTGTAATATTTAAGATCGGTAACATGTAGCAAAATAAGTCATCCGTCCGCATAAATGCGGTTAGTCAGCAGCACCCGTGCGTTACTATCAAGGGTACCAATTTCGGTTTAAGGACCCAATAGGTGCTAAATGTGCTAGCACCATACGCGAACCGTACCCAGCAGGCACTGGTTCTTGGTGTGAGCAAAATCTAGCACCCCGGGGGTTATAAAACGCACGCACCATGCATATATTTAGCACTTGAAGTTTTGCGATGCGATGCCAACTCCAGAAAGGTGCTTAATTCAAGAAACGCTGTTGTGCTGGAAATTGACATTTCAAATAGCTTGAAATAGCTAGCCAATCTTTTTTTACAGTGTATGAAAGAAAGAGGCACCCTCTTGGAAAAAAATGTGCCCCTGAGATTATTTTCACATCTTTTGCCGGTGACAAGGAGCTGAGTGTCAGCAGCGTGTTGCGTTATTGTCACGTCTTTTGCCGGTGACAAGGAGCTGAGTGGCAGCAGCGTGCTGCGTTATTGTCACATCTTTTGCCGGTGAGAAGGAGTCGAGTGGCAGCAGCGTGTTGCGGGACTTCAATGTCGTTGTCAATATAAATGCTGGTATGGTTTCAAAGTATGTTGTGAAGCAAATGACCAAGTAGTGCTCCATGATAAACTACGATTGGATTTCGAACTGTGTCTGACAGGTACTCTCCACTTAGAGAGGTATTCAGATTTAATTTTGTCCATTTCGCTGTGTACAAAACCGCACCTATTGGGCATATCCACAATTGGTGATGTTCCGATTGTCCACTTTACCGTGCCAAGACATTAAGTAGCTGCAGAAGATGTAGTTACAGGGGGGGGGGGGGGCGAGGGAGAAAGAGGACTTTTGTGGCTACTTCTTCACAGTGAACGACATGGAATTAATGTTAAGTTGTTTTTAAGGGTGTTCACAGCGTCCACTCGTCCCGTGGATTCCGACGGCCCTCCAGACAATTGCACTCGGCCAAAATGTTGTCAATTCGAGTAGGAGGCGGAATAATGCAATATGTAGAGCACCTCAGTATTGGGTGAGGCTCGGTAATCTCCCACGTACATCCCACACCCACGTACACACTGCTGCTCCCGCCTCGTCACACCGACACTGCTGCTTCCGCCGTGTCACGCCGACACTGCTGCTCCCGCCACGTCACATCGACACTGCTGCTCCTGCCGCGTCACACCGACACTGCTGCTCCTGCCGTGTCACACCGACACTGCTGCTCCCGCCTCGTCACACCGACACTGCTGCTCCCGCCACGTCACACCGACACTGCTGCTCCCGCCACGTCACATCGACACTGCTGCTCCCGCCACGTCACATCGACACTGCTGCTCCTGCCGCGTCACACCGACACTGCTGCTCCCGCCACGTCACATCGACACTGCTGCTCCTGCCGTGTCACACCGACACTGCTGCTCCCGCCTCGTCACACCTACACTGCTGCTCCCGCCGTGTCACACCGACACTGTTGCTCCTGCCGCGTCACACCTACACTGCTGCTCCCGCCGTGTCACGCCGACACTGTGTGCCAGTCTCGCCTCTGCGTCAATCTCGTCACCAAGTCTGTTACGCTGGTCTCGCCACCAAGTCTGCTATGCTGGTTTCACCACCCTGAAAAAGTCCTGCAGGATCCTCAGAAAATCCCAACAATCCTACATGATCCTGCATAATTCCGCAGACACTCCACACGCGATCCAGACACACGATCCTGCAGGACAATCCAGCAGGATTTGATAAATCTTGAAAACTGTCCTACATAATTGTAATGGCATGCATAACTGTCCTGCAGGATTTTCATATACATTCACTCACTCAAGTCTTTTTCAAGGGTTTGATGTGATAAATCACCAGTGGCAGATCTGGGGGAGGGGAACTGAGTTATGCGCTCCTCCACTCCCCCACCGCCGTGGAATTTAGCATCCCTCCGAGAAGGTTCGAGTGCACCTTTTCGAATTTTTCATCCAGAGGCGCCCCTCCAGGTATTTTCGCAATAGCACCCCTACGAAGAAATGTCACCTCCCAGACAAATGCCCCCCCCCCCCCGCTCCGATGACAATTTCTGAACCCACCCTTGACAATCACGCATTATGTTTTCCTAGCTCTGAATCTAAAGATAGCAACGGTGAACCCGATGTGGCCAAGTTCCTCATCGCATAACCTTAAATGGGCTGGCTTGTTTATAATTACATGCCTATGGAGAATATTCTGTCTCCTCAATCGTTCGCATCACTTTGCCACCCTAACCACTGCACGGGTGGAGCGGAGTTGTTACGACTTCCTTATAATTTCAAAATGGAGAATTAGCGATATGGAGCAAACACCGGCGTATTGCACGCAACGAAATCTCGAGAATGGTGTCGGATTTTTGTATCTTGGGTCAACGGACAATATTTCAGGTCACCTTAAATGCAATGCTTGGCAAAAATCGACCGGGCACAGTACGCGATTGGGCACACCGGCAGGGGCCCACCACGGCCCCCACCGATAAAACCTGGAACGTTGGCGCAACAAGCAGCCCGGCCGGGGCCCAACACGGGCCTAATCCATCACCACGCGTTTATATCAACCTTGCACTTCGCTGGCCAGCCGGCGCTCAGTCCGGGCCTAGTCAGGGCCCAGCTCCGCAACACAACGCGCTGTGAGCCATGCCACGCGATGAACTCGGCGTGCTGCATGCGCATTGTGGTGATAGCTGTGTGACACCATGTGCGACGTATGAAAAAATACATTTACGAAAACTGTGAATGCACTCCTGGGTAATGTTTTGTGTGTGCGAGACTGTCTTCTCCCCATTGGTAATCGGCGCTATGGAATTGTAATAGTCTCAACCCGTTGAATTTGAATCGTTGAGCGTCATGAACGCGCAAAAGGTGCCGTGTTCAAGACGTGGGAGGCCGGCCGCAGTCAGTCATCAATTGGAGGTTTGGAGGAATAAATATGTGAGATGTTAGATTGAAATATCCAAGACCTTTTCATTCATTCAATCCACCAATGTGGACGTATTGAGCACAACTTTTGTTGGTCATAGAATCAGGTTTGGAAACAGAGGCTCTTCCTGTTTATTTTGGATTCATAATATTATCCCGCAGACAAATATAATTTGTCTTCTTTTGAGGTTGAATGGCGGTGAATGGACGTCTGGCTATAAATTGATAGGTGATGAAGTACGCTATATTCACTGGAAAGTGCAAATTCAGATTCTAGTATTGCAAGTTCTGAAGAACAATATCTGGTAAATGTGCGCCTTAAGGTGCTTTATTAATTCTTGGAATGTATCATTCTAATGCAATGTTTATGGATGTGGCCAATATGATGGGACTACTCATTGTCCGTGCAAATGTTTCCTTTTTAAGCTCTAAGCAAAATGACACCAAAAAATGGGATTTGAGTTCGGTAACATAGCATCATAAAAAGCTATTCTTATTTTTTCATGTAGCATAGCGCCACATCTATACTTGCTTAACCTGCCTTTAAATAACAAGAATTCCAAAATTAATATCAGAAAAGTTAAAGCAATATACCTTCTGAGAATTTTCCAAATTAAATAAGAACCTAATCAAACCTAGCCTAACATAAGCTGATTTTGAAGAAAAAAAAAGTTTCAAATTCCTTGTGAGAACCAAAAATGTATTTCTTTAAAAAAAACAAATCTTCCAACTTCAAAAACCTAAACTAACTAACATAGCCTAACAACAGGGGCGTCGATTTCTATCCTTTTGTTGGGGCCATGGTCCCCACAATGTTGATCTTGCCCCCGCCCCTAATGTTGATTTTGCCCCCTCCCCACAATAATACATGCTGTTTTTATGTTCATAAGCAAGCTAAAGGGAAAAAAGAAGAAAGCACAATGCTGCATAGAAAACTTAACTGATGGCTCTTAGCCAGCATATTTTGTCCTGAAAAGAAACAGATTAGGTTTAGATAGTGGACTGACTCCACCTTTTGCTGCAAAATTGACGGACGTATTCTACGGACAAACAAGAATGTGCATGAGCGGATCAGATGACATTCCCGTTTGAACTGTACAATCATGGTGCCTACATTTGTGCATCTATCAGCGAGGCGGGTTCCACCCGCATAACATCACATTTCACGGACACCACCACCGCAACGAGATCACGTCTCAACTTCATTTACCGAGGCTATGATTACACTGAATGTTACAAAACAAATACAGATACTCATACGCAATGTCGCCAAGGCAGCTGACGCGCACAAAAATATCAACTCCACACAATAGATGGCAGTGTAAAATATGCATAATACTTGACCTGACCTAATACCATTGACATTGCCGCATATTTGAAAGCGGAATGTCCATATTATTATTTGATCAAGTTCTACAGTAAAAGTTTTCCTCGTACTGCGATAAGAAGAGATACTTTGGCCTGACCTCTGTTTAATAAACTTGACCTTGGTTAACACGCGCCCTGGAGGTCCTCTAAAAATTACGCGCACTGGAGGGTGGGGCAGATTCCTCACCCTAAGATCTCGGGTCTTATTAAGTCTAGAGCAACAAAATTCGCAGGGAGGATGGTGAACGATCGTGAACTCTATTGTGTGCAAATTTCAAGACCTTAGGTCAATATCTTCAAGGTCAAATGAGGTCAAAATAGTACAATTTTCTGATTTTGCGCAGCTTGGCTTCTCATTCTTATGGATTATTGTGGGGGTCCAAACGCTCCAAAATTGGCACTAATGGTGTTTTGGACATTACTAATGATGCAATACAGATGCCTGATCCGTCATTTGACCTCAGGTCACCTATATAGGAGCACTTTATCAGGCCATTACTTGCTCCAGTTACCGGAATCGAGATTCCCACCCGACTGCTCCGTTGGGCGGCTCAGCACAATCGGCTTCGCAAAGAAAGGAGTGAAATGCATGAATTAAGTATGGAAACGCTTCGGCACACAATGACAAACAGTAGATTTCGGATGTGTAGAGAGTAACATGCAAAGCGACATCAGTCGCATGACTGCATTTATGACAACATTCCAGGTGACCAAGTTTGGTTCTATTAGCCTGTTATGAGCCATTTAGCCACACACGTGCAGACGACCACCCCCCCCCCCCCCAAAAAAAAAAAGGGGGGGGGGGAGAAAAAAAACCCACCCCTCCCTCTCCCAACAAAAAAAAAAAAAAAAAAAAAAAAAAAAAAAAAAAAGCTAAAAAAAAAAAAAAAAAAAACAACACAACTACCAAAAAAAAAAAAAAAAAAAAAAAAAAAAAAAAAAAAAAAAAAAAAAAACAAAAAAAAAACAACCCTAAAACAACCCCCCAAACCCACCCAAAAAAAAAAATAAATATTAAATAAAAAAAAAAAAAAAAAAAAAGGAAAGGGAAAGAAAAAAATAAAAAAAATTTTATAATAAAATTAATTTTTAAATATTTGATACCAACACCAACAAAAAAAACCAAAAACTAAAAAAAATAAATTTAAAAAAAAAAAAAAAAAAAAAAAAAAAAAAAAAAAAAAAAGAAAAATATGAACTTGACCTGACTTCACCTCGGCGACCTAACATGACTTTTAAATTATATAGCATAACAATATGCATCAAACAAGTCGCTAGTGTTGTCAAGAACACCTCCCTTTTGCCAATATACGGGAAGCGCATCATTACCGATTTTCGTGGTCTGGTGCTACGATTTTCTTTTACTTTAGCGGTCCCTAACTTGCAAAACCTTTCGGACGATTTTCATTTTTCTTGTTTTACGCAATGCGCTGGTCATTTCTAAGCAGATATGCAAGCAATGGCGTATATCGGCCGGTACAATATGTAGTTATGTACGAAAATCCGAGGGGTGGGTGGATTTCACCCACCCCTCTCCAGGGGGTGTGTTAGCCGGTCGTGAACTCGACCTGACTTGACCTCGGTGACCTGACATGACTTTGAAACAATATAGCATAACAATATATATCAAACAAGTCGCTAGTGTTGCCAAGAACACTTTGTTTTTGCCAATATACGGGAACAGCATCAGCGCCGATATTTGTGGTCTGGCACTGGGAATTTTTTTTACTTTAACAACCCCTAACTCGAAAAATTTTCGGGCGATTTTCCTTTTTTTCTTATTTTAAGCAACGCACCGGTCATTTCTAAGCAGGTACACAAACAATGGCGTATATCGACCGGTACAATATGTGGTTATATACGAAAAACCGGAGGGGTGGGCGGATTTCGCCCCCCCCCCCTCTTCCAGGGCGCGTGCTAAAATTTGGGTAGGCAGTTATTTGATTTCATGAAATAACAACATGATCTGGATTTCGTGTTGCTATGCTGCAACTACTGCGAATGGTGGAATATTTGAGATTTTGAAATATTATCCTCCTTGATCCGTTCCAAGTCAATTTCAGGGCAATTATAAATCAAATTTGTGAAAGAGGCCAGGAAGGCAAATATGGTGGGTCGAACCACCACGAAAGATACAAAAAACTCCGGACTTAACCTTATGGAGGGAAATGATTACAAGTACTAGCATGGCTGCAGTAAAAATGCTCCTGTTGTGACACACCTGTTGCGTGGACCATTCCAATTTTAACGATTTGAGCACTGTTTTAATTTCTGACATTATTCCTGGTTTCCGAAAATGTGTACCTTTTATTTCCGACTCCAGAGCAAAAACATAATAATTCGAGCCGACATGTCCACATCAAAGCCGTCACATGACACTTCTGAGAGTCTCCTGGGTTGACCGTTTCGGACTCCTTGGCCATGACCGGAGTTGTGGCCAAGGAGTCCATGTACCCAGTGCTTCCTACTCGTGCTTTTGGCTGCGCCATTGGGTACGGGTGGAGTTTTTAGAACTGCTGTAGAAAATCGTAGAACGATTGCGTTGATTGATGTATGTGATCCGTTGTGCATTTTGGTTTGCTCGGTGTCGCGTGTGGTGACTAACTAGACTCGGCGATCACGATGACTACATCAATGCACATGTTTGATCAGAGGACATCGTCTTCGATTCCTATGATCCTGTGGAAGCTGTGCCCCCTTCCCTGCCCTAAATTCGCCCCACCAAAACTTTGGCTTCATACCTCCCTAAGGATAGGCACCAAGGAAATAACTTCACCCATCGTCATCACAGTTCAGCCCTGCTGTGCTCCAATGCTAGATTATTGCCGATGTGTTTGTGTTTGTGCCTGCGAATCGGCGCAGAAATATTTATTTAAGTCGTGTGTTTGTTAGTGTGTGGAGTAAGGGGAGGGTGACGGTGACGTTGACGATGACGATGATGATGACAATGATGTTCAAGGTGACGATATGCCCGAGTCCACTGTATGACACTGTAATAGCATATTATGACTCACAGTTTGTATTAACATTTACTGTGCACTGCTCTCTTGCTTATGTGACTTCACCTGCTACCGGACGATTTTTCCTGTTGGCGAGGATGCTGAATAAGCATAAACATACACATCATAAAATAAAAATCAGAATTATTAAGGTTTGAAAATATAGTGCACGAAATCCGATGAGTTTTTGGTCGGGGTGGTTCTAGTACACTCCCCCCCCCAAATGTTTTTAAAAAATCGGCACTCCTGCCCAACAATATTTGTTAAAATTTCTTTCGATTTCATTTGATTTGTATTAGTACTTTTGACGACTTCGTGGTTAGTCAAAATGTATTTGCTTAAAAAAATAAAAGCGTTACAAATTTGTCTTGTTACCACCTTCAAGCAAAATGATACTCAATATCCTCCATGTTTGATTACCCCGAGCATTTTAATTTCCTTCACATCCAAGACTACAAAGCACAAATCCAACCCTTGATATATGCAACAGGTCATCCATATTCATACCTGGTGTTTTTCAGATATGATTAAAGGAGAAACTAAACATTCCTCAGTCAAATCGACACAGGTATTAGCTTCTGAAGATCATTGAAGGGAGGGACAAAATGCATGAAAGCAATGGACAGGCCAAAATATATTGGAGGGGCACACTTCATAGTCCCATGCTAAAAGTACATTACTGTGGATAGGCCGCTATCAAAGGGGCACTTGCCCCTTGAAAAGTATATAGAGCAGCACCACTGCTTTTGGGTATAAATATGTTTCGTTCTTTGCTTGAGTTTATGCGTAGAAGACCTTGAAATCAAATAGAGAGCAACATATAATAAAAGGGTAGGAGCACTACAGCATAGGTATTACTGATAGAATAATTGGCTATAGCAATAATTTCAATGATTTAAAGACATAAAGACACAAAAGATCAGTGAAACTACGAGCCACAAGGGCCCGTTTTTGTTGGACAATGAACACTCAACCAGTTGCCCATCAAATCCGTCGATCAGCCCTCCCTGGAATACTGAAAAGCAAGCCCTCTATTCTTATAATGATTGTCTATGCTATTTTTAAGATTTTCAATGTGCTAGTACTGACAATGGTTTCTGGCAGATGGTTCCAGTGTTCTATTACCCTGTTGGTGAAGAAAGACTGTCTTAACCTTGTCTTGCTGTGATTAACTTTAATTTTGTATTCATGACCTCTAATCGCATCATTTCTGTTAAATTCAAATATTTCCCTGAGATATCCCTTCTCCTGACAATGAACAAATTTAACCCGTCCCGTCTCGGGGGGAGGGGTCTTCAACTGACCCCCTTCAGGTTTTTCGCGGATAGCGGACGAACGACGGGCGGCAGCGCGCCCAAATTTGGCATACCTTTTCCCACATCAATTTGACATGCTGATTCAAAAATTTTAGGTCAGGCATCTAGGGTCAACGAGTTAGTCAAGGTCAAGTGAGGTCACCTCTAAAAAAGTTCAACCAATCGTCATGCTTTAACGGATACAGATATTTCAATGAAACTTTCAGCGTTTGCTTATCTTTACGGATGCAATGAAACGTACGAGTTGAATTTTTATCTTTTTTTTCGTTTTTGACTACATATACCTTTTGCGTATTTGTCAAATTGCAATTCAAATACAGGATTCTGGCTAAAGTAAGCATTGTTTGTTAGGGAAAGTCAACTTCCAACAACGTTTCTCGGTATGCTCTACACATTGGAATAGTAAAATTAAAGAAAACTTTAAAACTCAAAATTTTGAAATATCAAAAAATATGTTTGATTTTTGGGGAGCCAAAAAACATTATAACTCTGGTAGATTTCGCTGTCCTCTCATTCCAAATAAATTTTGTTTTTCATATATCCCCAAAATTAACTCCTCAGAATCAAAAACATGTAACTCGTGAAAAGTCGTGAATATCTAGCCCACCTGGTGACGTCACTTTTGGGGACAATTGTTTTGGGGGGTGGACCCGGACCCTACTCGTCGAGCGCTTTCCGATGACACCTCTTCCGTTTTCGTGCGATGCTTAGTTTTGATTTTAGAGGGGGGTCTTCAACTGCCCCCCCCCCCTCACGAGACGGGGTGGGAGCATTTGACCGGAAAGACGGCGCGAGTTAAAGACCTCGATAAGATCTCCTCTCAGTCTTCTGTATCCAAGTGAAAACGTATTAAATTTCTTCGATCTTTCCTCATATGCCAGGTTCCTTATGCCATTAACCATTTGTGCAGCCCCCTTTTGTAGTCTCTCCAAAAGCCAACAATCTTTTTCATAACTAAGAGACCAAGCTTGGATGCAGTATTCCAAACGTGACCTGACACATGCACATATGTAAAGCTTTCTGATGACTTCCTCACTTCTGTATGATACATTTCTATTTATTTCAACAATCATTCTCAATACCTTCTTCATGGCTTCTTTGGTCGGTTCTGATGCCAAGTTTATGTTTAGAATAACACCTAAATCCTTCTCCTGTTGAGTCCCTGATAGCACTTGGCCACCCATCAAGCATGGAGCCTTCATATGCTGCCTACCTACGTGCATAATTTTGCACATATCTGTTGTAATGTGTATGCCGTGAGCTGAATTTGAAGTTCCGTTTCGTATGATACCGTCAGGTGGCGGTGATACCAGATGACCTCACCGGCCCATTAGGTGCTGCCGCCTGCGGCGGAAATGCGGCGGAACCGGAAAAACAGTAAGGACGTGACGGCATTGTTCGTTTGGAGCTGGAGGAGTGAGCAGGGCGGAAGAATAAATCACGGACCGAAGATCCAGTCTCTCTGGAAAGTCGCGTCAGGAGGAATCGACACTCGAATATGGCGCAGCCGGGACGACAAGAACTGTTGGGAGAAGCCGAACACCTGACTTCTCTCAGATCGACAATGGCGTCCACCGCGAAGCCGCCATGGAGGATATCGCCGCCGGACAAACTCGGGCTTTCGGTGGACAGAGATGACTCGTTCAGAACATGGAAGGAAAGGTGGGATGATTACGCGCTCTTAGCGGAGGTAAGTCAACAAACACAAATCGTGCAAATGGCAATATTACGTGCGTGTCTGAGTGATGATACACTTCGTATCGTGCACAGTTTCGACACTGCACCAGCCGATCGAAATATGGATGCTGTACTCCGTCCCCTTACCACCTTTACTAGGGGACAGGTCAACGAGATGATTGAAAGGAGAAACTTGAACCTAAGAATGCAGCCAGAAGGAGAGAGTTTTGATGACTTTCTAGCTGCATTAAGAGACTTAACGACCACTTTCAACTTTTTTAATAAGTGCAAGGACAGTTTGATTCGTGATAGGATAGTGGTGGGGTGTCTTGACCCACTAGTCATCAAGAATTTGTGTGCCATCCCTCACTTAAGTTTAAGTAGTGCCATTGACATGTGCCGTGCAGAGGAAGCTGCAGAAAGGGATGCTGGCGCAATTTCAGCAGGCCGAGATAGACACATCTGCACCTACCGGATCCAGAGAACGCCCGGGCAGGCGCACCCTGGGTCGTTGAAGGGACGCTGACAGGACACGTCCAAGTGCAGCCGCTGTGGCCGTGCACACCAGCGAGATATCTGCCCTGCACCTGGCAAGGTCTGTGCCAAATGTAGCAAGATCGGACATTTTACGGTCGTCTGTCGGTCTCCTGCAACGCGTCGGTCAGAGTCCAGCCAGAAGAAGTACAGACCTCTGATAGGGTCAGTGATATCCAAAACGTCTTTGTCTTGTGCCCCAAGGGTGACTGTACAGGTTGGGTCACACAACATTAATGTGTCAGCCTTGCCAAACACTGGAGCAGACATCACCGTCGGTGGAGTCGACTTCATCACCCGCGTTGGCGGACATCTCGACAATCTCCTGCCACCAACAGAGAACCCAAAGTCAATCGACGGCTCTACCATCAGAGCACTTGGCATTCTGCCCACTACGTTGCGCATTGGTGCAGCTTCAACCAGCGCACATGTCCACATTCTGGAGGGCCCTAGAGGACTGCTGCTGTCATGGGAGTCCTGTCGTGACCTGGAGCTCATCCTTGAAGAGTATCCTCGACAGCTCAACGCTCTCACGACTACTCTCACTCCTGGTAAGAGGACCGCAGGTATTAAGGATGGAGATATCTTCACTGAATTCGCTGATGTCTTTGATGGGCAGATCAAGGTGATGCCTGGGGAGACATTCCATAGAAGGTACCGGATCACATGCATTGACTGCATCCCGGCGGGTACCGCTGGCGCTGAGGAAACCACTGGAGCCTGAGATCCAAAAACTTGAAAAGGAAGGCATCATCACTCCAGTTACCGAACCAACAGAGTGGTGATCTCCAATAGTGGTTCAGCCAAAGGTGCAAAAGCATGGCCAGAAGAATTCGATGCCAGGCATCCGCCTTCGTATTGATCTGACCAAGCTGAACCGTTGTGCGCAGGGAAATCTACCAGTCTAAAACACCCACAGAGTGTGTCACAGCGGTCGTTACTAATGAAGCACACTACTTCGCTCTCTTCGATGCAGCAAAAGGGTACCATCAGTGCCCCCTGGACCCTGCAAGCCAGCGTCTCACCACTTTTCTAACCCCATTCGGCAGGTACATGTTTCTGCGTGTTCCATATGGTGTTTCCAGCATCTCGGAACACTATAACCGCAGGATGGAAGAGGCCCTCATCGGTCTGCAGGGGATCGAGCGCTATGTAAATGACGTCATCATCTACGCCAAAACCCCTCAGTAACTTGAGCAGAGAGTGAAGGCCTTCTTGTAATGTTATCGCGAGAAGGGCATCTCACTGAATCAGGAGAAGGCCCAATACATGCAGACAGCAGTAACGTGTGCAGGACTACGGGTCTCAAGGGACGGATACCAACCGGACTAGTCACTCACCGAGGCCATCAGGAACTTCCCGACGCCTACAGACATTACTGCCCTCAGATCTTTCTGTGGAATATGTAATCAGGTTGGCTCTTTCTCCTGTGAGCTGGCGGGGCACCTCGCGCCACTCAGGGGTCTGCTGAGCTCCACGAACGAATTCGTGTGGGGCCCTGAGCACCAGGCAACATTCGAAAAGGCGAAGGAGGCCCTATCGACCACGTGCACACTGGTGTGCTTCAACCCGCAGGCGGGCACGGCTCTGTCTACTAACGCCAACCGGCTAACCGGACTCGGGTTCGTTCTCCAACAGAAGCAGCCCACTGGCATCTGGCGACCGATTCAGTACGGAGCCAGATTTATACAAGAGGCAGAAACCCGCTACGCAGCTATTGAGCTAGAGATGACTGCCATCGCCTGGGCGTTTCGAAGGTGTCGCCTGTTCCTCGTCGGACTAACATTTTGATCTTCTCACAGACCACCGACCTCTCATCAGTATCATCAACTCCAAGCCAGTTGATGAATTGGTCAACCCCAGACTGCAGCGACTCCGACTGCGTCTGGAGGAGTTGGGGCCCTTCACGGCGCGATGGACACCATGACGCTGCAACCAGGCAGCCGACGCGCTGTCTCGCCACCCCACAGGAGAGGGAGAGGAAGACGATGATGCAGACGACTACCCCAGTGTGGCCTCACTATTCGTCTCCAACCTCGGTATTAGATGCTACGAGGGTGAAGACATTCTCCTGGCGGAAGTCAGACAGGAGGCAGCGAAAGACGAGGAAATGAAGACGCTGATGGTGGAGGAGATGGTGTTGAACGGGTTCCCGAGCCAGAAGCAAGACACCGACCACCGACTTCGGCGGTACTGGAGAATCCACGAACAGCTGGCGGTGGATAATGGACTAGTCGTCTACGGCAGACGTCTAGTAGTGCCGAAGACTATGAGGAAGACCGTGCTCAGAAAGCTACATGAGGGACACCTTGTAAAGGAGAAAACTAAGCAGCGAGATCGGCAGATAGTCTACTGGCCGGGGATCAATATCGACATCGATCAGCTCACGCATACGTGCACTGCGTGCCAGCGTGAGCTGCCATCCCAGCCAGCCGAGACGATGGTGCGACGGGAGACGCCCACTCGTCCATTCGAATGCGTGTCAGCCGACTTCGCAGAGCATGCCGGACACAGGTTTTTAATAGCAGTTGACGACCTGTCTAGCTGGCAGTTCGTGTAAGACCTGGGCACAACAGCACACACGAGCCAACTCATCGAGACGATGCGCACCATCCTTTGCCGCGTGGGTGTGGCGAGCGTGCTGTGCACAGATGGAGGACCTCAGTTCACCGCACTCGCGTTTCGCAACTTCATGAGGGACTGGGGGGTCACCCTTCGAGTTCCATCTCCGAACTTTCCGCAATCCAACGGAAAGGCGGAATCTGGCATCAAGACGACCAAGAAACTGATCCGCAGATGCTGGAACAGTCAGCAAGGGCGGTTGGACCAAGATTCGAGGGTTCGTGGCCTGCTGCAGCATAGAAACACCCCCGACCCTGGCGGACGATCTCTGGCGGAGATATACGGGCGTCCGATGCGCGACTCTGTACCGGCTCACCGGCGCTGCTTTGCCCCGGAGTGCAGAAGAAGGCTGACGTAGCGGAAGCTGTCGCCGCCTTCCAGCGCGACAGGGAGGATGTACGCTACAATGCCAGAGCTCGAGACCTGCCAAAGTTCAAGGTGGGGAGTCAAGTGGTGTTGCAGGACCCGACAACCAGGCGCTGGAACCGTTACGCGATCGTCGTCGAAGTCCGGCCGTACCAACGATACCTCGTCAAGATGACGGGTGGCCGAGTGCTCGCCCGCAACCGGAGACATCTGCGCCAGCCTTCAAATTCTCCATGCATTTTTTTAAGAAAGCATATTCACCATAAAAACCCTACCATAGCCTAATCTAAACTGGCATGAACTACTTTTTGTATATTTTTTTTCTAATTTGTCTCCGTCTAAAGATGTTTTTTTTCCTCGGATCAAAGCCTAACCTCTCCTGACTTAACACGCGCCCTGGAGGGGGAGGGCGAAATCCACCCACACCTCTGGTTTTTCGTAGATAACTCAAGACTTTACCGGCCGATATACACCATTGTTTGTGTACCTGCTTATAAATCACCGGTGCGTTCATTAAAGGAAGAAAAATGAAAATCGAACGAAACTTCTTCGACTTCGGCGTCGCTAAAAAAACATTTAATGTCTGCGCCAGACCACAAATATCCGCGCTGATGCGCTTCCCGTATATTGACAAAAAGGAAGTGTTCTTGGCAAAACTAGCGACTTGTTTGGTGTACATTGTTATGCTATATTGTACCAAAGTCATGTCAGGTCACCGAGGTCAAGTCAGGTCAAGTTTATGACAGGTTAACACACGCCCTGGAGGGTAGATGGCGAAATCCGCCCACCCCTCCGATTTTTCGTACATAACTCCATATTGTACCGGCCGATATACGTGATGTTTTAGTACTACTTGGAAATAATCGCCACATTGCTTAAAGTAAGAAAAATGGAAACCGGCCGATAACTTTTCAAGTTGGTGGCCGTTAAAGTAAGAACAATTCGCAGCGACAGACCACAAAAGTCGGCGTTGATGCGCTTCCCGTATATTGGCAAAAGGGAACTGTTCTTGACAACACTAGCGACTTGTTTGATGCATTTTGTTATGCTATATAATTTAAAAGTCATGTTAGGTCGCCGAGGTCAAGTCAGGTCAAGTTCATGACAGGCTAATAGAACCAAACTTGGTCATGCAAATATACGATTGATATCACTTTACATGTTACTCCCTACACATCCCGAAATCTACTGTTTGTCATTGTGTGCTTAAAAGTTTCCATACTTTATTCATGCATTTCATTCCTTTCTTTGCGAAGCCGATTGTGCCGAACCGCCCAACGGAGCAGTCGGGTGGGCAGCCCGGTTCCGGTAGCTGGAGCAGGTAATGACCTGCTAAAGTGCTCCTATATAGGTGACCTGAGGTCAAATGGTGGATTTGGCATCTGTATTGCATCATTAGTAATGTCCAAAACATCATTAATGCAAATTCTGGAGCATTTAAACACAATCACAGCGATACACAACATTGACAAGCCAATCCACGCAAAACCAGAAAATATTGCTATTTTGACCTCATTTGACCTTGAAGGTATTCACCTAAGGTAATGAAATTTGCGCGCAATAGAGTTCACTACCGTGCCCATCCACTCTGCGAATTTTGTTGCTCTAGCCTCAATAGGAGCCGATATCTTACGGGGGCGGAATCCGCCCCCCCCTCCAGAGCGCGTAATTTTCCGAGGTCCTCCAGGGCGCGTGTTAACCAAACCTAGCCCCTTTGGATGCTTCATGGAGGTAAAGGGGTGGAAAAGTCAGTCTTTTGGTTACCTTAAACTGCAATATTGCCTGACTTTTTTGGTTATTTTTCAGTTCATGGTAATCTCTAACTACTTTTAATTTATTTTTAATGCAGTGTTCATTAGTGTGCTGAATATGATGTGACCACTCATTTCCTCTGCAGATGCATACTTTTCAACTGGGAGGTTAAATGACACCCAAAAAGGGACAGAAATAAGTCCTTTGAACCATATGTTATATCCTTCAGTGCTGCTCCATCCACCTTCAACTCCAACCCTGATCAAACTTCATGGGCGCATCCATCTCCAAAGCAGCCTGTGGGAGAAGGTATGTATTGCAGCATAACTACTGTGATCTGAATTCCATGGTGTTCCTGTTGTCTTATATTCTATCCTTGCCGATCCATGTAGCAGATGTTTGATTTTCCTCAAACTGTCTGAAGAACTTGGGAGTTTAAACAACGTGTGAGTGATGAAACAGATGAACTATTCCTGGATACTCATGTTGCATTGCATAGAGCCATGCAGAATGGGGGGCATTGTAGGCAGTTCCTGACAGGTTGTTGGGCCCCCAAGAATCCGCCGGGCCCAGGAAAAAAAATGCGTTATGCTCCCTAGAAATCCCCTTTAGTTCCCAAAAATCGCACCGTGGCTCAGAAATTCACATTAGGTGGCCCCAAAAAGTCGCGCAGAAGCATCTAATAATGACGCTGGGGCCTCAAAAGTTTGCACCTGGGACCATAAAAAGTCGTGTGCTGTTCAAGAAAATCACGACGGGGTCAGAAACGGTCGGATCGGAGCCCAGTGAGAATCACGCTGAACCTGGGGTACCAAGATTTTCGCTCTGGCTCCTGTAAATCACTAGAGGCATGGCAGGTCATGGCAGGGCTTTAGAAGTCTCGTTGGGATCACCCAACAAATGAAACCGGGGAATCCAAAAACAGACCGGACACGAAAAATCGTTTGAATTCGAAGGTTCCACAACAATGGCTCCAAAAGTTCACAAAAAATGTTGGGCCCAAAAAAAAAACGTGTCGTAGCCTCTAAAACTAGCGCAAGTATCAAAACAAGCGACCACGGTGCCAAGAAAATCGCACTTAGACCAAAAAAAATCAGGCCGCTTCATTTGAAAATCTCACTGGTGCCAAAACGCCGCGCCGGAGCCCCACAAGTCGCAGCTGGTTTCCCAAGAACCAATATCTACCAGAAATGTCACCCTGCGAGCACAAACATTGCGTCAAGGATCCACAAATTAAGAAGGTATTGGATCCCGGAAAAGATTCTGCTGGGGCATGGAAAAAACAACGCACCGAGAGCCCGAATAATCGTACCGGGGTCCAAAAATATCCTGCCAGGAGGCTTACAGAAAATGGACCTGACGCCAAAAATCACAAGGGGACTCTATCGAATCGACCCGAGAACCGAAAAAAATCCGAATGGGTCCCGAAAGACAATTATCAGAAGGGCCTTTCTAGTCTAGATGGTGCCGCTGCGGGAAGAAAAAGTTGAGCAGCCGCAGTGGCGTAGCAAAGGGAAGAATGCTACCCACATACTGAACGGGTATGCTCCCAAGAATTGCGCCCGTTCCCAAAAAATCGCGCTTGGCCCTATAAATTCCCTTCGGGGGGCCCAGAATTCGCGTAGCGGGCTCTAAGTGAATACAGCGGGCACCACAGCACTTACAAATTTGTCTCTGGGTCCACCAAAATCGCGCTGGGGCACAGCTAATTACAACACGTCCAGATAACTCGCGACGATACCCCCAAATATCGCGCAATGGACCCATAATTCCGGTGGTAGTACCGAAATTTTGAGTTCGGCATCACAGATTCCACTCTGCAAGCACAGCGTGGCCCCACAAACCACATCTGAACTCTGAAGCCAGTGCCCTCCAAAATAAGGAGAGATTCCGAAGAAGATATGTCCAAGTCAGGAAAAAATTTTCCAGAGCTCCAAACATACCCCAGATGCCTGCAAAGATTGCGTCTGGCCCCGAAAAAAAGCGCACAGTAGCTCGAAAAATTGTGGTGAGACACATTATAGCGCCAGGTGCCAGAGAAATCAGGCCGAAACTCGGACTTTAAAAAATAATTCAGAAGTCACGAAAAATTGCGTCGAACCAAGAAAACTGCTCCGCGTCCCCCCAAACTAGGCACCTGGGACCGAAATATCGCACCGGAAGCCCCATAAATTATATCGAAGTAACCAAGGCTGTGCTGGGGTTCCACAAATGTGCGAAAAAATAAATGCTACGAATAAACAGCGGAACCCTAAGAGCACAAAGGGAGGCCGAAAATGCACCGGGTCCTCCAAAGCCCGAGTTTTGCAAAAAGCGGCAGGGTCTCAAAATATGGTTGGGCCACAAAAAGCAAATTGATCGTGAAAAGGAACAAAAAGACCAGATACGAAATATAGACATCGGGGTCTTCGAAAACGCACCGATACGTAAAAAAATGTCACCGGTGTCCAAAAAGGCAACAAAGCTCTAAAAAGTATCCGGGTCTCAAAAATGTGTCCGGCCTCTAAAAAAATTGGCTGGAACTCTATAACACATCCGTGGGCGATGAAAACACAACAGACAAAACAGCGAACACCTAGCTAGGGTCTTAGCTCGGTGAACAATCTGGGAGGATATTTAACCAAATGGATTAGGTGCGTCGAAGCTCAGTGCATCATAATTTCTTAACCAGCAGCAAATGTGGGAAGAATAAAACTAATGCATGGAATTGATTTCATCGAATTTTCGAAGCGAGCCGCCATATCAGTAAAACCACATGTCAAATATGGCATAAGACTTCTGACAGCAATTAGCACAACGTTGGAGGCCTAGAGCGAAGCGCACGTGGTGTGGCGAAACTGGAAACTGAAACTGGAGATGCGCACGTGGTGTGGCGAATGCGCCGAGTGCGCAAGGTGTGCAAGGTGCATGTGCACGACTGTTGGCGTTTTGGCGACCGTGTGTGATTAACCAGAATGCCCGAAGTCGGGAAATTTTTTTTTTAGTGATTTGTGCCGGTGTAATTTCAGCAGTGTGAGGTGACTTATCGAGTGGTACGTAAAGAATAACATTTGGACAGGATCGGGGAGTTAGTGTTGAAATCCGGTGATTCAGAAATGATGGTGGCAGATTTGGCCTCCTCGACAGACTTGGTCACTAATTATTCTTTAAAAAAATATAATAAAATAGTATTCCACTGACAAACATGGTTGGTGGTTCGGGGACTTTAAAAAATTGGACTCGGTAGGACCCTTCCAAGTCAGTTTGCCCACCCCATGGCAAATTCTAGCTACGCCACTGCCATGACATAATATAATTTGGCCTGCTGATGGCCCTGATCCGCTGCAATTGACGGTGTAGTCATAATCCCCGGTCCATCACAGTGGAAGGTGTACTCCGCGACCCCGGTCCGCCAAAGTGGACGGCGTGCCCTGCGATCCTGGCCCGCTACAGTGGACGGTGTGTACTTCACGGCCCTGGTCCGCCACAGTGGACGGTGTGTACTTACGGCCCTGGTCCGCCATAGTGGACGGTGTGCTCCTGGGCACACGTCCGCCACAGTAGACGGTATGTACTTCACGGCCCTGGTCCGCCACAGTGGACGGTGTATACTTCGGCCCTGGTCCGCCACAGTGGACGGTGTGCTCCTGGGCACACGTCCGCCACAGTGGTCGGTGTGTACTTCACGGCCCTGGTCGCTACAGTGGACGGTGTGTACTTACGGCCCTGGTCCGCTACAGTGGACGGTGTGTACTTCACGGCCCTGGTCCGCCACAGTGGACGGTGTGTACTTCACGGCCCTGGTCCGCCACAGTGGACGGTGTGCTCCTGGGCACACGTCCGCCACAGTGGTCGGTGTGTACTTCACGGCCCTGGTCTGCCATAGTGGACGGTGTGCTCCTGGGGACTCGTCCGCTACAGTGGACGGTGTGTACTTCACGGCCCTGGTCCGCCATAGTGGACGGTGTGCTCCTGGGCACACGTCCGCCACAGTAGACGGTGTGCTCCGCGGCCCTGGTTCGTCATAGTGGACTTCATGGTCTGAGAAAACGGGCTTTTCCTGCATTATATTTCCATTCGTAGCATGACCTGTTCACAAAATTATCATCCGTATTTTCCATTTGTACGTTTAATGGTGTTATTGGACAATTAATTGCTCTGTGGTAAAGTGCTCCAGATTCACTGCAAACTGCAAAGTGATATTCTGATGTCACAAGTGTGAATGAAAATATCCTCTCGGTATTTCATCACACAGAATTTGTCCTCTCCTCGTCCAGAATTACAAAATATAAATCCAACCGTGGTGGACGGTGCGTTTAATGGTGTTATTGCACTGCCCTGGTCTGTCACAGTAAACAGTGTGGGATAAGGTTCGTCTTTACAGGATCTATCCGAGCAGATTTATGTGCATTAGTTGTTTATCCTCGCATCCTACGTTTCACCTCACAATCAGAAGGTACCCAAGTCACCCATATATTAATATTTACCAAATCGTCGCAGCCATTGAATCTGCTTGAAGCACCGCTACTCTTGTTGGACATTTCGATCGACGGATATCGTTCCCCTCAGAAAAGCATGTTCTCCCAGCAGCGAGACTGGCCATACTTCCACAAGGGTAATGATTACAGGTACTGACAGCGGCGCGGCTAGAAATGGTTCTGGGTGCAACACCGTGTGACCTTATTCGTGTCACTAACACCTATATGAAAACTCGTCTCACGTCTGCCATTTGTTCTTACTGCCCGACATTTTGCACCTCTGTATATTTGCCCTCGGGACAGAAACAAATAAGGTCCGGTCAATTCGGGTCATCTCAGGTCTTTGGTTGTCCACCTAATATCATGTTGTACTACTTACGTGGCTCTGATAGCGAATTCAAATTTCGCTTCACAATGAACAGTAGCATTCGGCATAAAATGACAGTGCCTGCATATCACCGAAGCAGCTGACGCGCACACAAGATATCCCAACTACATACACAAGACGACAGTGATATACATGATACTTGCCAATAGAATATACATGATACTTGGCCTGACCTAACGCTGTTGAACTTGTCATATATTTGAAAGCAGAATGTCTACATCATTCTTGTATCATGTTTTACATGGAACGTTTTCTTCTTACTACGATACAAATAAATTATTTGACCCGACCTGAATTGAATATCCTTGACCTTAAAATTTCCGGAAAGCAGAGTTGTTCGTTTGATTTAATGAAAGAACAGCATGCTCTCAGTTTGATGTTGCTACGCTGCAACTACTTCAAATGACGGCATTTGGGATATTTTGGAATCATCCTTGATCCATCTCAAGCCAATTTGAAGAGGAAGTATAATGACCTTGGCCAATAAGGTCAAGAAGACAAAGACAAAGGTCCAAGCACCACCAAAGGTATAGGAAACCCCGCACTTGACCTTTCTCCTGGGAGGGTAAGGATTGCAAGCAAAGACAAGGATTGCAAGGATTGCAAGCAAAAACGATCGCGCTGACTCATGCCTGTGGCCCAGGGTTAAGATAATGGTTTTTCGTTAGGTGTGAGATGTCGAAACGAGCACAGCAGGAGGCCGAAATTTGTCATGGAATCAGTGTCATTCAGTGTTTTTTAGACTCGAATTTGAGCCAATGGTGTATGACTGCACCTGTATTATTTGTTTGAGATTCATAATTTAGTAAGACCTATATTCAGGGTAAGGAGAATAATCATATGCTGTAAACTTGCAGCGTTTGCCAAATCACATTATAGATAATCCCTTTACCTGAAGTTGCGTTGCGAAATATTCGTGTATTACCATTCCCTATCGAGAGCATGGACATGATATGATGACATCATGATATCATGATATGATATATGATATGATGACATGATACTTGTAGGTGAGATACTGTTGGAAAGGAGACGTGAAAACTTAATAAGCACAGATCAAGGAGCAGGATGTCGATATTTTTGGAGAAGGATGTCGATCGGGTGTTCAATAAGTGGTATATTCCACCCTATTTCCCAAATAATTTAACACTGCTGTGTTCGTTATTGTGCATTCGTTAATGTCCATTGTGCATGTTAGCTTGCTTGTTGCCGTGTGTGGTGAATGACTCGACTCGGCGATCACGATGACTGCATCAATGCACATGATTAATCAGAGAACATTGTTTTCGATGTCTCCGCTTTTGTGAAAGCTGTCTCTTCCCCGACCCTGAACTCGTCCAATCACAACTTTGGCTTCGCCCCTCCCTAATGTTAGGAGCGAAGGAAGCACTTTCACCGATTGTCATCACAGTTCAAGTCTGCTGTGCTCCGATATTCCATCAAGGCCTGTGTGTTTTAGCCTGCATCTGATCGCTGAGACATTTTTACTTAATCCCGTGTGTGCTTGTTGGTGCATGGAGTAAAGGTGAGGAGGGTGACGGTGACGGTGACGGTGACGATAGATCCGAACCCACTGTATGAAACTGCAGTCCCATGCCACTACTCAGAGTTGCTATGTTGACATGTACTGTGTACTACTCTTTTAATTATGTGACTTCACCAATTATTGGACGATTTTCTCCATTTATTAGTAAGCTGAATAGACATAAATATACACATCGTCAAACAAAATCTCAGAATTTCTTCGATGTGAAAATATAGTAGGCGAATCCGATGAGTGGTTGGAGGGGGGGTCGTGCTTTGGCACTTCGCCCCCCCCCCCACCCCAATGTTTTCCAAAAATCGACACCCCTGGTGACACAGGACCGGGAAGGCTGGGCAGGTTTGCCAAACCTGGCGATATATCGCTAATTTGGCGAAATTCGAACCCTGTTGGCGATGGGAAAATCCAGGTTGGCGAATGGCGATGAAAACCATAAAAATTCGCGAATTTTAGATCAACACCACACTCCCCGGTAAAATGACTACATTTTCGTAAAAATGAGAAATGCGGGAATTTCTTCCATTTTTTGGCTGGATCGGCACACCGCCTCCAGGCGCGGATCCAGAAATTCTCCGAGGGGGGGTAATGCTAAGTGTGAAAACCGCGTCCATGAGGAGGCAGCGCGAACGATCGGATCGTAGCACCACTCACAAAGGCACACCCCACGCTATCATCAGTTTTCGAACCGTCGGTGTAAGTGAGAGTGCATGAACGATAGGCGTGAATGTGTTCAAGACTCTTCATCCGGAACACTTCTGGGGTAATTTCGTCCTTACGAATGTCTGACAATGTCTTATTCACCGACGGCTGGATCAGTTCCCAAGGCGGAACGGGCAGTGGCTCAGTCCTTCTAATGCTACGCATTTGAATACCGCTCCCCTCTGCCAACTTCCGCAACTTCGCGCAGAAAGAAGGTAGTGTACTGCCACGTCCGCTACAGAACATCGCACGCGTACGGTAGGAAAACAAGGAATGCTATGCTAGATTTATAGGAAATTCCCTCACCCTGCAACCATACCGTAGTCCGAGTTTGTCTCGTCTTAGGGCGAGCGGAGCTCCATCAGCATATGCGAGAAGGCTTGCAGTCGGAGAAGTGCGGAATGCCCCTGTGGTAATACGCAAGGCGTATTAGACGCCTTGCGTATTACCACAGGGGCATTCCGTGGACCGTGTCGAGCGTACGCTTGTTGGAATCACTGGCACAGCCGTAGATAAAACAGCCATAGTCGAGTTTTGAACGGATGAGCGACCGATATAGAAGTAAAAGCGTAAACCTATCTGCTCCGTAGGCAGTTCGGGCAACACATTTCATAATGCTCAGGGACTTCGAACACTTTTGCCGCAGCGTTTTTAGGTGGTCCTTGTATGTTAGACGACGATCGAATGTGATGTCCAGAAACTTAGCTGCAGGCTGGAAGGGGATCTGCGCTCCATAGAGCTGAATGTTCGGGTCCTGGCAGCTACGGCGGCGACAAAAATGCACTGCAAGTTTTGTGGGTAGAAAATCGGAAACCGTTCATGTTACTCAATCTCTCAAGGTGGGAAGTAGCGAGCTGCAGCTGTCTCTCCATCGAGGATGAAAGTGATGCTGAATACCAAATTGCAACGCCATCAACGAAAAGAGACTTCGCGACACCACATGGCAAACCACCTCCAATGTCACTAATCATTACGGGAAATAATGCCACACTAAGGACGCTTCCCTGGGGAACACCTTTGCCTGCGTCGACCGATCAGACATTGTGCTTCCTACACGGACACGAAATGTTCGGTCAGCAAGAACATTCTGCAGGAAATGTCCCATAAAACTACGCACACCACACCTCCAAAGCTTTAAAAGAATGCCTTGCTTCCATGTCGTATCGTAGGCACTCTCAATGTCAGGAAACACTGCGCCTAGATGTCTCTTTTCTTTAAAGCTGGTACGAATTGCGGTGTCCAATGTTAATATATGGTCAAGTGTGGATCGGTTCTTCATGAAACCGGACTGCGCGTGGCTAATAAAAAAGCATTGTTGTTCCAGAAACCACGTGAGGCGAACACTGACCATCTTCTCCATGAATTTACACAAGCACGAAGTCGGGGAAATCGGTCGGTAATGAAGAGGGTCAGAACCAGTTTTGTTGGGCTCTAATATGGGGATGACGGTCGCATCCCGCCAAGATGGCGGGAATCTGCCGCTCATCCAAAGAGTGTTAAGACATGGCAGAAGTACTTCGAATCCATTTCTGTGGAGGTGCTGGAGCATCTTATTATGGATGTTGTTCGGTCCTTAGGATACGGGGTGCAGTGCAGCGATTTGTGATGTTAATTCGAACATTGTGAAGCGCTCATTATAATCTAGTTTCTCGGCGGTGGCAAAGTCAACCATCGATGCTTCGCGTCGAGCCCTATATTCGCGAAAACCTGCATTTCGGTCGCAACTCAGGCTTCTGTCCGACAAGGTTCGCGCGATAATGTTCGCCACTTCTCGACGTTCTGTTATTATTACGCCAGCGACGTGCAGGACTGGTAGTGGTGTGGATCGCGAATTTCCGGATGTTCGTTGTATTTGTGGCCAAATCTGCGTGGTAGGGTTGAATCGGTTCAACTTGTCTACATACTGTCTCCACGACGTCATTTTGGCTTCTCCGATTGTTCGCCGGGCGGCTGCCCTGGCCTGCCGGAAGGCGATCAGGTTTCCCAAGGTGCTGTTTTGGTCAAACTTTCGGAAGGCACGCCGACGGGCGCGAATGCCATCCCGGCATAGCTCCGTCCACCACGGTACAGGCGCACGTCGAGGTTTGCCAGAAGTACGCGGAATGCAGTCTGCAGAACAATCCAGGACTATGGAGGTAAAGTTATCGATAGATGTTGCAGCACCGTTCCCGTTTGTATTAAAAATATCATCAAGCTTAGTTACAAAGTCCGGCCAATGAGCCTTTCTAAAGTTCCAGCGTGGTGGTCTTGACCCCAAGGTGGCTCCGTCAACACAATGAAGCCAGACTGGGAAATGGTCGCTGCCTCTAGGGTCAGATTCAACTGGCCAATCGAAATATTGCACCAGCTCCGGGCTGGCCATGCTAATGTCCAGCGCGGAAGTGCTTCCGGATGGGAACGCCATGTAAGTGTGTGTACCCGTATTTAAAATGCGAAGCGATTCCTGCATAAAGAACGCATCGAGCTGTCGTCCTCGTAAATTAATATCTGCGCATCCCTAGATTGTGTGCTGGGCATTAAAGTCTCCTAAAAATAAGACGGGAGGAGGGAGCTCGGCTAAGAGTCGCCCGAGTTCTACTAGTGGTAGAGGTCCGCTAGGTGGGAAGTATATCGAGCATACTGTTGTGTTCCTGTGTCCGATGGACATTTGTGCTGCCACCGCCTGAAGGTTGGTACGCAGCATAAGCGGAGAGGCAGGAGTACTGTGGTGAACAGGACGCCTCCATGTGCAATGGATTCTGTCTTGTTATCATTACGAAAGACCTGGTAGTCTTTTAAATAAAACGGGGTTCCAGCTAAAAGCTTCGTCTCCTGTGAACAGACAGCTACCGGAGAGTGCTCATTCGCCACAACTTGAAGATCCTCCAGGCTGGTCCTCATCCCCCTGCAGTTCTATTGTAAAATTAATGACGACATAGTTGACTCGGCTTGACTAGATTTGACTAAAAAAGGTGTACTCGTAACACCACTACTCTAAAGATGTAGAGATGACATGGTGTCGGACGATCTGGGGTGATATCTATATTGTCCCCCACCGGGTGGTGATGGTGTCCACGGGGGTGCTCGCTTGCACGGATGCTCGGATGTGCACTGCTCGGCACTGTGGTCAGAAGAAGCACACTTCCCACAAGGTGAACGATTCCTGCAGAAATTATTGGTGTGTCCATACCTCTGACACTTGAAGCATCGCATGGTGTTAGGCAGAAACACACGGACCTTTGCACATACATATCCCACTCGTATATCCAGCGGGAAGTCAATTGTGTTAAAAGTAAAAATGGCATTGCTTGTTGTAATCGTCTCTGTGCCCGTTCTGATCTTCATTTTCCTCGCTCCAGTTACTCCGACATTGGATAAACCATCGACGATCTCGTCCTCTGGTACATCCTTTAGATCGTAACAGTTGATTTTTCCACGCGATGAGTTTTTTGTTTGGTGGGGTTCTACTTTAATTTGGATCACTTCGTCGGTCCTCCTATTTACATTCCGTACACCGTATACAAATTCGGACGCCTCTAGCGCTTTCTCCGCCTCTGCCGCCCGGGCGAACTCTACCTCTAGAGCACCATCTTTCAGTCTCTCACATCGAATAATCTTTCCAAATCTGTCGCATCCGTCTTGACGCTGAAATGGAGACAGTGAGCCAAGACATTTCGCCAATCCACGAAAGACAAGGACACATGTATGGG
Source organism: Imbricaverruca yamaguchii (assembly GCA_034440575.1). Lineage (NCBI taxonomy): Eukaryota > Metazoa > Arthropoda > Thecostraca > Neoverrucidae > Imbricaverruca > Imbricaverruca yamaguchii. The sequence goes on from JAOTOL010001316.1 coordinate 250,011, forward strand.
GTGTTGGTTCTCTGCCGCTCTTCGGGTTGGTGCCATTCACACCAGCGATTAATGGGAAGTTAGTCTGGTCCCTACGAGAGGGACCAGGAGTGCTTTTTAGTATAGTGGATGCCATGCAAGTGTTCTGTTTTCGGCTCCTCAAGCGCCCCACCCCATAGGGGCCCAACAAAGGGGACGCCTGGGTCCCGCGGACGGGAGGTCGCACAGCGCCCGAGGAGCTATACTGGGCAGGCAGCGTCTTCGTCCAGCCGGGAGAGAGAGACTCACCACCCCGACCGGAATCCAGCGCCGCCCACCCTTTGACCCCGGCCGGCCGAGCCGACGGGCACTGGGAAGATTCCCAGGCTCCCGGCCCGAGGCGACCAGCCACTTGGCCCGCGTGAGGCCCCACGGCCCGCCCGCCCCTCCGGGATATCAGGACCAAAGAGGTGTGTTGGTCCCCCGTCACAACTAGCACCATGCGACTGGGACCTCAACCTCCAGGACTCCGTCAACCCCAGGGGACGGGCCGAGGGGGCGCGGCTACCCCGATAAAACTGAACTGGTGGGCAGGACCGGGGAAGTTCCCTGCCTGCTAATAGCTGGGATAGTTGGTGTTGCAGGGCCAGGTGAAGGACATGAATTTCGGGATGAGATAGGCATTGGAATTGGAGCGTATGGATGGAAGGACGAATGAGGCACTCTTAGTCTGACCTCTCCCCGGCTGCCTGGTGGTCTGGCCGCAGGATCCTTCAGGCACGCAATCCCCACCACCACGTAAAGGTGATACCTCGTCGGGGGGATTCGCCAAGTGACTACAGCACGTGAGGGCTGCAACCAGACGGCAGCAAGGGTTGGCCAGTCTGCTAGAGAGCGTGTGGTTGTATCAGTGCTCAATCAGTGTATCAGTGTATCAGTCAGTGCTATTGCTCAATCAGTATCAGTGTATCAGTGTATCAGTGTATCAGTGTAGCTCAATCAGTGTATCAGTGCTATTGCTCAATCAGTGGTGAATTATGACTCCCGATCGAGAAGAGTGTGCAGTACTACGTTGGACAGTCAAGTAATTGCATGAGGCGGCATTGTGCGGTGCAGTTTGCATTGTGTGAGAGGCGGCGGTGAGCGCGCGGTCTGGGCGCGTCAGTCTTTCATCGGAGTGTGATAACGTATGGCTCTGCCGCTAGTGTTTTATTCTGATACATAACTGAGAATACAGAAGTCTATTAACAATGGAATGTACGGCCCATTCACCCATGCTCGTACAAAAATTGCTCAGTGAAAACGATCAGAGGTGACGTCATTGATGACGTCGTAACTCCGTGACCCAACATGACCCGGGCCCGATTTTTTCTTCAAAAGGTCCGCAATAACTCACCCGTCAGCTTTTCCAAGTTTCGGCGCTCTACGCGCGTAGTTTTTCTGTCGTCACGGAAAACCTCCAGGGGGTGGGGGAGGGGGTGTGGTAGTCCCCCCTCGTCCGACGAGTGTTAAGTTTGCGTCCCACAGGAGCGCGTGTTCGAAGATTAGCATTAACCACACCCCGGGGAAAAAGTCCTGGATCCGCGCATGGGTGCTCCGAGCCGCTCCAGTGTTCGGTGCAGAGCTCCACCGCGACATGATATCCCATTTCCAGGTAGATATTTCATGTGTTTGCAGTTAAAAAATAGTTATTTATCGGTTTTGAATCATTTCGTAGACTGGTTTTGTAGCGGAAATTTGTGCGAAGAATTGGCGTTTTTTCCTCCAAAATTGGCGGTGGTTGGCGAAAACCATCAAGCGAATTGGCGAATCTCAGGAATTTTTATCTCGCATCCCTGAGCCTGGGAGCAGGAAACAGGACAGGACAGGACGAGAACAGGACGGGGGACAGCGATCGGATTGGACAATGATGCGGGAAGGGGACCGGGGAGAAACGGAGAACAAGACGGTACTGGGACCGGGGAACAGGACCGGGAAACGGTTCAATTATTAATAGGCAATTTTCAATTGAGAACAGGCGGGTCCCAGTGCTCGTGACCCGCCGCATGGAAAAAGAATAAACGCCGAAGTCGCTCTTCATTCATAGCCACTGTTAGGTGGCAGGTGGGACTCAATTCGAGTTGCCCACCACGAGAGACTTTTCGCGCAAGGTCTTCCCAGGCGTGCACAATTCCTAAGATCAGATACTGAGAGAGAGAGATCCACCTAGCTACGAAAGTCGTACCCGATGCCGGATCCATCCAATTTTTTGGTTACCACAACTTGTCACACTCCCTCTGCGAGAATTCGCAAATAATATCTTCCATTGGTAATGACGTGCGCATTTTCAATGCTCATACTAAATTTCTAAAATAGCGCATCTAACCTGGGCATCCTCTCGCAATCATGAACAATTTTCAGAAAATTTGTATTATAATTATTCCTTGCAAAGTTAACTCCCTCACCGTGACGCTTCATTTTTGCGGTACCATCCATTGCTTGGATTTTGACCGTATCGACATCATTATCGACCATGTCGCATCCTCTGCAGCACATGGAATCGTCTGCCACGGCCAATAGTGCATCAGCTGACAGCTATGGCAAGCCGACTTCGAACGCCAACGTTTGTTGCTTTTTCGCACTTCCTCGGACATTTTCGCACACGTTTCGCACACCACCGAGCACAGAATAATTGAGCGCTAATTTACAAATCATCTGCAACACTTTATCACCATTTTATTCATAATTATAACTCCATTAAGCTCTCTACTGACAGCACAGCGCAATCAGCCATACGGTACTACGGTTGTCGACGATGCGCAGCAATTCGCAACTGTCTTCTGCTTGAAACTTTAGCCATGCGGTGCGTCGCGTTCGGTGATCTAATAGTGCTTGGGGGGTGAAATTTTCGCTCTCATGATGTGATACGATATCTTCCAGTCGATCTCATCTTTTGGAGCATATCAGGTTGGTCGTTGACAGGTATTGCCCCCCAGATAGGCTATTTTGCATGCTAGCACTAGTCGTAGATAATATTGCTAATATGGCACAAAGTATCCAACATAGCAAACCCAAATTCGGCACATATATGCACTTGGACAGTGGCTACAATATTTACTCATCAGAATTTTCATTATTTCGTAATTCTTCAAATGAGCAATTTAAAACTGATCTTTTAGTGCTAAGTCAGTGTGTCGCTTCCAAGACCATACCATCACAAGTTATAGAGATAATTATCATTCTCAAACACAAATCGACGCACAATGCCCATAATCCCATCATGTCGGGAATGTATTATAAATAATTATTGTCATATATCATTTTCTGAAGCATGATGCCAAAACTATTTAGTTTATATCTAAAAACGTTACACAGCAAGATCGATATAAATTACTTTTCTCAGCTCAACTCTTATCTATAGAACACTTTTCAGCTCAGCTCTTTTCTATATTATAAAAGACGTTCCGTCAACGACGACGACGACGTCACGCCCAGAAATTGCTCGTGTGGCGCAACTGTCGGCGATAGAGGGGTGAAAATTGGCACACGCCTGGGATCGCTTGCAAACTAACTTTTCGCTTTCCAATGGCACACGTGTGTGCCGTGGGTGCCACGTGGCACCTGCAAATGTGCGCCATGGGCTCAGGCTGGGCTAGTACTTCAAGTAGCGCCGGCGGGCAAACCAAATGAGATAATGTTGCAAATATTGCACACAAGAAAAAAAAACAATTGGCCGGCAGGTCCTGTACGTGGAGGAACAATATCACACTCGTGGGACCCACATGCGCCACGTGACACGCGCAAATGTCGCCCATAGGTTCAGGCCGTAAAAAAAAACTCAAACGGGTGCTGCGGGCAAACAAAGTGGGGCAACAATGTCAACATTACAGTGGCAAATGGCCAGCCGGCTCTACACGTGGTGCTGTAATGTCAGACACGTGGATCCCACGTGGGCCACGTAGCACGTGATAATGTGCCACATAGACTCAGGCCGTAAATTTGGAACACGATGGACATTTCTTTGACAACGGGTACCGGCTAAACGGTGAAAGGTACGACTATGGCGATTCCTGTCATTGGTAGACAATAGATGGAGGCAGTGTGCTTTACCAGTTTCGCCACCGTGGCGCCAGTGGGAACTACGTGGCACGAGCTTTAGATGTGAACAAACCTACATTGCTTTAACACGCGTATCGAAATGCTGCGACAGAAAATGTGCGTAGCATGTGTTTGACACGTGTCGGCGTGCAACTGGCATCCTTTGGGACAAAAATGACATTACTCGAAAGCCCTCAGTGTTGCCTACCCAGTGATAATGGTTTCCCTCCGATCTGACCGCCATGGAGCACGCGAGGGGAGATTGAGTGACCGGAGAGGCGGTTGGCGCCAATTCGACCGGCTCTCATTGGAATAACATTGGAAATTATAATTTCTAGCGTCGAATTTTCATCGATATCGTTACACCGGGCGGCACCATTGTCAACAGCATAGCTCGGCAACCACTGGGTGGATCGTCATGAAACAAACACTCCGATGTAGCAAAGACGATCACAAAGCTCAGCAGTGCACACAAATTTGTTGCACGTGGTACGTGCACTCGGTGGAATTGTGTAAATAGAATGCAGCAGTTTTCATCGTTTTTCACGATTGTGTCTGATGCTTGAAAACGGTGGAAGTTGAAGCAACGCTGTTGTTTCTATTACTCGGCTCTGTGCACCGACTACAAATTGTACATTCACCATCGACACTTGTCGTGTAACGATGGTGACAGTGTGACACGGGTGGGTGCATTTTGTGATCGGTAAGAACGGCTCTGTTTCCACTTCATTGCCCTGCCGATCACAGACAATTATGGGCCGAGATTATCATGTGCGGATAGTGTGGGAACGGGACAGGTGAGACTCTGAGCTCACGGTATCTTCAGTTTTTCTCCGCTACAAGTAGTTTGATCGTAATCGACAATCTTCGAGACTCATAAAGTCGGCCTTTGTACGCCGAGAATTAAGCCTAGCGCCCGGCGCAGATAATGTTGATCGAGCTAATACATATAGAATATTTTGTCCTCGCGGCGCCTGTTGGAATTAGCTTGGTGGTAAGATGGTCGGCTTTTTCATATCTTGTCCCATGTTCAATTCCATCACGTTCCACCCATTTTTTACATTCTGCTACCGCCTGCATGGATTCGGATCCAACTAGGGAACAGGTGAAGCTGAAGAGTGAGGTGAATTGGAGCAGGTGAATGGGGCGGGAAACGTGTCAAGAGGACTGACGTCGGGGACCGGGATATGGGGACTGGTGCAAAGGATATGTGAAGGGGACCGGTTACTGGAGATGACACAGTGAAGGGTCATCTGGTAATGGCAACGGACTGGGTATTGGACCATGATGTGGGAAGAGGATCCGGGAACTGGATGTGAGATGGAGACTAGAGAACTGGACTGTGGAGCGGGAACGGGACACGTGAACGGCAACGGGAAAGATACAGGGGAACGGAAACGGAGAATGGGATCGGGACTGGGACCGGGACCGGGACCGGGACCGGGACCGGGACCGGGACCGGGACCGGGACCGGGACCGGGACCGGGACCGGGACTGGGACTGGGACCGGGGAACCGGATGGGGGATCGGGATTAGGGAACGGGAACGGGACAGGTGAACGGCAAAGGTAACGAGACAGTGGAACGGAAACGGAGAACGGGATCGGGACCGGTACCGGGACTGGGACCGGGGAACAGGACAAGGGAACGGGTCACGGTAACGGGACCGTGCAATGGGACCTGGAAACAGAACCGTTGAAGGGGACCGAGGAAGGGGACCGAGGAAGGGGACCGAGGAAGGGGACCGAGGAAGGGGACCGAGGAAGGGGACCGAGGAAGGGGACCGAGGAAGGGGACCGAGGAAGGGGACCGAGGAAGGGGACCGAGGAATGGGACCGAGGAATGGGACCGAGGAAGGGGACCGAGGAAGGGGACCGAGGAAGGTGACCGAGGAAGGGGACCGAGGAAGGGGACCGAGGAAGGTGACCGGAGAAGGGGAACAGGACGGGGGACAGAACCGGAGAACATATCAAATGAGGTCTGCTTTGGCAAGGCCATGCTAGGCTAGGGAAAGTAGGGTAAAGGACAATAATACAAGTAATGAAATGCAAATATTAAGGAAAATGGAGTCACACATCGTTCTGATATAATTATGCGGCGCCCAGTCTTCCAATATATGTAACCTTGCGCACATCATTTGTAGTACAAACTTTAGGTATCAGTCCGTCTATCAATATAGCCGAAGTGTTTCATCACCCACACTCCGGTATCGATCATATTTGCATACTAACATAACAAGCATGGTTTGGAGTGTAGGGTAAAAGAGCAGGGTAGATGAATTGAAATGGAATGGAAGGATCAAATGAGGTTTACATGGGTTACGTGAGGTCATGTCATATTGCGCTAAGCTTGGTTAGGTTTGGATGGGTTTGGTTAGTCTGGATAGGTTTGGTTAGGTTTCGCTTGGTTAGGATTGGTTAGGTTTCGTTAGGTTCAGTCAGGCTTGGTTAACACTCGCCCGTATAGGGGGTGGGGGATTCTACCCCCCCCCCTCCCACACCTCAGGTTTTTTGTGTATTCCTTCCAAACCGATGAACAGATCGCTTTGAGATTTTCAGTACCCTCTGGGGCTACCATTTGACGACTTTTGGTGACGTTTTTTTGGGAGGTCGTATCAGGTCGCGGAGTTGTGAGGTCATGAAGGGAAGCACCTTCGACCAGTTTTCAACAAATACGTGATTATCGCACGTATTTTTAAGTACTTAGCGTAATTATTGGCAAATAATGAAAAATACAGATGCCCAGATCCCACTGAAAAATAATGTTCCAAGAATCGGCGACCTCGGTTGCCTCGGTTGACCTCGTTTGACCTTTCGACCTTTTTTACCTGATCTACGGTAATTTTTCGTTCTGAATTCAAATTCTGCGTCTATTTTTACCCTATGGAATTTTAAACTTCGAAATTGGAACCACTGTTCAAAAAGTTGGATATTTTGTGTCACGGCTTTGACCTCATTTGGTGCATGACATATTGGTCTGATCACATCGTGTGACATGTCGCTATGGTCGCAAGGTACCAATAAACATTTTTCCGGCCATTTCGTGCATATTTAGGCACTAGTTTCAATGTAACTGACGGTTTTCTTAGGATATAAAAAAATCAATTGTAGACCTTTGACCTGACCTGGAAGGTCAGCCTTTCACCTTAGAAGGTCATAATGAATTATAATCGCGAGATCTCGGCCAGATCTATACCTTTGATCTTTGGTTCGTTTTCGTAACATGCACGGTTTCGTATCGCCAGGGGGGGTCGTACCTCCTATGCGACCGAAGGTGGTAAAATGCCGAATACTGGCGAGGGTTAAGTTTGGTTAGGTCTGGTTAGGACAGTATAGGTTTCGCTAGGTTTTGCTAGGTTTGCTAAGGTTAGGTTACGTTAGGTTTGGTCATATTAGATTTCGTTTAGGCTTGGTTTCGTTTAGGTTTCGTTTTGTTTAGGTTTCGTTCAGCTTGGTTATGTTTCGTTAAGATTGGTTCAGTTTGATTAGGTTTGGTTAGGTTAGGTCAGGTTTGGCTGGGTTTTGTAAGGTTTTGTTAGGTTTCGTTAGGGTTTGTTTTGTTAGGTTTTCTTGGGCAGCATTAGCCTTGGTTAGGTTTCGTTAGGTTTGCTTAGGTTTGGTTAGGTTTCGTTAGGTTTGCTTAGGTTTGGTTATGTTTGGTTATTTGGTTATGTTTGGTTATGTGGTTAGGTTTGGTTATTTGGTTAGGTTTAGTAAGGCTTTATTTGGTTAGGCTTTGTTAGTTTTGGTTAGGTTTAGTTAGATTTGGTTGGGTTAGTTTAGGTTAGGTTATCTTAGACCATGTTGGGTTCGTGTAGATTTTCCAATTTTTGGTGAACTCTGTTGAAATCCGATTGAGAACGTAACGTCGCGGATCGATTTTCAACACATCAACATGGTGGTGTAGTTGGTGTGCATCTGGCTACTAGAAATGCGAATTTATACTCTTTGTAAATCATCACCTCAGTGAATTTCCATTCAAGTGGTGATGATGTTTATTAATGTTACCAGCTAGATGGTAGGTGGACGAGATGGCATTTTGGAGGTTTTCGTTCTTTTTTCCTCTTGACTTTTTTCAAGTGAAGATTAAAGTGTTCTTAGATTTTCCAGGGTCCAGATAGTGGCTTTCAAAATTTCGCAACGCGAAATGGTCGAATTCTAGTCTATATTATAAAAGGCGTTCCGTCGACGACGACGACGACGTCACGCCCAGAAATTGCTCGTGTGGCGCAACTGTCGTCGATAGAGGGGTGAAAATTCGCACACATCTGGGTTCGGTGGCAAGCTAACTTTTCTTCTTACAATGGCACACGTGCGTGTCGTGGGTGCCACGTGGCACGTGCAAATGTGCGCCATAGGCTTAAGCTGGGCAAGTATTTCGAATGCCGCCAGCAGGCAAACCAAATGAAGAAATGGTGCAATAATTGCAAGAACAATTGGCCGGCAGGACCTCTACGTGGAGACAAAATATCACACTCGTGGGGTCCACGGCGCCACGTGAAACGTGCAAATGTCGTCCATGGGCTCAGGCTGTCAAAAATTAAAACGACTGCTGCGGGAAAACCAAATGGGGCAATGATGTGAACATTGTAGTGGCAAATGGCGAGCAGGGTCTACATGTGCTGCTGCAATCGCAGACACGTGGATCGCACGTGGGCCACGTGGCACGTGATAATGTCTCCCATAGGCTCAGGCCGGGAATTTGGAGCACGATAGACATTCATTCGACAACGGGTACAGGCAAAACGGTGACAAGTACGACTGTGACGATTTCTGTCGTTAGTAGACAGCAGATGGAGGCAATGTATTTTACCAGTTTCGCCACCGTGGCATCAGTAGGAACCACGTGGCACGAGCTTTAAATGTGGACAAACCTCCATTGCTTTAACACGTGGATCGAATTGTGCCGACAGAAAATGTCAGTCGCATGTTTTTGACATGTGTAGGCGTTCAACTGGCGTCCTTTGAACCGAGAATGACACCACGTGAAACCTCAGTGTTGCCTACCCAGTGATGATGGTTTCCCTACGATCGGACCGGCATGGAGCACGCGAGGGGCGATTGAATGACCGGAGAGGCGGTTGACGCCAATTCGACCAGCTCTCATTGGAATAACATGGGAAATTGTCATTTTTAGCGTCGAATTTTCATTGATATCGGTACGCCGGACGGCTCCATTGTCCACGGCATAACTCGGCAACCACTGGGCGGATCGTCATGAAACAAACACCTCGATGTAGCCAATACGATCGCAAAGCCCAGCAGTGCACGCAAATTTGTTGCATATGGCACGTGCAGTCGGTGGAACTGTGTAAATAAAAAGCGTCAATTTTTATCGTTTTTCACGATTGTGTCTCATGCTTGAAAACGAACGAAATGGGAGCAACGCTGTTGCTTCTATTACCCGGCTCTGTATACAGACTACAAATTTTACGTTCACCATCGACACCTGTCGTGTAACGATGGTGAGATAGTGTGACACGGGCGGGTGCGTGTTGTGATCCGTAAAAGTGGCTCTGTTTCCACTTCATTGCCGTACCGATTACAGACAATTATGGGCCAAGATCATCATGTACGGATAGCGCAGGCTACTCTGACACTCACGGTATCTTCAGATCTCCTCTACGACAAGTAGTTTGATCGTAATCGGCAAACTTGGAGATCCATAAAAGTCGGCTTTTCTACGCCGAGAATTGAACCCAGAGCATGGCGGAGATAATGTTTATCGGAGATAATGTTTATCCATGGACTATTTCGTCACCGCAGCGCCCGCCGGAATGGCAGGTTGCTCGACTTTTCTCATTTTGTGCCATGTTCGAATCCGTCGTATTCCACTGGACTTTTACATTCTGCGCGACTTCTTGGAATGTTTTGGATACAAATGTGGACGCATTTAGACAGGTGGGTCAAGTGACTTGGAGCAGGAGGTGAACCGGTGAAGAGAACCGGCAACGGGGACCGGCATAAGGAACCGGAATATGGAACCGGTGCAGGGGGTATGTGAAGGGGATAGTTACTGGGGATGACACAGTGAAGGGTGATCGTGAAAGGGCAAGGGACTGGGGGTTGGACCACGATGCGGGAAGAGGACCCGGGGAACGGAACCGGGAAACAGGACAGGGGACCGGGGCCGTGAAACGGGAACGGGGCAAGAGAACGGCAACCGGACCGGGAAACGGGACCGGGAAACGGGACCGGGAAACGGGACCGGGAAACGGGACCGGGAAACGGGACCGGGAAACGGGACCGGGAAACGGGACCGGGAAACGGGACCGGGAAACGGGACCGGGAAACGGGACCGGGAAACGGGACCGGGAAACGGGACCGGGAAACGGGACCGGGAAACGGGACCGGGAAACGGGACCGGGAAACGGGACCGGGAAACGGGGGGAACGGGACGGGAAACGGGACCGGGAAACGGGACCGGGAAACGGACCGGGAAACGGGACCGGGAAACGGGACCGGGAAACGGGACCGGGAAACGGGACCGGGAAACGGGACCGGGAAACGGGACGGACCGGGAAACGGGACCGGGAAACGGGACCGGGAAACGGGACCGGGAAACGGGACCGGGAAACGGGACCGGGAAACGGGACCGGGAAACGGGACCGGGAAACGGGACCGGGAAACGGGACCGGGAAACGGGACCGGGAAACGGGACCGGGAAACGGGACCGGGAAACGGGACCGGGAAACGGGACCGGGAAACGGGACCGGGAAACGGGACCGGGAAACGGGACCGGGAAACGGGACCGGGAAACGGGACCGGGAAACGGGACCTGGAAACGGGACCGGCTAACGGGACCGGGAAACGGGACCGGGAAACGGGACCGGGAAACGGGACCGGGAAACGGGACCGGGAAACGGGACCGGGAAACGGGACCGGGAAGCGGGACCGGGAAGCGGGACCGGGAAGCGGGACCGGGAAACAATGTGAGATCAGCAGAGGTACACAGGAGATGTCACGCATACATGAGATGTCACAGTAACGATTCAGTATTTACAACCATCAGAATCACATCACAATCTTTGTACCATCTGGATTATCTCATGACTGACTACCTAAACGTTCCATGTCGCCCGGAAGAACTTCGTGACAAACCCACGCTTCTGGTAGGTGGTTGCATCTGGCACCCGCATGCGCCGCCCCCTTGCCTGAAGGTAGGCGCACACCGCTGGGCGAGGATCGTAATGAGCCGTACCGGCACCGTTGAGAGCGATGATCAGATGGGTCACCGTGTCGTTCTTCACGATGAGCCTGTTGTATGAGCGGAGGTTATTGTAGTGAGATACAGCATGTTCTGTGGCCATGCTGTGGGGCGTGAGCGTGATGAAAACAACCAGCACCTGCTTGCAAACGCCGGTTGATGCTTTCAGTATGGTTCGCAGTTTTCTGTTGTCCGAGTGCTCTGCGCTGCCTAACGCATGCATGGCCGGCCACCTGTCAGAGACGTTCAGAGATAACTCTGTCGCCTTCTCGGGGAACAGGTCGCTGACCACGCTCTCCCGGCACGGATGAACTCTTCGGCAGTCTGAGCCCTCATTATCCGATTCATGCTCTGGATCACTTCCTCCTGTTCAAAGTCGAGACGCTGACCGACGAAGTTGATTGCGCTCTGCAGAACTTCTTCTCTGACGGCCTTGAAATCGCGCTCAAGCGTGACGTTCTCGTTTGGGACGCGCCTTCTCGGACTCGGATTTTCCCGCCCCCTGCCCTTGTCTAAGGCCTGTTCTTCTTGACCTCCCAGGAGGTTGCCTCTGGCCACGCCAGAGGCAACCTGACGTCGTGCCAGGCCACGCACTCTGACATGGCATGACCGAGCTTCTTGACCTCCAGGTCAAGAAGCTGATAATCTCACTGATAATCTCCAGCATCTCTCGGTAAATGTCCGGCGACCGGTGTGAGTATAGATGGCGGAGGTTATGTTGGTGTGTGCGGAGTCGACTCAGCCATCATCGTCATCACTCGCTGATTGTGTAGAACCGCCAGCGATCTTACGGGCCACGACCAGGCACTTGGAGTTTCCAACAGCGAATCTTTGTAGACGTCTATGGCGATGTGTACCAGCAGCTCTACGAAGTCCGCTCGGTGTTTGCTCAGAATGCTCACCCACGGATGGTCTGCCTCTTGAGCTTGCCATTGCTCAGTGAGACGCTTGGCTTGAGAGGCTGCTTCATGGACGAGTCCCTTCAAGTGATCCACCACTAACTTCAGCCGATCCTTACCATGGACGATGATTCCATCGGCGATGTACACGTGCCAATTCACCGAGGCCTTCTGTGCCACATGAATCTGGTCTTTACATGTCTGGCACGTCACTACAGATCTCTGACGTTTTCCTGATGCCACCTTAGTCACTTTCAAGCATGGGAAGTTCTCTGCCAGCCAGTTCAGCTGGAGTTTGGCCCCTTTGTACCACGTACCCTTATCGGTGGCAAGATCTGGATCAGGAGGCGGCCCGGATGACGGACCAGGCTGGCTCTGGTCAGGTGGTAGGGGCTGTGACAGACCAGGCTGACTCCGGTCAGGCGGCAGGGGCTGTGACGGACCAGGCTGGCTCTGTTCAGGCGCCAGGGGCTGTGACTGACGTCTCTAAAAGGAGAGCTACCACATTACATAAAAAGGAAAATTGCTACAAAGTACAATTTTTTCCCTGTAGAGATGCAAAGTGTAAGATATTTCGGTCACACTTGTGAATAGAATTTGTCTGTTGGGTTGAATCAAACACCAACTGAAAATAACTCAATATCTGGCATTTGCCACTGGTGGACCAGTTTTCCGTCACCGGTGGACCACTTTGGAGCACTGGTGGACCAAGTGGTCCATCAGTGACTATGTTAGACGAGACCCTGTGTTGGTGCATGTGCGTTCACCCTGGTGCCGTTCTCGCTACCTGAGTTGCGAACCGTCGTCTTCGAGATGAACGGTTCGTCGGCATGTGGCGAGGGCGACATTAGAATCCACATGTTCAGGATGTGCTTTAACTCGATAGTTGCGGCGCTTCTGCATTTGGTCAATTTCAGCATTACCCAATCCGATGTCCCTTATTCCTGGAAAGACTCCCTTGTTCATCATGTCTTAAAATATGGTGATCTCCCTAGACCTTCCAATTTCCGTCCTATCTTCGTCGTCCCAGTCATTGTGAAAATTGTAGAGCGTGCCGTCCACGAGCAGCTCCACAATTATCTGTCCAGAAACCACCCTTTTCTATCCAACGCAGCACGGTTTCCGTCCTCGTCATTCGACGGAAATCGCCCTGACCTCAATATCTGACGAGATCCTATCCGAATGTGACAATGGAGAGGTGACATTTATCTACCTGCTGGATTTGAGCAAATGCTTTCATATCATGGGCGACTCCAAACTCTTGTCAAAATTAAATCTTCACAGCATCGACACATCCTGGTTTTCGTCTTACCTTCAGAACCACGCCCAGGGTGTCAGCCTCACTGATAGTTTGGGTGTCATCAACAGAAAGCTGCCCGCTTGTCCAACAGCATCGGCGTTTTTCAAGGATCATCTCTCTGACCTTTCCTCTACTACGTCTTCGCCAACGGCCTCAGCCTGTTCGCCGAAGACGCAGTGGTTATCGAATACGCCGACGACACCAAAATTTCTGATCATTGGCAAGAAATCTTTCATTCAAAACGTCGTCGCTCACATGGAAATAATGTTGACCTCTCTCGACCTCTGGTTTCAAGCAAATGGATAAAAATACCGCTGCTAAAACTTAGCTGATATTCTTCGGCAGCCCACAAAATACGCGTGCCTTCCCGCATAACACGGTGAAATTTCGCAATCACGATCTTCACACAATTTCAGAATGCAGAACTCCCGGATTTCTTTTCGATCGCACGCTCAGCTAGGACTCGCACGTCTCAGAAATGATCTGTCGTTGCTTTGGAGTTCTGGGCAGTGTATCACATCTGAGGGGGCACCTTCCACCTGCTGGCATCTCCGCGCTGGTTAATTGCCTGGTCTTCTCACAGATCCGCTACTGTATTTATGTGTATGGAAATGGAACCAAAAAGAAACTGAACATTCAAGAAGGGATGAACCACTCCGAAAAAGTAAATTTCGACAGAAAAAAACTTGACCCTGTTTCTAACCTGCTGAGGAGACTGAGCTGCATTAGCGCGGAGAGCCTAGCCAGGTACATACCACACCCGGTGCCTCACGCACAAAGTGCGCCGTCATGGAGAGCTGGGATCACCGGCTCATGGTCTCGCCATCGTGGAGGAGACTCGCGACTGGACCACCCGTCAGGACCATCACCTGCACTTCCCCCGGTGCAACGCTGAGATGGGAAAGAGGCGATTTGCCTGCAGAGCACCATTGCTGTACAACTCGTTGCCACCCGAGCTGCTGCGGCTTCCCGTGCCGACCTTCGGTCGCCACCTACAGTGGCACCTGTCTGACGTAGCGGCCGAGCCAGACTGATTTGATGCTCTCCTTGCTGTATTTTATTATGACATGTACGTCCATCGGTGTAACTGTTCTGTGATTATGACATTTTCTGATCTGTTATTTTACCATAGTAACGCTAGGTTATAACAGCCACAGGTTCATTGTAGATTACCTCAATTTCAGTTTGTACCTATTTGTATATGTTCGTGAATCAGTTCAGCACTGAATTGAAAATTTTATCGTCGAAGGATACCAAGCACCACACAGTACACTACTCACACTGGTTATATGAGAATCTCGAGCACTATCTGCTCACGCCGGCCTTCCTTTTCGCTCCACGCGCATATTTTCTTTAAAGTGTTGCGTAGTTTACGTTCCAAACTGAACCAATCGCACTCCAATCGGGCGACTGGTAATCGGCTGCGTTTGGAGGCAATACGATCACTCCTCGGGGGGCCATACATTTGTGTGGCTGCAGTTCCGACGCTGGTTAGCGTTCAAGGCCACTGCTTGACAGCTTATCCGATCCATACCGGAAAAAGCACACAGCTGAAGATCCAATGCTAATAACGTATTTAATGAATTTCCATATGTATTTTTGAAAGTTGTATTTATGCGCAATATGCACTCAGTGGGTGAAGCTTGTCATATATTGCATGTCTACGTGTCAAATAGATGACTGCATTATTGCAATGCATACCAGCGATGGCGTTTCCATACCTGTAATATATCACGCGAGCTGGAAAGCATTCACCGTGTAATTGTTGTATGTAACGTGCGGTGATGTCATTGCGTTCGTCTCATCACCAGCAGCTGATGTTGAACTAGATACGATAAGGGTAGAGAAAGGCCCTTATGGGTGGAAAAGAACCCGGGAGGAACTATTCTAGCAGAGCCGCCGTATGGGCGCTGCCTGGGCCTGACTGGAACAACACGCCATCGCGCGGCACATTGTGCTGCAACCGTGTTGGAAACACGAAACGTCATACTTTCACCGGTGTACTGAAACTGGCGGTGCTTACCGCCCAGACTTCGCGCTAGATGAAAGACCAGTGCAAATAACTGTCCAGATGATTTTCTAGCATTGGTCGCACATGGCGTAGAGGTGAAATTTGCATCGGTCATGTAACCAAATTTCCTATATTGTGGTTTTGTTTACAACAGTTCAACTTATATTATATTCCTTCTTCTGGCATTTTTCAGCTGCCGAGTATGTACATAGCCTTGCCTGCCAGACCGATAAGGGGCCCTCACTCGTGTATCTAGGACTCTCGGCCTGTAGGACTGCCTACGGATATGCGAGGGGAGAGGTCGCGAGTCCATGGTGAACGAGAACAGGAGATGTGCAAAATTAGTTAGAATTGGTCAGATGAAGTTACATCTTGTTTGCATATGCAGGAGCTAATTCCCTCAGGTGGACTTCTTCAGCTGGCTCTCGCCAGGCTGGTTTTCTGGTTCGTAATACATTCGTAGCATTTAAAACTTGTCGTAGTAGTATCGATTGCATAATATGCTTTAGAACGTCGTCTTGAAGCAATGTACAATCACACCTACGAGCCAGGTGAAACCTGAACAAGACCGCTTCCGTAAATATAAGACTATGCAGCTGTATCTGGACAATTATAGTTAACTAACCTTGAACATAATGTTTTCTTCTTCACCATGTATTCACGACCCCCCCCCCCCCAGTTCGTAGGCAACCCTGGAAGCCGAGGATCGTTGCGGCATCCCAGGAGTGAGGGCCCCTATCGATGTGGGGTGTACATACTCCACAGTTGGAAAGTTGGAACGTGTTAATAAAAGGAAAAATACGTGGAACTGTTCATAATGCACCAGATATTGGTTCATTGTCCTTGAAATCGGTAAGTTACTGAAACTCTGCATCATTTCTATGGTGGTGCCATTCGATACACACCACGAAGTGCAAATGTGACAGGGTTGCCCTACTTGCGACTTTTTAAGCATATTCTAGAAATTCAGTAGAATGAAATACGACAAATTATACCATGACATGGTCACAATGCGCATTTTCTAAAATGGGGCTCAAATTCCGTAGTTTCCTCCGCAATGCTGATATGAAACATAGTGAACTTGTAAGTAGTAAGCTAAAAATAGCACCGGTGCCGTACGTTGTAAGCAGGAACGTCATTTGTTTAGAAGCGATAAGCAAAAAATATACCGGCTGTCTTCACATGTTGCAGCCATTGTATTCATTGAGACATATTGCTATGTTGTGTATGCACATTAGTACTTACAGCAGGCCCATTCCACGTCAAACCGACGAGTGAAAGTGCCAAAATAACATCCAATATTTCATATTTGGATGGAAAAATATTGTGTGGGGTTAACTGATGAGCCGAATCCAGTTGTCACATTTTTATAGAAAGCTCCGATTAGCGGTTAAGGAGAAGCCTCGGAATTGTTTAAAGATGTTTCCTAACAAGGGTGTCTTTTGAGGTCCTTGACTCAATTTAAAAGAAAATGACTTGTGCAAAAATCCATATCGGTGAACTCACAATGGCCCACTGCATCTTTTGGCTATTTCTAAAATTTCGCTTAGGGGACAATTGAAATCGTGATATCGTGACCTAAGGTCACGCGATATATTCTGCCTTTCAGGATAGTTACAATGCGTTTTAAAAAGTGCAGAAGTGAAGTTTGATATATTGTCTCTCGAAGCACAAAAAGGTTTTGCTCCTAAAGCTCCACACATACGGTCAAAATTAGATATGCATGGGTGTTTTTGAGGTAGTTTATCGTGGCATGTGTGGACATATATTTATAAAGGTGTATTACTGAAATACGATGCTTTTGAAGTTTTAGACACGTAGTGTGATTATAATCTTAGTCATCTTGAATGTCGTGTTGCACAACTGTTTTAATTCGTGAGGTCAGGGGTGCAGCAAAATGGCAGAAGTGTCTCCAAATTATGGTTGTAGATTATTTCTGAGTTATGCCTTGCCATGAATTATAAGGACAGATAAGCATCCACAGTATAGCAATAACATTCCGATATCCGATAAACCATTCGTATAACTATTTATTGCCTCGCGAAAATAAAACTTGGCGAAGGTAGTGAAATCTCAGTAATGGAACAAACAAGGGCTGGCACCGTGTTTGGGCATCCAGTGCTTACTACCAGGAGTGTCGATTTTTTAGAAAAAAAAAACATTGGGGGGCCGAAGTATACTAGACCGTCCCCCTCCCCCTCTCCCACCAACGAAAAACTCATCGGACTTCGCACACTATATTTTCAGACCTTAATAGTTCTGATTTTTATTTCACGAGGTGTATGTTTATGCTTGTTCAGCATCCTTGCCAACAGGAAAAATCGTCCGGTAGCATGTGAAGTCACATAAGCAAGACAGCAGTGCACAGTACCTGTCAATACAAACTGTGAGTCATAACATACTACTACAGTGTCATACAGTGGACTCGGGTCCATCGTCATCGCGAACGTAGTCGTCATCGTCATCATCAACGTCACCGTCACTCTCCCCTCACTCCACACACCAACAAACATATAACGGCTGAAATAAAATATTTCTGCGCCGATTCGCAGGTTAAAACAAATCGGCATTGATCTAGCATTAGACCTCAGCATGCCTGAACTGTGGTGACGATGGGTGAAGTTTTTTCCTTGGTGCCTAACATTAGAGAGGGATGAAGCCAAAGTTTTGTTTGGGGGCAAATTTAGGGCAGGGAAAGGGGAACAGCCTCCACAAATTCATAGGAATCGAAAACGATGTACCCTAATCAAACAATGTGCACTGATGTAGTCATCGTGATCGTCGAGTCTAGTCAGTCACCACACACGACACCAAGCAAACTAAAATGCACAACGGATCACACACATCAATCAACGCAATCGCCCTACGATTTGTTTTACAACAGTTTAAAAACTCCTCCCGTACCCAATGCCGCAGCCAAAAGCAAGAGTAGGAAACACTGGGTACATGGACTCCTTGGCCACAACTCCGGCCATGGCCAAGGAGTCCGAAAATGTCAACCCAGGAGACTCCCAGAAGTCTTATCTGACGGTTTTGAAGTGGACATGTCGGTTCGAATGATTTTTTTTTGGCTCTGGAGTCGGAAATAAAAGGTACAAATTTTCGGAAACTAGGAATAATGTCAGAAATTAAAACAGTGCTCAAATCGTTGATATTGGAATGGTCCACGCACCGGGTGTGTCGCAACAAGAACATTTTTACTGCAGCCCTGATAGTACTCCTAATCCTTTCTCTCCAAAGTGCAGGGTTTTCTGTACCTTTCGTAGTGGTTCCACCCACCATATTTGCCTTCTTGGCCTCTTTCACCAATTTAATTTCTAATTGCCTTGAAATTGACTTGGGACGGATCATGGAGGATAATATTTCAAAATCTCAAAAAATGCCACCATTCGCAGTAGTTGCAGCAGAGCAGCACGAAATCCAGATCATACTGTTCTTCCATCAAATCAAATAACTGCCTTCCCAAATTTTAACCAAGTTCAAGATTATTAAACACAGGTCACGTCAAAGTATCTCTTCGTATCGCAGTACGGGGAAGACGTTTCGTGCAGAACTTGATAAAATAATGATATGGACATTCTGCTTTCAATATGTGGCAAGAGCAATGGTATTATGTCAGGTCAAGTATTATGCATATTTTAAACTGCCATCTATTGTGTGGAGTTGATATTTTGTGCGCGTCAGCTGCTTTGGCGACATTGCGTCTTATGGCGATTACTTCCTTGTGAATTGAAACCTTAATTCGGTTTTAGAGCCACCGAAATACTACACCAGAACATTTGTGAACAAAGAATGATCCGAGATGACCTGATTTCGTGTAACTGGACCTTATTATATAAAGCAAATATAAAGCATATAAAGATCAAAAGTAAAGAGGTGCAAAATGTCGGACAGTAGGAACACATGGCAAACGTAAGGTGTCTTCATATAGGTGCGGGAGGCACGAAAAAGGCCACAAAGGTGCACACCCAAAATAATTTATCGTTGCGCTGCTGTCAGCACCTGCAATCATTACCTTAGTGCAAGTAAAGTCAGTCTCGCTGCTGGCAGAGTTTGCTTTTCTGATGTCATTAATATCCATTGATTGGAATGCACAAGAGCAGCTGTGTCTAAAGGAGATTCAATGGCTCTGACGAAGTGGGAAATATTAATACATGGGTGGCATTGGCACCTATTAATGATGAGGTGAACGGAAGAATACGACGGAAGTGGCAACTAATGCACACAAAACTGCTCGGAAAGATGATGCAAAGCCGTGACTAAACACACAACGTTCACCATGACTGATGAGGGTCGTGGAGTACGCGCCGTCTACCGGGGTTAGATTTATACTTTCATTCCTTTGGAAATATAAAATAGAATAAACATTTATGCAATGTATTTTCTGAAAATATTCCAACTTTAAAAAACTGAACAATCAAGCCTAACCCAACGTCAGCTGCTTTTGAAGTAAAGCAGTTTTATGGGCGCTGTATGACCAACACAGTCAATGCGGCTGCAAGCCCAAATAACCAGGAAATGTGTTTGCACACATTTTCCTCCATAAATGAAACAAATGGGTTAAGTTTGATTAGGTTAGGCTAGTTCAGATGTTTAGGTTGGAAAATTTATCAATTTTTGGCCAATAAAAAAGCATTTGCACCGATAATAAGTGGTCCCATCATCTTAGTTGCCGTCATGAACATGGTACATTGTGTCCTGAACAAAAGGTAACCCCCCCCCCAAAAAAAAAAAATAATAATCACGTTGAACTACAAATTTCGCAGTAATCTTTCTTGAAGATCATCTCAGGTTAGGTTAGGATGGCTTAGGTTTCTTTAAATTTTGAAAATTGTTAGAAAACAAAATTATTTAACTTTTTTTAAATAATATATGTGTATCGTTCTGTTGCTCATTCTGATCGATCAGGCGGTGTTATGCTCTTCTTGTGGCATTGGTATGAATATTTGTTTTTTGTAGCATTCTGTGTAATCATAGTCTCGGTAACTGAAATTGAGACGTGATCTCGTTGCGGCAGTGCTGTCCTTGAAACTTTATGTCATGCGGGTAGAACCCACCTGGCCAATAGATGTACAAATGTAGGCACCATGAGTGTACAGTTCAAACGGGAATATCGTCTGATCCGCTCATGTACATTTTTGTTTGTCCGTAGAATATGAGTATTTGACCCAATGCTAAAATGGGATGGTAAAGGTCGCGATCTCGTCGAACTATGCCATCCCATTTTAAATGTGCACTGGAAAGAACGGGGCAAGTTTATAATAACCTGGTGAGCGGAAGACAAATATATTTACTTGTAGGAAAATGGAAAATAAAAGTGACCATCGCGTATGATCATCAAAGCCCAAAACTGCTCGTATCCGCTTTCGGGCTTGCTGGTCTCAAATACCGTAACTTCATACCACACATCACACATACCGCCCCGCCCCGCCCCGCCCCGCCCCGCCCCGCACCGCACCGCACCGCACCGCACCGCACCGCACCGCACCGCACCGCACCGCACCGCACCGCACCGCACCGCACCGCACCGCACCGCACCGCACCGCACCGCACCGCACCGCACCGCACCGCACCACCGCACCGCACCGCACCGCCCGCACCGCACCGCACCGCACCGCACCGCCCGCACCGCACCGCACCGCACCGCACCGCACCGCACCGCACCGCACCGCACCGCACCGCACCGCACCGCACCGCACCGCACCGCACCGCACCGCCCGCACCGCACCGCACCGCACCGCACCGCACCGCACCGCACCGCACCGCACCGCACCGCACCGCACCGCACCGCACCGCACCGCACCGCACCGCACCGCACCGCACCGCACCGCACCGCACCGCACCGCACCGCACCGCACCGCACCGCACCGCCCGCACCGCACCGCACCGCACCGCACCGCACCGCACCGCACCGCACCGCACCGCACCGCACCGCACCGCACCGCACCGCACCGCACCGCACCGCACCGCACCGCACCGCACCGCACCGCACCGCACCGCACCGCACCGCACCGCACCGCACCGCACCGCACCGCACCGCACCGCACCGCACCGCACCGCACCGCACCGCACCGCACCGCACCGCACCGCACCGACCGCACCGCACCGCACCGCACCGCACCGCACCGCACCGCACCGCACCGCACCGCACCGCACCGCACCGCACCGCACCGCACCGCACCGCACCGCACCGCACCGCACCGCACCGCACGCACCGCACGCACCGCACCGCACCGCACCGCACCGCACCGCACCGCACCGCACCGCACCGCACCGCACCGCACCGCACCGCACCGCACCGCACCGCACCGCACCGCACCGCACCGCACCGCACCGCACCGCACCGCACCGCACCGCACCGCACCGCACCGCACCGCACCGCACCGCACCGCACCGCACCGCACCGCACCGCACCGCACCGCACCGCACCGCACCGCACCGCACCGCACCGCACCGCACCGCACCGCACCGCACCGCACCGCACCGCACCGCACCGCACCGCACCGCACCGCACCGCACCGCACCGCACCGCACCGCACCGCACCGCACCGCACCGCACCGCACCGCACCGCACCGCACCGCACCGCACCGCACCGCACCGCACCGCACCGCACCGCACCGCACCGCACCGCACCGCACCGCACCGCACCGCACCGCACCGCACCGCACCGCACCGCACCGCCCGCACCGCACCGCACCGCACCGCACCGCACCGCACCGCACCGCACCGCACCGCACCGCACCGCACCGCACCGCACCGCACCGCACCGCACCGCACCGCACCGCACCGCCCCGCCCCGCACCGCACCGCACCGCACCGCACCGCACCGCACCGCACCGCACCGCACCGCACCGCACCGCACCGCACCGCACCGCACCGCACCGCACCGCACCGCACCGCACCGCACCGCACCGCACCGCACCGCACCGCACCGCACCGCACCGCACCGCACCACGCTGAAGCCATTTGGTTTGGTAAGCGATCCAGGTCGCTGCGAATTAGTTCGTCCTTGTTCTCGACATTTTCTTTAAAGCACGCCTTGGTGCTGGAAAGCGTATTGCATTGGCCCCATGGGGCATTTCTGAAGCTCCACTTGCTGCAATTCAACACAGCCATGACATTCCTTACTGCTCAGTCTTCCAATACTTAACGGTGGTTTGACAGTAAGAATGACGGATGGCTCGGTTAAATGTACTGAAGCAATATAAGCAAGAACTTGATTGATACTATAGTTGGATGGTATGAGCGTGAAGAAACATTTTATCCCCACGGAAATCTGAGCACGTAGCTTGCAATACAGTGCAAAGCATATATAATTAATACTAATATACCGTACAGCATATGCCTAACGCATAACAACTTGTCATTCTGAGTGAAGTACGCGTAATTTAATCAAGCAACTAATCGACTTGTCATTGAATCTGAATTATGCCAGCAAGTTCCTCTTCGAGACCGGTCCTGCCGGTGGCTCAGTTGGTGAGAGCTCTGCCCCGTAACGGTCTCCCCTGTCTTGGCGAGACTGGGTTCGGGTTGATTCATGCGCTCGCTTTAGAACCCCGGACGAGAGAATTCGAGTTGGCAATTGACACGATACGGTCGAGAGCGAGTTACTGGTGTGGCCGTGTCGGTGTATTTTCCAAATCCTAGCCATTAATTCCATAGTGTATGCGTTAACCGGATTGGCCTATGATTCGGCATGTTCCCACCTTCATCGGGTCGCTCCTGTGTGCATGACAAGGATGCGTGAGAAATATTATATATTAGATGAAACTATATCGGCATGGTCTAGTTGATCGCATACCTTTTGAGCAACGACCATTAGGAGTTTCCCTGAGAAATGTGTCGTCGTTGCTTCGGCAAAACGTGTCGCGTGCTTCATAAGCGGCGCGGCCGATGCGTCTGCTGCGCCATGTTTGGAGACGCGATGTCGCCCAGACGCGACTGTGTGCCGGCAAACACGCTTGCGTCCGTCTCCAAACAGCTGCTGATGTCGCTGCTGAGTAATGGCGCCGATTACGTCGTCGGCAGACGTTTGCGACAATTAGCCGTGTGGACAGCGGCGGCCCACCGCCGCCGAGCCTACACCCCTCCGCAGCCGCGAACTACCGACTCCTCTGACGTCACGCGCCATCGGACTGAAATACCAACGGCTAATTTGATTATTCTGCGCCGCACAGGACCACGCTGGCAGGATTATTCCGCAGCTGCCCAGATAACGACAAATTATTGGGGTCCGCATCCTGCGCGCGGATTTGCCGGCTGAGAAAAGAAGTCTATATCGTGTACGCAATGCAAGCAGCGTGGTGGTTTTTCTTTTGCTTGATGTATGTCGTCGTCACACCACGGCTGAATTACGGGTTGGCCTGCTTCCTGGCCTCTTTGGAGTCCATTTGGCTTGATGTCACTGTGGGAAAAGGCAACAGCAATACACTGAGGATAGGAGCTTTCTATAGATCAGGAACCCTGCCACATTCTCAGCAACTGGAGCTTGATAAGGTGATTTGTGAGGAATTCAGTAGAAACTTTCAGAGGAAGTGCCTTATTCTTGGTGACTTTAATCTAAAAGGATGTGAAAACGTTGGTGTTGGCTCCCCATCATGCAAAATGTTTAGGAAATGCCTTGAAGAGGACCTGTTCTTACACCAGTTCGTATCGGAACCTACCAGGCATTGCTCATTCTTGGACCTTGTATTCTCGGATTTAAGTGACTTGGTTCAAGACTTGACTGTAGGAGAACCTCTGGGAAGAAGTGACCATAACATAGTTAGATTCAGGGCATATGTAGGGGAAATTATTAAGGATAATTTGGTAAAGATTCCAAATTTCAACAGCGCAGACCTTGACTGCATGAAAGCGGCTTTAAGTGCCATCAGATGGGAAGAAGAATTCTCCAATTTAAATGCCTGTGAAATGTGGGAAAAGTTCAAATCTTACTTGAAGGAAATTCAGATTAGACATGTCCCCCAAAAGCATATACGCAGAAGAAGGGTAGGAAAGCCAGCATGGCTTACACTACACTTGATAAAAGCAATTAAGGCTAAGAAAGCTGCATTTAGAGTGTATAAAGAAGCTTCAAATATCGTAAATCTAACGGCGTATCGAAAACCTAGCGACACTGTGAAGAAAAAAAACCAGAGCAGCAAAGCGAGCAAAAGAACTGGATTTAGCTAGGAACTGTAATGGGGACATTAAAAAGTTCTTTAGTTTCTACAAGCTGAGTAAAGTTTCTAGGACAATTTTCACTGGAAGTAAATGGGACTACATTGGTTGAGGATAGTGAGATGGGTGAGGAGCTGAGCAAGCAGTTTAAATCAGTTTTTACATTGGAAGATATGACCAATCTGCCGACATTATACCATAGTTCAGTGACATGTGATCTGATAAATGATGTTGATTTCATTGATATTGATGTTGTTTACAATCATATCAGGAAAATAAAGCCAAACAAGGCAGCAGGACCTGATGTCATTTGTGCTAGGGTAGTATGGGAAGCTGAAAAGAAACTGGCATTTCAACTTGGTATAATATTTTGTAGATTAGTTTCAGAAAATGAAATTCCAACAGATTGCAAAAGGGCGAATGTAGTTCCCATTTTCAAGAAAGGAGAAAGAGGGAAAGTTGAAAACTATAGGCCAGTAAGTCTCACATCCCTAGTATGCAAGGTACTCGAATCAATTATCAAGGATAGAATAGTTAGTTATCTGGAAGGAAACAGATTGATTCAAGATGATCAACGTGGGTTTAGAAAAGGACGATCGTGTTTTTTTGTGTTTTTTTTTAGCTTTGCCACAGAACAATTTGATCAGGGAAATCAGGTTGATGTAGCATATCTTGAATTTAGTAAGGCCTTTGATAAGGTACCATATAAACGGTTAATGATCCAGCTTCAGTCCCATGGTATTGCAGGTAGCATCTTAAAATGGACAGAGTTGTAGCTTTCAGATAGACAGCAAAGTGATGCTAAATGGTACAAAGTCATCATGGCAAAATGTTCTTAGAGCAGTCCCCCAGGTGTCAGTACTGGGCCCACTACTGTTCATTATATTTGTAAACAACATTGAAAGTGGCCTAAGCAGTAAAGTTTTGATGATTTGAATTTTTACGGATGATTTGAACGCGGATGATTTGAAGGCCTTTAGGGCAATAACGGGTCAAAATGAGCATATCTCACTGCAAAAAGGCTTAGACGAACTTGTGAAATGGTCCGAAGAATGGCAAATCAAATTTAACTTTGATAAGTGCAAAATCATGCATGTAGGTAAGCAGCATATGAAGGTTCCAATCTTGATGGGTGGCCAAGTTCTCTCAGTGGCTCAACAGGAGAAGGATTTAGGTGTTATTCTAAACACACAATTGGGGGCATCAGAACAGACCAAGGAAGCCAAGAAGAAGGCACTGAGAATGTTTGGGGCAATAAATAGGAATGCATCATACAGAAGTGAGGAAGTCATCAGGAAGCTTTACTGTGCATATATCAGGTCGCCTTTAGAATACTGCATCCAAGCTTGGTCTCCTAGCTATGAAAAAGATTGTTGGCTTTTAGAGAGAGTACAGCAGAGGCCTACAAAAAATGTTTAATGGTATAAGCAACCTGGCATATGAGGAAAGATTGAAGAAATTGAATATGTTTTCACTTAGATACAGAAGGCTGAGAGGAGATCTCATCGAGGTCTTTAAATTTGTCCATGGTCTGGAGAGGGGATATCTTGGGGAAATGTTTAAATTTAACAGAAATGATGCAATTAGAGGTCATAAATTCAAAATTAAAGTTAACCACAGCAGAACAAGGTTACGACAGACTTGCTTCACCAACAGCGTAGTAGAACACTGGAGCCAGCTGCCATAAACCATTGTCAGTAGCAGCACATTGAACATCTTTAAAAACAGCATAGACAATCATTATAAGGATAGAGGGCTTGCTTTTAAGTATTATCGGGAGGGCTGATTGACAGATTTGGTGGGCAACTGGTGGAGTGTATAGAGTGCAACCAATAAGGGCCCTTGTGGCTCATAGTTGCGGTAATCTGTGATGTCTTTATGTCTTTATGTTCTGCTGTTACCGAAAGACTACCATTGGAGACCCATCTTTGTCACGCAAATACAGCATTCCCACGCTGGTGACGTTAGACTGGATTACTGATTACTTGGAATTGACTCTTTTTGCTGCACAAGAAGTACACTTTCGGTATGTATAATGTGTCGTCTAGACAAGCTGAATATGTTTGGATGAATGTTCCATATGCAGCTTAATTGGACTTAATTAGGTTTCGAAGTACCCCAAAAAGAAGTGCATCAGAAATTTTAATAATTTATCTTACGATGTAAAAATGGAAGTCAATGGCCATTTTGATGGCAATAAATGCGTTTGCGGCGCTAAATCTAAATGGTTCAATTTTCCGACTCTTCGAAACTATATAGCAATCCATGGGAGAAGGCATATGTCATACACCGGTGCTACTTTCTTGCATTGCACGAACCCTTCGCTTAACACTCGCATGTCCGGCGGTCCGCGCCAACTTCGCATGTCCGGGAGGCAGATGTCTGCTACCCCCTTCCCTATGGTATCTATAACTATGCTAGCTAGCGAAAAACTGAAAGCGCCGTTGGATAGCTGGTGACAGGCTCTATCGAAAGTGTCTCGGTCATTTTTTCGCTCAAGTCAATATTCAGGCCACTGGGTCATCATAGGTCAAATTCGACCAGGTCGGATGAGACTCTCAGATATTGACACACATCTCAGGACCTGTAACAGATAGAAACAAACGGCGAACGCTATTCGACAGTCCTTGAAATGTGCTATCGACAATAGGTGGAGTGATTTAGGGTTAGGTCAACCGAAACTATGACCTCAGGTGAAGGTCATGAAGTAGCCTAGGGAGGGAATGTAACATACCAATCGACACGTCTTGGCGATACAAGCATAATGGCGGTAATTTGAGCCTTCTAGCTCAATGCGTGCGATATCATGCCCATAAATGTGCTGGTGATCTCAGGGTGACCTCAAATGACCTTGGTGAGGTCACTGAGCAAAAATATCAGCTGTAACATTGAGCATAGCTTCCAACTGCACGCCACAACCGTTATGAGAGCATTCCGAGAGCAAATATGTAACCAGGAAACATTTGTATATTTTACCATAGCCCTATAATGGGGAAGTCATGGCCACGACCTGACCTCAGGTAATGCTACGAAAAAAAAAATCCCTGAGATACATACTATGGTCCCTGATGAGATCATGACGTGTTATAAGTTTGAATCAATCGCCCAATTATTGTGGAAGTTATGCCACCTAGAACTCCGAGTGTAGTTGGGTCACTTCACCTGACCTGGTGGCCTGACCTGAAATGACCTGGTATTAAAAATGTATGAGGAGATTTGGAAAAGACCAGTGAGTAGCCATGTGAGGTTTGGCCTTGCTAAACCGATTAGTATGGCGGCAAATTATGAAAAACCGCAGGGAACCAGATATCTGTACCCTCCCCCCCCGGGCGTGCACGTCTGAAGTACTTCGCTTCCCTTCGCTTCACCTAACCCTTCGTTTAATATCTTTATTTAAGTACTCTAACCAATGTCTACATATTTTATCGCGGCTTTACCCGTGGTCCCCCAGATGCCATGTAAGTAATTCGTGATGGTAAATAGGCTAATTGTGTGCAGTTGTCCTGAAACCTTTTTCCGCAACTGGGTGGTATTCGTCTCAAATCGAGATGGCGGTGATAGGTGAGCATGTACCCTACTCAATGTTGGTGTCCAGGACATCAAGAGGTAAGTAATAATTATTTTGTTTTCTATGTGTATGTCGCCATTCAATTTTCGGACATGGTAATCTCGAGAACTACTTCCCAGCTAGATTAGCCACCATAAGCCAGTTCATTATCTTCAATTGTGCTTAATGACCGCTGTTTGAGCAGTGCAGCTGATTCTAGCTGTGCTCACAAAACTACCCGGAGGCATTGAAGTCTTTCCCTGCAACAAGGTGTTGTAACATTAAACTGCGTGACAGGACCAGGGATGCGGAGCAGGAAAAATTTTGGACGGCTCCGGCTCCGTCTCCGGCTCCGGGGAAGTATCCCGGCTCCGGCTCCGGCTCCGGCTCCGGGTCCGGCTCCGGCTCCGGGCAAAATGTACCGGCTCCGGCGGCTCGGGCTCCGGCTCCGGCACCGTACATCCCAAATGTGATCGATCCATTAAGTAAGAGCTAGGGGGATGCAAAAAAAAAGTTAGTCGCGAGCATTCAGAGGCGCAAACTTTAGACATTCATACGTAACTTTCGCATATAAACCTTGTATCTATCTTTAAATAAACACCTCCATCCCCCCCCGCCAAAATCACTTTTCGGTGTTATGCCCTTGTAAACTGACGCTCGTTTCGTGCCGCATTGGGGCAATCAGAAGAGGGGAGACTCGAATCAACAACATTCCCCATCCCGTGAACGGTCCAAGGAACACCATTGTTGTAAATTGTAATGTTTGACCTCATCTCTAATAAGGTACAACGACCCGTTGATGATAGAAACAATGAACTTAACTAAACTAAACATGGAACTATTGCATTGACTACTGCGGTCAGAATATGGTTATTGGTTATTGCACCATTATTTGATGATATTACTACATGTTACACGTATTTAAGCATTTTTGCTTTCAAAAATGCGTTTTCATACCATTCCATACCATACTAGGTATAATGTGTTCATTTCACGTTTACTAATTTTGTTCAATTTACACCTCTTTCGGAGTCGGAGCCGCCCTGCTTTTGGCGGCTCCGGCTCCGACTGCGGCTCCGAATAAAATGTTCCGGCGGCTCCGGCTCCGGAAAAAATTTTACGGCTCCAGCGGCTCAGGCTCCGGCTCCGGCTCCGCATCCCTGTACAGGACCATAGCAAGAGGAAGAAATGAAACAATGTAGGAAACGGACCTTTCCATTGGACCTGGAAGGAACATTATTAGAAGCGGCAGTGGAAGATACGTGAAGCTGGAACCAACGAGACATGATAGGTCCTCGAAGAAAAAGTGTCACCAATGTTGTTTTACTGAGAAACTGACGCACAAATCGAAAAGTACACTAGTCTTCACAAATGCAAGACAGTTTCTTCCCGGGGCACCCAGATAATGATAGTGGGCACCACGGCCTCTATTTAGGAATTTTGACTGAGGGGGCGACCATTGGTGGTTGCGGGACCATCACCGGAGACAACCAAACTTCACCTCTTTCTCATTGATGATAACGGAAAATGCAGTGAATGAGGGGAACACGGCTACGAATGGGCCTCCCCCAGCTAGCATGTCAGAGGAGCCCGGTCGGCAGTCCGGCGTCAGGAACGGTACCAGCACAGCTCACGATTCCCATTTGACCAAACCCTGGATTCGGCCCTGGTAGAGCCGACCAGGTCACCTGACACTAGCCAACAGACCAACAGGACGAGGATGCCTGACACCAGCAGGCCCTGGGCGGCGGCAGTAGCGACAACAGACCGACCTGAGCTGCCGCAGAAAGGCCGGCGGTGAGAGACTTGTGACATTGGTGGCCTCATCACGGGAGCGGTGTGGTATTGGCTGTTCCATCGTTGTAGCAGAATGACATTGGTGGTCCCATCATGGGAGCGATGTGGTATTGGCGGTCCCAGCACGGGAGCGATGTGGTATTGGCGGTCCCAGCACGGGAGCGGTGTGGTATTGGCGGTCCCAGCACGGGAGCGATGTGGTATTGGCGGTCCCAGCACAGGGAGCGGTGTGGTATTGGTGGCCCCACACGGGAGCGATGTGGTATTGGCGGTCCCAGCACGGGAGCGGTGTGGTATTGGCGGTCCCAGCACGGGAGCGATGTGGTATTGGCGGTCCCAGCACGGGAGCGGTGTGGTATTGGTGGTCCCAGCACGGGAGCGGTGTGGTATTGGTGGTCCCAGCACGGGAGCGGTGTGGTATTGGTGGCCCCAACACGGGAGCGGTGTGGTATTGGTGGTCCCAGCACGGGAGCGGTGTGGTATTGGTGGTCCCAGCACGGGAGCGGTGTGGTATTGGTGGTCCCAGCACGGGAGCGGTGTGGTATTGGTGGTCCCAGCACGGGAGCGGTGTGGTATTGGTGGTCCCAGCACGGGAGCGGTGTGGTATTGGTGGTCCCAGCACGGGAGCGGTGTGGTATTGGTGGTCCCAGCACGGGAGCGGTGTGGTATTGGCGGTCCCAGCACGGGAGCGGTGTGGTATTGGTGGTCCCAGCACGGGAGCGGTGTGGTCACGGGAGGATTGGTGGTCCCAGCACGGGAGCGGTGTGGTATTGGTGGTCCCAGCACGGGAGCGGTGTGGTATTGGCGGTCCCAGCACGGGAGCGGTGTGGTATTGGTGGTCCCAGCACGGGAGCGGTGTGGTATTGGTGGTCCCAGCACGGGAGCGGTGTGGTATTGGCGGTCCTAGCACGGGAGCGGTGTGGTATTGGTGGTCCCAGCACGGGAGCGGTGTGGTATTGGTGGTCCCAGCACGGGAGCGGTGTGGTATTGGCGGTCCCAGCACGGGAGCGGTGTGGTATTGGTGGTCCCAGCACGGGAGCGGTGTGGTATTGGTGGTCCCAGCACGGGAGCGCGCTCCCGTGCTCCCGTGCTGCCAATACCACACCGCTCGAGCGGTGTGGTATTGGCCGATGTCGCCCGGTCGTGTGAGACGTCCGTCTATGCTATTTCTGCGCAGTGGCGCGGACTAAATTCGCTGTCATCCCACATGAATGTGAACGGATATAGTCAGGGGCGGAAACAGGACTATTGAGGTAACCACTTGTCTGGATGGGTGTCATTTTCACGAAACGGCGCCACTGACCTTGAACGAAAAAGTCAAAGCGTATGGAGGATGTGGGGTTCTTGGATTCTACAGGGGCGCCATCTGTGCCTCGGGGGGGGGGGGCTTTTCTACTCACAGGTGCGATTTCGGCTTACAATTTGAAGACATGCTGATGCACTCATGCATCCTGGATGGCGTCCTTTTCCAATAAGAGAGGTACCTCGTCTCCATGTGGTGGCATATTCCACTCAGTTCCCCCTGGATCCGCCAATGGATAGAGTAGTTTGTGCCGGGTCGGGCTCCTTGGTTCGTTGGCTGAGACCTGGAGCCAGACAAGATAAGTGGGCGTAGGTGGCGATAAAGAGCTCCGGGCTTCATGCAAAACTGCACTACCTATGTTGTCGATGGTAGCGATGCTCATGGCTGGGAGACTTCCCTCTTGTCTCTTACTCATAATTTGTTCTTGCAACCTTCTATCCTCTAGCGCATCCATACCCCGGAGATTACTATCTTTTGATTTTGTTTTGCTTGCTTTCACGAACCAACGTTTTCTGTGGGCTGCAATAACCTGTGGGTACATCCGACTGAACATACCGTCGGGGAGACAAGGGAGGTTTTTTTGGGGGGGAGGGGGGTGTAGTTACGGATTCTTCAAGTGGTGATGCGTTGTTGGTCTTCACCACTGGTTTGCACTCAGCTCACAGAGAGATTCACCAATGGATTCGCCCTTTTTTCTGAAATATTTTGCAGGCTTCACTTGCTGCAACTTTCTTGATTGAAAGCTACCATGTGTAGATCTGAACAAAAAAGTATATCTAATTTCATGAGTTAAATTTTATAACGACCGTGCATTTCCGTCACAACATACTTACTGTACTATTTATCTTGACATCAGTACTATACCTCTGCTTGTAACACGTTGTACCTATTGAATGGAGTATTGAATGTTTTTATTTAATATAATACATTAATTGCGCTGCAGTCTTGTGCTGCTGGGGAAAATGTTTCGCAACACACCTTTGAAGGGAACTTAACCTCATAGCAAAATAGCTGCGCTGAAACCCGATAGGCGGGACCTAAAGAGTCTCATGGACACCCCGCGTTTGTTAAATACAACCGAGCCGTCATTGCAACCTGAGGTATTATCAAATTACAGCTGTGATTGAAAACCCCATATCGTACGCTACTAAATAAAAGCGACCCTACTCACTTAGGCGACAAGCAACAGTATAAATTTGGGAAAATGTCACGATAGGTCGAAGTTCTTAAAACGCCTCCAAGAAGGGCACAACTTGAGGAGTGGCATCCCCCCTCAATTGTCTGGAATGGGTACCACTTCAGGCTGCAAACTTCCCTCTAGCTTCTCACTTATAGTTGGGCTCGGTAAATGTCATAATTATTTGTACTCGAAGTCAAAATAGGCCACTAAGTGGTAGGCATGACATCCCCTCCCCCCAGGCAAGTATGAGAACCAACAGTTCGCACTGACTGTCCCTGTACTGTATGCATACTAGCAATATTATATCAATTAACACTCGCACGTCCGGAGGTCCGCGCCAACTTCCCATGTCCGGGGGGCAGATGACTGCCCCATAAGATCTCTATAACTATGCTGGCTAGCGGCAGACGGAAAACGGCATTGGATAGCTGGTGACGGGCTCTATCGAAAGTGCTTCAGTCATTTTTTCGCTCAGGTCACCATTCAGGTCACTGTGTCATCATAGGTCAAATTCGACCAGATCAGGTGGGGCTCAGATATTGACACATATTTCAGTACCTATAACAGATAGAAACAAAGAGCGAGCGCTATTCGACAGTCCTTGAAATTCGTTACCGACAATAGGCGGTGTAATTTAAGGTCAGGTCAACCGAAACTATGACCTCAGGTCAAGGTCATGAAGTCGCCTAGGGAGGTCATGTAATATATCAATCGACATGTGTTGGCGATACAAGCGCAATGACTGTAATTCCAGCCTTCTAGCTCAATGCTTTGCGATATAATGCGCAGAAATGTGTAGTGATCTCAGGTGACCTCAGATGACCTTGGTGAGGTCACATTTGCTATTTTTGTCACTGAGACATTGGCGCATAGTAATGGAATAATGCTGATTGCTGTTTATATAAATGCTCGTGCCTAGTAACGAAGATCCAGTTTAGCATGACAATGTCTGCTAAGAATGCTTTGTTGTTCACAACCTATTTTTGCGTCCTGCGAGCGGGTTTCGAAGACATGTGAATGATTGCGGGAGACGTGAATGGTGGTGAATACTTTACAGCGTGAATGGCGATGGAAATGTCTTTAATGCACTGACTGAATGGCAGTGATGCCACAAGCACCATCATGTTGGCGCAATCAAAGTAATATATTCGAGTGGAATTGCTAACAGCATGTCTGGCAGTGTGTACGCGTGACGCTAAAACTAGCAGAGCCTTGGTCCAAAACAAACTGGAAAACTGGATGGCTTTAGCGAATCAATCCTAGGGTACCCTTAAAACGACCCGAGACCATTCGCTTGAACGATTCCGGGCGCCCCTTGTTATGCTTCACACCCTCGCATCATACCCGCACTACCATCATTTTCTACAATTTGACCAAAAAAACGGTACCTGGGTCGAGTTCCCGCGGCCGTTTGCACGTCGCTTACTGGATGTGCTTCTACTCTCTCCGCCACTTCCGGTCCGCACCAGTCGAAATTGCGTACAGACTGTCTGAACCTTGATTTGGCCATTGATAAATGGCCAAATCAAGAATCCATATGATTTGTAATTATAATGAAGATTCAGGTTAAGATTTACACATTCGATATGGAACAGCTCTATCATTAACCTGAAAACGCATGAGTGAGGAAAGCCTTAATCGAAATATCGCGTATTATACGCAGTTCGTTTCATACGAAGCACAGGGTATGCGGCCTTCGCAATACGGGCTAAAACGTTTCTGTGGGGTGCATTATACTGTCAGAAAATTGTGTGCAAGTTGACCTTCAGGCTAAATCGGAACATGCTTCGTACAAAAAGTTTCCATTGATTCATAAAATTTGGGAATTGTGCGACATTGTTCGGTTGGAGCATGCTTCCTATCCGCATAGATGGGTAGGAGGGGTTAGAAATTCTGCTCAACTAGGAGCGTTCAGGGACGGTGG
Organism: Imbricaverruca yamaguchii; assembly: GCA_034440575.1. Classification (NCBI taxonomy): domain Eukaryota; kingdom Metazoa; phylum Arthropoda; class Thecostraca; family Neoverrucidae; genus Imbricaverruca; species Imbricaverruca yamaguchii. The sequence goes on from JAOTOL010001316.1 coordinate 284,372, forward strand.
GCTAAGACTGGGCTTTAATGTGGTCCTCAGCAACCCACCCCCTCCCAACAACCTGCTTTGGAGCAGAATTGGCCTATGGTACACAATGTATGCGAAACTAGAAACATTTGATGCAAAATTCAAGGAGTTACAAACTTGTGAAAAATATTGAAAACAAATTTGAGAATCAGTATCTCTTGGCACCGCGGAGCAACTCAAAACCAGCCAAGGATCTTCAAATACATCCAGTTTGTACTGGTATGTTGAACCGTTCCCAATTTAAAACCAGGCTTAGTCTGACCAAACGTTTTGTATCATCTGTTGGCTTATAATATTGTTCATGTTCCTCATGGTTGGTAGGCAAGTGCCTCGAGACCCCAAGTTGGCACGTGGTCTGGACACCCTGGTTTGGTATTCGGATAATCTTAGTTTGTTGTTTTCCATATGTACTGCGAAAAATATTCCTTGAAAATATGAACTTAGATCCCTTGACTGTGAGATATATCCAGGCCTGCAAGTGCCAAGGAAGTTTGATAGGGAGAGTGGAAGGAGATGCTGGCAATCTCTAAATGTGACCAGCTATGACTACATTGAATAAGTGGTTCATACATGTATAAATTTTGTTGGTGTTTTTTTCTTCTAATTGCAGTGTTCCATAATATTTTTAGTGAGCTGAACCCCTCAACAAATTTGTATATTATTATAAACTTGGATCCTTAGTATATGAACCAATGCATTTCCAGAGCGAGCAAATGTATAGTTTTTGTTTGGCCAAAAAATTGATTGGGCTGTCCTTAGATTTCTCTCTCTGGTGTGCTGTGCTTCTGTAGAATGGATAAATGTATCCATGCCCATTTCAGTAAACATGTTTGAAGATAGATCTGTGTGCAAGTTGGAGATTGTGTGTGAACGTTATTAACAAGAGATTGAGATGGTGTCAGGCTAAGTTTGTATGAAGACTTGGATGCATATATGTGTGAGATGGCACAGAGCCTTTGAAATTATAACCGGGGTCCACAAAATCGCAAACGTCGAGGTCTTGTAGACTATTTACGTGCCTAATGGAAGTTTACCTCAGACAAAGTGGGAAAATATCTGATAAAGCTCTTGGGGAGCAAAAATTCGTTACAAATATTTGTCTCCGCCTTCACCGCGAAGCGTGAGTACAAACCAGCCTGTTTTGAGTCCGATCGAGTGATATACAAATGAATGTCAGTTATTATAATACTCATATCTGGATACGGTAGGACCTTAACATGATATTATAAAATTCCCTAAACCAAGAATGGATTTTGTTTTCTTTTATCCCCTTGGATATGCCACTGCCCTTGCTATTTCCACCGTTACTGAATCCACTGACATCGGTAAGACGAGTAAACATCATCGGCAGGGCTTGTTGCGTGAACCCTGGCCCCACCACCCGATTCATGAACTCCAGCTCAACGGCAGAATTTAGACCGAAAGATTAACGTGCCGCCAATGCACAGACACGGCCGCCAGGCAGCTTGTCGGCAGCTGGCCTTATAGGGCCAGCTGCCAACTGACACTCCCGGCCGGGGGCTAAATGTGAGCGCGCGAAGCGACTCGAACCCTGTGTTGCCAGTACAGGGGAGACCAGTGCAGGCCGGCGCTCTAACCAACTAAGCTACCAGGGCGGCAGCCTGCTTGGGAGTGTCTAACTGTTGTGGCTTATTCAGTTATTGTTGGGTATTGAATGAATGAAAGCGGACACGCCTACCTATCCCAGCTAACATAGCATATTTGAGCCCTAGGGGCCTGGTAGCTCGAAGCTCTATGTAATCTAACTATAAGAATGATTGATTATTTTGCAGAATTACTTTGCACAAATATACCTAAAAAGCCCTCTCGTGCCGTCTCTACCTCATCCAAATCCGTCACGACACCCATGCATGATATCACTAAGAGTCCATGCAACTGCTAAAAAGTGGGGCTCTTGTGTGCTATTCATCAATGGAACGTTCACAAGCTCGGCGCCCCGCCACGATTTCAAGGTTGGTGAGATTCCACAGCCTTTGGATTTATGAAGACGCTGAATCTCCTCGGGATTTTCTAACTGTTGTGGTTTATTCAGTTATTGTTGGGTAAATGAAATGTTGACACTTGGCTCAGTCCACCAGAGTGGTCCGAGAAAATCATTCCGAACTGTCGCGCAGCTGAAGTTCTGATATAAGGGTACACCAGCGCACTCAAATGGTGGAAGCTGTATTTGAACCCTTAAGAACCATTAACTTTGAAATGATTTTGACTTTATGCTATCAATCATGATTAGGCAGCAAGGGATCCAACATTATTAGGGTGGAGGGAACCAAACATCAGCATGGAACAAACGATCCAGGATCAGTAAGTTAGCTTTATAGGTTTTTATGATATTTTACTGTAATTTTCAGCATATATTGCAACACACAAAGTTGAATTTCCTATATTCTTTGGTTTGTCAATGAAAAATATGGGTTTCCTGACAAAAATTAGTGGTCACCTCGTCATGATTATGGTAATAAACGTAGTTTGTTTTGACTTTTTGATATTCTTTAACAGCCTTCAACAACACATTTACTGATATTCACAATCAACACCAATGCCTAAGGCATTCCAGATTTTGTGTCCCTAATCAATCATCAGATTTTGTGACTAATCAATCATCAAGAAAAATTGTTCTATTTTTCTCCATCTTCCTGATTTTTTTTCTTACATTAAAAGTTAGTCTAGGTTAGTCTAGACCAGGTTGCATTTTTCCTTTTAACTAACATTTATTGGTACGCTATATGTCATAAAGTCATAAAGTCATAAAGTGTTAAGGCTTAATAAGGGCCACAAGGGCCCATCTGGGTCAAGCCTGTCTAGAAGATATTAGAAAGTACATGTTCACACCTATCAATTCCAAACCCATGCAATCCCTCCACCTGTGCCACCACAACCAATCTCATCAGTATGACATCGCAAAGGAAGTTGCCAAATCCACTGCTAGGTACACCCCATATAGTACAACATAATACTAGCATAATGTTATACCCTATATAGCTAGTGAAAATACTCAATATCCCATGCATCACAAGTTAGAATTCAAAAACAACATTTTCCTGTCTAAAAAAATTATCCACCCTACTTTTAAAGACATTCAATGAGGGACTCCCCACTGCATCAGCAGGCAGCCTATTCCATTGGTCAACAACCCTTTGACTGAAGACCTGTTGTCGTTTAACTGTCCTGCACCTCATTTTGTCTAACCTGAATTGATGACCCCTATGGGATACTCTAAACTGCAGAGCATCATTCAAATTGACCTGATCTAGCCCTCTAACAATTTTGTACATTTCAATCATGTCTCCCCTTAATCTCCTATACTTGAGTGAGTACATATCTAATGCATTAAGCCTTTCTCCATATTCTAAGTTACTTAATCCACTGACGAGTCTAGTGGCTTTGCGCTGGACTCTTTCTAACATATCTATATCCTTTTCTAGGTAGGGGCTCCATGCTTGTACAGAGTACTCCAAGTGGGGCCGCACATATGCTAAGTACAGCTTTTTCATGACTTCCCTGCTCTTATATTTCACACTTCTATTAATGAGTCCCAGCATTCTGAGTGCCCTATTTCTAGCTGAGATACATTGTTTTTCTGTTTTAAGGTCTTTTGAGACCAACACACCTAAGTCCCTTTCCTCTTCAATAACATCCAGTTCCCTCCCTCCCATTTTATAACTGAATGTCTCGCCTGCAGACCCTATATGCATAACCTTACACTTATCATAGTTGAAAGTCATCTGCCATTGATCAGCCCACTCTTTTAGGTCGTCCAAATCTAGTTGAATATTACTAGATTGATCTCTGCTGTTAGCCACTCCTACCAGCTTGATGTCATCAGCAAATTTGAACACTCTATTCCTCAGCCCTACTTCAATGTTGTTCACAAAGATGATAAAGAGGAGGGGCCCTAGAACAGAGCCCTGTGGCACTCCACTCAGAACATCTTTCCAACCAGATTTACATCCATTCAATACTACCCTTTGTTTCCTTCCCTGCAACCATGCTTCAATCCAATGTAGAACTTTTCCTACAATCCCATGTTGTTGTAATTGATGAATTAACCTTCCATGTGGAACTTTATCAAAAGCTTTGCTAAAGTCCAAGTACACAACATCCATCCTGCTTTCATTGTCTACTTCTTTGGTAACATACTCAATGAACTCCAATAGGTTAGTTAAACAAGACCTTTGAGATCGAAATCCATGTTGAGTATCCCTTAAAAAGGTTGTGCCTATCAAGATGAATCTGAACATTCTGTTTAACCAGCTTTTCTAGTACTTTGCAAACTAATGAGTTCAAACTGACTGGCCTGTAGTTTCCTACACTCTTCCTATTTCCCTTTTTGAAAATTGGTACTACACTTGCATTTCTCCAATCTTCAGGTACTTCTGAATACTCCATAGATCGCCTGAAAATGATACCTAGGGGAGTTGCTAAAGCTTTAGCACACTCTACTAAGATCCTAGCATATATTTCATCTGGTCCGGAAGCTTTATTAGGTTTTATATTCTGCAACTGCTTCTCTACGGCTTCTGTAGTTATTGTAAGATCCTCCAGCATATCACCTGCCATGGCATGGCCTACAGATGTTCCTATTGTACCAGAATTATCTTTAGTGAAGACTGATGAGAATTGCTTGCTTAGGGATTCCACAATGTCGCAATCATCAACCACTATTTCCCCATCTACCTCCAGTGGTCCAACACTACACTTTTTAGCCTTAAATTTATAGAAGCTAAAGAATCTCTTAGCATTACCTGCTGAACATTCTCGAGCAAAGTTGATTTCAGCAAGTCTTTTAGATGCTCTAACACACCTTCTAACTTTATTTCTAGCTATTCTATATGATTCTAGGTTTAACCCAGAGTTAGTATCTTTTAGTTTCTTGAATGCTTGTTTCTTTGAGTCCAGTAATTGCTTAACTTCCCTAGTCAGCCACGAAGGGTGCTTAACCCTGTTTGATCTAATTTGCATACTGGGAATGAACCTATCCTGACCCTGAAATAGCTTATCTTTTATCATTGTCCACATTTCATAAGCATCTAAGCCATTCAATATGACTTCCCAATTAATTTCACTTAGGAAGCTCCTGAACTCACTGTAATTCCCTTTTGTAAAATTCGGAATCAATGTTCTGTTGGTTGCTACCCTTCCAACATATAATGAGAAGCGTATAATGTTGTGATCACTATTACCAAAGGTCTCTCCTACGTTAACATTTTGCACAAAATTTTCCTCATTAGTAAGCACTAGATCTAATATTTTATTTTCCCTTGTAGGCTCGTGTATCATTTGAAAGAAGAAATTGTCCTCAAAACAAGCCATGAAACATGTTTCTGATTTGCTTACACCTATTGTTTTGTTTCCCAATCCTGCTATGTTGAAATCCCCCAACAAAATAGTTCTCTCCTGTACTCTCCTACTTATCTCTTCCTGCATCAGCCTGTCAGTGTTTTCATTCTGGTCTGGAGGTCTATAGAATGCCCCAATCCTAAATTTTGTTCCATTCTTCAGAATTATATCTAACCACAAAGATTCTACTCCTGCACTATGTACTCCATCCTCTATGGAATGACATTTCATTACTTGCCTAACATACAAGAGAATGCCACCTCCTATCCTTGCCTCTCTTTGATAGGCATGCATGTTGTAGCCTGTCAATTCAAATTCTTGCAAGTTGTCTCCAAACATGCTTTCGTTAACCCATGCTTCTGTTATGCACACCAAATCTAGCTGTTCAGACAACATATATGCATGCAGTTCCCCAATTTTGTTCCTAACACTTCTGGCATTGACATAAAAACATGATAAATTATTCCTTCCATTGCTTGCTATGCTTCTCTCTTTATCAGCTACATCCCCCATGTCCTGCCTAGTTTCCCTGTTTCCTGTTGAGAGCCTCCTCATACCTATTGCTGAGCAATTCCACTCCTCTCTTGCTCAGATGTAATCCATCTAAAGCAAACATCTCCGTCCTCCCCCAAAACTCCCCCACAAATCCAAGAACTGCACCCCAAGCTCCTTACAAATGTTGGCCACCCTGGTATTGAGCCCAATGGCCCTCGAATACCACTCCATGCTTGCATGGACCATAGGGAGGATGGATGTCACCACTCCTCTTTTCCTACTTCCTGCTAAACTACCTATCAAAGCCCTATAGGCTTTCATTGTTTCCTCTGTATTATTTTTTTCCTACATCGTTAACTCCAACCTGCACAATTACCGTTGCACCCTCTCCACTTCCCCTCATTACTCTCTCCAGCCTATCCCTAACATCTTTCACCTGCGCTCCCGGGTAGCAAACACGCATCCGTCTGCTGGGGTTCTTGCCACAAAATGTTCGATCCATGTACCGAACCCTGGAATCCCCTATGACTAAAACCTCTCTCTCTCCATCTCTATCTTCGGCCATCTGGTCATCCCCACCTCCGTCCCTCTCATCATTACCTTCCCTCTCCTCCAGTGCATCAAACCTATTTTTAATTGGGACGCCCATGTCCACCTTCCTTAGCGCCAGTCGGGTGCTATGGCGCCTTGCCACCTTCCAACTTCCACCATCCCGGACCAAGCCATCCGAACTCCCATCAGTCCTCCGCTCGGGCACCCGAGTTGCCTGGCTGGCACCTCCCATACTGGGTCCCGCCACCAAACACTTCAAGCGCTCCACCTCCCCCCGTTAACATATCTAACCTCTTACTCAAGTCCCCAATGATTCCCACACACTTACAATTCCCACAGTCTCCTTCCATTTTTGTTGTTGTTTTTTTCTTTCTACTCTTAGTACTAAGTCTAGTTACTGTAAGCTTGTAAGCCTACAAGTATATACTGTAATATATCTACAGTAATACAGTAATATAGCCTATAAGTATCTACAATACACTATAATCCCGTATAATTACACTAGATATGAAGATACCTACTGTAATTTATGCCCACTATTTTAGTCCTAAAATCTATCTTAAACTTACACACCAATTTGACACAAACTTATTCACTACAGAAGCCTACAATATAGAATTATACACTCTAGAATTACACACTACAGAGCTCACACCACACAAATATACACCACTGAATCAAACACTGTAGTACCCGTCCACAACACCCAACAATCCTGCAGTTACACTAGGATATGAAGATATACCTAGTGTAACTGCAGTGCCTACTATCTTAGTCTTACAATCTATCTTAAACTTAAACACCAAATTGACACAGCCAACACCCTTAGAACTTAACGAAATGGCGCTGGGCAGCCTCCCTGGGTTAATATAGCCTAATTTGCTGGTCAAAAATACTTATTTGATAAAAACTGTTGAAATATACGCTCAGAAGCAACCGCTAAATATCTATACACAATTTATCCCAGTACACCGTCCTTTTCCGCAACACTTAGCTCGTATGTAGTAGCCCCACCAAACACGTGACCAAACCCAAAGCTCCTTTTGATGGTGTTATTTTTTCTGCCAACTAAGAAATACAAAATTGCAGAGGAAATGACTGGTCGCATCATGCTAGCTACCTTTCCAAATATTACAGTCAGGATAAAAACCAACAATTACAAAATTACCTGAAGGGAAAATAATATGTACAATACTTATGCATACCATAGGTTTTGTGACTTGCAATTCTTAGGTATTTATTCCTTGTGAATTAATTTGCAAGACTAATGAGATAAGACAAAAATTTGGAAAATGTGTGTATTAGAATACTTTCTCAATTCTTGGATTTTTTTCCAAGATGATTGTCAGCATTATTAAAACAATGTGACCAATCATTTCCTCTGGTAATAATTACTCATCATTTGACAAGCACAATCATACCAAAAATGTTCTTTCATTCAGATCATATAATGTAAAATGTATGCTAAAATGAGATCATAACATTGCCAAGGAAAACCTAAATAGCATGCAATCTAACAGCCCTAATAATGTAACCTAAGGTAACCTATCCATGCGTATTCTTCCCTTTAGAAAAATAAATTGAGAAAATGAAAAATATTAAGCCATTTTTCTACCTAGCCTAGCCTGAAGTTTTTAAAGAAGAAAGCCCAATTTTTTTAAATGTTAAAAACATTGAAAATTTACCCAGCATACACCTTGCTTAGCTTCACCATTTGTGTGCTTCATCAAGGTGAAATGTGCGTAAGGCTTGCCATGGTTGCCTTAAGCTACAATACTATGTGCTCGTTGGCTGCGTGCACTGCTTGGTGTGATTGCCCCCCGTGTCAGAGACTGTAACGTGCGGTGAATGTTAGTGACTGTACCGCCCTGTGGCGGTACAGTCCCGTGTGCGGCCGGCCACCGGTGGGCGCGGCCGGCGGGGGCGCGGGAGTGTTTGCTGGTGGGCGTGGAGGCCGGCAGTGTGAGGTTCCGTGGCACACATCTACGGCAATACAGCAGATACAAGCTATTTCGGCAAATATGCCTGGCGGCCAGATGGTGGCAGTACCGGTCGGTGGTGGTGCCTTCGATGTGCGCGTCATAGCGGAATATGACGGGACTGCAGACGTCGTGGAGTGGTGGATGCGTGCAGAAATGTTGTGCGAGCTGCGCGGCGTCGCTTTGGCAACAGTGCTGCCCCTGCGGCTGACCGGCGGGGCATTCGCCGTGTGGTCGCAGTTATCGGCGGAGAGTCGCCGCTCGTTAGAAGCTGTGCGCGCGGTGTTGTATTCAGCCTTCGCTCTTGATGAACACGCGGCGTATGACGCCTTTGTCAGCCGACGCCTTCAACTGGGAGAGTCAGCTGATGTGTACTTGGCGGATCTCCGGCGGTTGGCGACCCTCTTCGGTGGTATACCGGACCAAGCACTCTCCTGCGCCTTCGTCGCTGGTCTACCCGATGCCGTGCGCCAGACCATTCGAGCCGGCTCGCGCGCAGAGGCCCTTGACCTGGTGGGCGTTTTGGCGCGCACCCGTGCCGTCTTGAGCGACGAGCGAGTCGCATCGGCGGCGGCGGCAGCGCGTGGCGGGACGACCAGCCGGAGTGGGGAGCGAGATCTGTCTGCGCGTGACCCGAGGCGCCGGCGAGGACGCCGCTGCTGGACGTGTGGTTCACTGGACCACCTGGCTGCAGCCTGTCCGGAGGAAAACGGCCCGGGGAGCGGCGCTTCAGCGCCAGCGCCGTCTCCCGTGCAGTGAGAGGCGCGCTACCAGTGCTGAAGATGGTGGTGGACGGGCGGCCTTGCGACGTGCTTGTGGACACCGGCTGCACCGATAACATTGTATATGTGGATCGGTGCAGACGGTGGTCGCCCCGGCGTGTTGTACTTACCACAATAGGAGGTGATGCTCTTGCTGGCAAGGGCATCGGTGAAGTCACAGTGAGCATTGAAGGCCGCCAGGTAGCGCTCACGACTTTGGTGGTGGCGGCTCGTCCCATGGGGGTGGACTTGGTGCTTGGCATGAGCGGCATCGTCAGGTTGGGAGGTGTGCGAGTGGGATCACCAAGGGACGTTCAGCTCGGCTCAACGCAATGCCCTGCTGCCGGCGGTGCGCTGGCGGGCGCAGTCGCGACCCGTGAAGCGTCGGACTCTGCGCCCGCAGTCGACGGGGCTCAGGCGAGCGCGACCGGCGTGACCGGCTCAGGCGAGCGCGACCGGCGGGGCTCAGTGACTGAGCTGAAGGTGGACGCTAAAGACTTCACGGCAGAATTTGACAACGACTCGGGGGCTTGGACTGTCGCATGGAAGTGGGCGAATGGGGTCGGGCCGGCGTGTCTCACAAACAGCGTGTCCGAATACAAGATAAACCCATCTGTGCGACAGGAGTACGATGAGGAACTTGAAAGCTGGCTGCAAAATGGCTGGCTGCAGCCTTACGATGAGCAGAGGGATGGTTCGCCACGGGGGCTTGTGCCTCTGATGGCGGTACCACAGGCGAAGAAGGTGCGCCCAGTGCTCGACATGCGGGAGCTTAACAGTCACGTGGCGGCTTATACTGCTGACGCCGACGTCTGTGCTGAGCACCTGCGTAGGTGGCGCCGACATGGCCGGCGCGTCGCCGTGGTGGATTTGAGGCGGGCGTACCTGCAGCTGCGACTCGACAGACGGCTTTGGCCGTACCAAACAGTCATCATTCGCGGTCGGCGGTACAGCCTAACGCGGCTTGGATTCGGTCTGAATGTGGCGCCGGCTGTGATGAAGGCTGTTGTCCGGGTCGTCTTGGCGCAGAACCCGGCCGTGGAGCGAGCAGTCTCTCCATATGTCGACGACCTACTCGTCGATGAGGACATCGTCAGCGCCGAACACGTGGCGGAGCACTTCAAACGCTTCGGGTTGGAGTGCAAGCCACCAGCGCGGGCTGAGGACGGCGCCCGGATGCTGGGGCTGCGCGTGCAGCGCGCTGCTGGCGAGCTGCAGTGGTCGCGCGACGGCGACATCCCGAGTCCGCCGGACCGGGTGACTCGCCGTGCTGTTTTCGCATGGTGCGGCCGGCTGACAGCCCACCTGCCTGTCTGCGGCTGGCTGAGGCCGGCCGCTGCCTGGTTGAAGCGGCACGTGAACGAAGTCACCAGCGGCTGGGATGACACCACTGACGACGCGGCCCTGCACGGCCAGATCGCCCACGTGTGGAAGCGGCTGGCGGATGCTGACCCGGCGCGAGGCCCGTGGTGCTGGAGCGGGGACCGCGCGATCGTCTGGGCCGATGCCAGCTCGATAGCGGCCGGCGTTGTTATAGAGACGCCGGAGGACGGCGTGATGGAGGACGCGTGCTGGCTACGACCGGGCGGCTCAGCGGAGACGCACATCAACATGGCTGAGTTAGATGCTGCCGTCCGCGGTATGAATCTGGCCATTGCCTGGGGTGCGAAGGAGGTTGAGCTGAGAACTGACTCTGCCACCGTCTACCGCTGGGTGGATGATGCATTGAGTGGACGTGCTCGCCTCCGAACGCGCGCAGCAAGTGAGATGCTGATTCGCCGCCGCGTTTCCGTCATTCGAGAGCTCGTGGATGAATTCGAGCTCACTGCGTCGGTGACACTGGTGCGGTCAGAGGAGAACCGAGCGGACATTCTCACTCGAGTGCCGAAGGTGTGGCTGCGCGGTCCGGTGGTAACTGACGGCGTGCCGGGGGGCGCTGTCGCCTGCGAGGAGACTGGAGACGTGACGGTCGCTGGAGGTGCAGCACGCGGGTACATCAGTGCTGAGAACGCGCTAGTTGAGCTGGTCCGGACGGTGCATGAGCTGGCTGGGCACCCTGGTGTTCGCCGAACGCTCTACTTTGCGCGGCGAGACGTATCACGTGACGTCACGCGGGCGGCAGCGCGTGCGGCGGTGGAGAGCTGTGACGTCTGTCGCTCCATTGACCCGGCTTCGGTACGGTGGCGACGTGGCTCACTTGGTGTAGCTGCTACGTGGGAGCGCGTCGCCATCGACGTCACGCACCACCGGGGACAGAGTTACCTCTCTGCTAGCGACTGCGGACCTTCGCGCTTCAGTGTTTGGCGCCAGCTGCGTCGCGCTGATGCCGCCGAAATTTCAGGCCACCTGGAGCAGCTTTTCCTGGAGCGCGGGGCTCCGCTAGAGATTTTGACCGACAACGCCACTGTGTTCCGCGGCCGCCAGATCGCTGCTCTCGCGGCGCGATGGGGAGTCAGCCTTCGGTTTCGCGCGGTGCACGAGCCAGGAGGCAACGGCGTGGTGGAGCGCTGCCACAGGACAGTCAAAGTGATCGCAGCGAGACGCGGGTGCTCCGTGCCCGAGGCTGTACACCTGTACAACGTTACGCCCCGTGATGGGGAGAGCGCTGATTCGGCGCCTGCAGCCGGCGTGTATCGGTACACAGTGAGAGACTGCATCCGGTCTCCGCAAAAGGACGAACCGGCAGTCGAGGTGCGCCCGCTCGTGTCCGACGGGATGCAGCTCCGCGTTGGTGACCGCGTCTGGATGCGGCGCCCGGGAACGCGCTGCACGGACGTCTCGCGTCGCGGCACGGTGACAGGTGTTGTCTCGCGGCAGGTGGTTGAGATTGATGGGGTGCCGTGGCATGTGAAGAATGTGCGACGACGCGGTGAAGCGTCGGATGGGGAAAACGCTGATGCTAGCGACACGGATAACGACGAGCCACTGTATGTGCCATGCAACACTGCTGATGAGGAGGGCAGTGCCGTGGGGAGTGATGCGGCTGAAAGCGCTCCCCCACTTCGGCGCAGTAGGCGCGATCCACAGCCGCGAAGGTTCTTTTGTTGCGAATGATCACACACAGTTGTTGTTGACGGTAGGCGATGTTTCGTGGCAGGTGTGTTTGTGATTTTTTGATAATCAGGGGGTGGTGTGCTCGTTGGCTGCGTGCACTGCTTGGTGTGATTGCCCCCCGTGTCAGAGACTGTAACGTGCGGTGAATGTTAGTGACTGTACCGCCCCGTGGCGGTACAGTCCCGTGTGCGGCCGGCGACCGGTGGGCGCGGCCGGCGGGGGGCGCGGGAGTGTTTGCTGGTGGGCGTGGAGGCCGGCAGTGTGAGGTTCCGTGGCACGCATCTACGGCAATACAGCAGATACATACTATTAAACAAATATTTTAAAAAAGATTTGGGCTTTATGGTACCTTGGCTGCCATTTAGCCAATATTTTTTTAAAATATTTTTTTTTAAAAAGAAGGTTAGGTTGGGTTATTTTTTTTTTTCTTCTTTTTTTATTTATAAATTAATAAAATATAAAAAATTACCAAAAAAAAACCCCCTTTGTTGCCTGCCTCCTGATATGTAAACATTTACAGAGGAATGTATTGGTCATACAAAAATGAAAATGAAAAAATAATCTCCAAAATTTTGCGGAATAAAAACTGATATACCTAAAGCAATCAAAACATGTCTCCTGTTTTCTTTCTGGAGTTAAAATACATGCAAAACATGTGCTGTGAATGCCTTAAAGTACGGCAATACTGGAAGTTATGCAATCTTGCAGCAGATGTTTCGTATACAATTTCACCAGGTATGTTGTGTAGGTACACATATTGCCACAATCCTGCAAAACAAAGGACAAGCCTAGGCATCTCATTTGCATGTGGCATCAAAATAAAACAAAGTTGAACACTGCTTCAGAACTTGAACATGTAGGTATCCAGACAGGGTATGCTTATCCAGCAAACTAACATTCAAATACTGTGATTGTATGATGAATGCTGCCTATCCCCAGCTTGATAATGAGTACGGTCAAGTTTGAATGTTCAGTCATTCCTATGATTCTGAGATGTGGTTTTTGGGGAAATTTCTCACTATATTATTTGCTAGTTGGAAAATTAAATATATTTTAAAAACACCTGTTTTCATTAAAACAAATCATATACAGCTAATGTCACCTACTCCCATATCACCTAGCCTACAACAAAATGAATATGAAGGGGGGAGAGTGGTTTTTTAGGCGTGCCGGACCATAAAGGTCATTTGCGCCGCCTTTAAAGGAACACGTATGTGCATATCTGTCTATGAAAGCCAGTGTTACGATCAAGGTACAGGCAAGTGGACATTTACGTTAAGGGAATATTGCTTTATACTTTGTGCGAAGTCACGGCTGAGCGTGCCCTGCTCACGGCAGATGACGCGGCGCTGACGGAGACTGCGAAGTTTTACAGCGTGGACCTGGACCGACTCCGCGCCTGCACAGCCAGATGCCGGGAGACGTGGCGCGGCAGAGGGAGGCACCTCTGTCCACCTTGGACGACGTTGTGGCCCGGCTGCGCAATGACGGCCTGCGCCAGGTGCTCCCGGCCGCCACCACACCGCTGCGAGTCATCATTCACGGCCCCAGCAACCGGCCCCTGTCAATGTCCATTGGCAGCCGGGGACGTCATCTGGGCGCTGATTTGGGTTCAGCAGATTATCACGACAGTAAGAAATGGTACTTTTCCGCGTACGTTCCTGACTAACAAGTATACGTGAGTGGTGCAAGTTATACGTCATCTGAAAGCTTGTTTCATGGTATTTCGATAATCATGGGAGACTTTCACATGAATATGTTAGTTATTGTGTAAAATGGTGTTATTTAGACCCATGTCATATCCATCGACACTATTTAACTTAAGCGGGCCGAGCGGTTCTGTGTTGGTAGCGCAGTTGGTAGCGCGTCGGTTTGCCGACTCGGAGGTAGCCGGTTCGAGCCTGGAGGCCGGCAGCTTTTTGTGCGCGTCGTGGCAAGTCCTTCTAATAAGCGACAGTGAATTAAGACACTGTTCACATGGGACGATCTTTTTCATAAAGAGAAGGGAAATACGCAGATATTCTGCAAGGCTGGGGTTCTGCCACCTTCAATTTATGGTTTGGCACTTCTTCTAATCAGTCAGGCATAGGAAATACGGAACATGTCACCGCTGATGGCAGTGTCCAGGCCCACTGTCCCTTACTGACACGGGCGGCGGACCATCGGGGGTGGGACAGGAGACAGGATCCCCTGAATTTAATCATGTGTGGCACTACGGCAGTGCATTGCAAATATTGAGCTAAAAACTAACGGTTCCCCTTTCCCCTCCCACCAGTACAGCCGACCAACATTAGTCCCTGCTCCTCGAGGTGTGCATATAATAACAGTACATGATTATCAAGGTGACAAAACCAACAATTATGCATGCTGCCGAACAGTCAAATGACTGGACCCGAGGTGGAGTCCGAGCGATACCAGTTCTAAGCTCGGCTCCACGCCTTTACGATACACGGCGAACACACGCCACCAGGACTGTGACAAGCATTGCTTTGACAGGAGCAGACGTTTACAAAAATATTTCGGTGACGATCCTGAACTTTCTGCAGTGCCGGCGCAAAATAAAAAATCACGCTTTTCGTACCATGAACGCTCGATTTAGATTCGGCAAAAACTTTGTGGAACCCGTAAGCGCTAAGACGGATTTTAGGTGCCCGCATGAGGACTTCGGTTCGATTATCATGCATTGTCAAAGGCTTTACGCGGAACTTGGCAAGATTGGGGAAGCAACCCCGTTCATTCCCCACCGTAGCTTTGCCCATGTTCGCACACCGTTATTCGACATTTTCAGTCGAAATGAATTGGCTGCGTCGCTGACGCCATGTGAATCAAACTTCTGTCATGCATGCAATAATGCAGGGGTAACAGCAATTTCTATGCCAGACCAGCTCGGAAGCAACTTTAATAACAACTTAATTTGTGTTTAGAATGGACAGGCCGGAGACGTCTCCGGCCTTAGGCCGGAGACGAGCTGCCGGGCGGCCGTGTCGGTGTATTGACGGCACGTTAAACTTTCGATCAAAATTTTGCCGTTGAAAAGGAATTCGTGGATCGGGTGGTTGGGCGAGGGTTCACGCAACAAGCTCTGCTTAGCAATAGAACCCTGGTTCCTAAAGCCACCCCAGCAACAACTGGGACGAAATTTTAAATTAAAAAAAATCACGCATTTTGCAGTACAGCACGACATAAATACGGCAACAAAAGTTGTTTATAAATCAGACTTTAATACGAGGAGCATGCATCTGGATAAGACGAGACTGCCAAGATTGAGGAAGGCCCTCACTCCCACTGCCGATTCTTTCTCGGTTGTGTACTCTGTGGTGGAAGTGAATGTGCATTTTGGGCGCATGGACTGCGTTCGTCATTTTGCGCACATGAATATATATCTTCCGGCGCCCAACAGAGTGCGTATTAAAACGATATATTGAGGCAGCACAACGCAAGACATATATTGGGAGAAGCAAACCCATGAAGCAGAAAAAGAACCTTGGGTTCCTTTACGACGCAATTAACTGCTCGGCCATATAGCGTCGCCAACTTCTCAAACCGATTGGTCGCGGGTGGACTCGGTAATTCCGCTGGTTGCCGGACTCGAAACCATAGTCTTGCGGTCAAGAACCCAACACCCTACGGACTAAGCTACCGCGGCTCCACCAAACGCGTGACATAAGAGGTTATCGGTAGCAGGTGCAGATAAGCCACGGTACTTAATGAGATTGCATTGCGGCAATACATTACAATACCTAACATTACAGTACGTACATAGCTGGCACCTTATAAAATCGGACGAACTGGCAAGAATAGATGGAACATCCTCATCGTGACATCTGTGGCTGAGAACAACTCGACATGCATACATACACAGACTACTCACGAGCACCGTAGTGGGACGATGAGTACGTGTAAACCTACAGGCTACGCTCTACCGACTTCACAAACACAGGCACATATCAGTTGTTGAGCTTGACATACACTCTGTGCGACTGCAACACGTACGTCTAGTCTCGTGTAATATTTGTGCAGAAAGTCCTGATATGCTGCTATATGATCAACGGCAGATGATGCACCAATACGTCCAAACAATGAAAGATTCAAACACTGATCTGAATGTGAAGTATCGCCCAAGTGCGACCCATACTTCGCAGTCACTGAGCAAACTGCTCGGCTTTCCGCTGCTGCCACTTTGCGAGCTTGGCGACGTTCACCTTGTTCACTAGCCCGAGATGAATAAATGTCCGGATCCTCGCAAAGCACTTAATTATATTTTAGCTATGGAATTGAATCTGGATTCCAACACCTGGCGGAAACTTTCAATGACCTTTGGATGTCTGCTGAGCTTGCTGGGTTCTTGGGCATGGTGAACACAAAACGCAGCATCCATCTCTCGGAATGTGTGGAAGAATTCCTCGGTGGAAACCGTCAAGCCGCTAAGTCTTAGGATGCGAGTTCAGAACGCTTCTCGTGGTTCATCTTCGGGATACGCAAATGGGTGGCCAGCGATCGGTCCGCTGGTTTCTTTCTGGCCATGGACCAGACCACACATCATCCCCCCCCCACCGCCACGCTTAGCATTTAACATTCATTCAATTCACATCATTATCTGATGTGATTTGAAGGAGTCTGATATTCATTTCTATGGGAAATGAATTCTCAGCAAATCGGCAGTTCAAGTTCATCTGCTGATATCTAGAAAAAAGTAATTTCACTAAAAAATAATATTAATATCATTCAACTAAGATTTTTCAAACACTAGTAAAGACAATAATGTTGTGGTGATAACTCAACCAGCATTGTTGCATATGTGATATCAAAGATATTCAATGGATGACATTGGTTTGGATGTACTGTTTATACATTTAACATTATCCTTCATTACCAATTACCCCACTCAAAGCAACACATTTCGCATTACTTCACTTACGAACTGAAAAGCATGCATTTGCGCTGGAATACAATGATCATATCATCTTAATGACATTCAGAAACATGCATTTACAATTTTTTCTTCAAATGCCACCTCAACTAAAATGCAAATCTTCTTCTGCAGGTGCAATTGTAAAAACCTCACACAGCTCCACCCTTGCCTCTTTTCAGAAGGGAACATAAATTAGCTTCCAATTTAAAAAATCACATCCATGAACAATTCGATCTGAAAATTGAGGAAGCTAAAGAAATGCCTAACTTATCCCAACCTCATTTTAGCTTTGCCTAGGTAAAAATGTGCAAAACGTCACTTATAAACACTCAAAACTGCAATAATTAACCCTTAAATCACATCTCACACAGTACCTGTGAGATTGATCACATTTTAACCACATTAATCAACTTTGCATTGGAAAGGCATGTCAAGAATTCAAATATTAACTAAAAAGTACATATTTCCCTGAAAATGTATTTTAAGGTCCGATATTTTTTGCAAATACACCAGTATTTTTAGTGGCTACTAATAATTGGTACCACAACAGCTACAGTGAAATAATCCTGCACAACCACTTTCATGTTCAGAATGTGGCACAACACTACAAAACAATTATATGTTTTAAAGTAGCTCTATGTGAGTGGTTAGATGACTTTGACAGAGAGAACCATCTGAATATGGAAACCATCTTCATTTTTTGAAATTCAGTAAACAGTATAATTACTGGTTTGGCCACACAAAAGCAGCAGTAGAGCAATTTGTTCCATGCATTAAGTGTCTGGAAACTCCCTCTTACCCTACTACCACTACTGCCCAGCCATGATACAATGGGCA
Source organism: Imbricaverruca yamaguchii (assembly GCA_034440575.1). Classification (NCBI taxonomy): domain Eukaryota; kingdom Metazoa; phylum Arthropoda; class Thecostraca; family Neoverrucidae; genus Imbricaverruca; species Imbricaverruca yamaguchii. The sequence goes on from JAOTOL010001316.1 coordinate 302,338, forward strand.
AGCAATTACCAAATTGTCCACAAGTTGGTGAATGCCACAGTATGGCATGATTACATATACCACACAGAAACAATATGATAACTGACAGGGGACCAATGCACATGCAAACATTGATCACCAGATTGCATCAATGACATGCCGACCAAGTTGACATTGTGGTTATAAGGCCTTAATTCGCATAAATTGCCTGAGGTGTGTGTTCTCAATATCGACCACGCCATGGATAAATTAATTCTGGGGATGGTGCCTTTCGGTTCAAAGCCACCGGCACGCTAGCAGAATAAGATAGAATATTCAAGCTTCAATGAATGGCTGATATGCTTTACAGCCAACGGGGAAACTAATCGTGAGAAAAGCGCCATAATTGTGCTAAAATGAAGGCACCATATTTAGTAGATTTATTGGTATAGTCCAGAAATAGAATATAATTCAGCAGTATTCTGGAATAAAAAAGCGCTTCTGGTATATGACGTCACTTGGCGTAGGTTTTGTCTAGTTTAAACTAACTATACTAGAACAGCCAACTTTGGAGTACCTGTTGTCTCTAGTTATCTTGCCAGCAACCACCTGCACCGCCGAACGCCTGTTCAGCCTGCTCCGGCGCCTCAAGAGTTGGCTCCGCTCCACGATGAGCCAGGAGCGGCTCAACCACGCCGCCATGCTCGCTACCTACACCGAGGTCCTGGACGCACTGGACTGGGAGGCCGAACTGAGGCTGTTCGCCCCACAGTCGGCTCAGCGGGTCAACGTGTTTGGCCGTTGGTAGCGTCCACCTACAGGTGTTGCTGCGGTGCGATCGAGTGCCCCTGATGTCGCTCAGCCCGGTGCTGCGGCCCTGGCCCGCCACAGTGGACGGTGTGCTCCACGGCCCTGGTCCGCCACAGTTGACGGTGTGCTCCTCGGCTCTGGTCCGCCACAGTGGACGGTGTGCTCCTCGGCCCTGGCTCCCCACAGTGGACGGTGTGCTCCCCGGCCCTGGCTCCGCCACAGTGGACGGTGTGCTCCGCGGCCCTGGTCCGCCACAGTGGACGATGTGCTCCACGGTGTCGGTCCGCCACAGTGGACGGTGTGCTCCGCGGCCCTGGTCCGCCACAGTGGACGGTGTGCTCTCCGGCCCTGGTCCGCCACAGTGGACGGTGTGCTCCACGGCGCTGGTCCGCCACAGTGGACGGTGTGCTCTACGACCCTGGTCCGCCAGAGTGGACAGTATGCTCCTCGGCCCTGGCTGGCCACAGTGGACGGTGTGCTTCACGGCGTCGGTCCGCCACAGTGGACGGTGTGCTCCGCAACTCTGGTTTTCCACAGTGGATGGTGTACTCCACGGCTCTGGTCCACCAAGGTTGATGACGTATTATATGGCCCCGGTCTGCCACAGTGGACGGCGTGCTCCACGACTCAGCTGTTTCTGTATTTTGCCATCCACAACATTATCATCTTTACCAAATTATCCTATCGTCCTTTCCATTCTGAGGTTTTATGGTGCTCTTCGACAATTATCTGTTCAGTAGTAATGTGTTCATAATTCACTGTAAACTGCGAAGTGGGATTCTAAAGTCACAGGTTCGAAGGAAAATATCTGTATTCGGTCACTCAGCAATTGTCTTCTCTTCATCCAGGATTACAAAGTACAAATCCAGCCCTGGTAGAAGGTGTGTACTCCACAGTTCTGGTCCGTCGAAGTGGACGACGTGAGATTAGTTCCGGCTTTGCATTGTCTCTCCGAGCAGTTTTCTATGCATTAGGTATGGGCGCAAAATGGCCAAGGCCATCGACGCGCCCTGAAACACAAATCCTCCATCTATACATTAATTCCCACTTTCCGGCATCCTACCGGTCACCTTACCATCAACAGGTACCAATGTATTTCATGTATTAATATCTCCGTATTCGTCACAGCTCTGCCATTTTTACCTTCAAATTTGGTCCGGTCACCCGATGTCGGCCGTCGGGTCATTGGTTGTCCACCCAGTGTCACGTAGCACTACTTGGGTGGCTCTAAAACCAAATTAAAAATTGACTGCAAGAAACAGTAGCATACGGCATAAGACGACAGTACGTGTACAGTATAACCGAAACAGCTGACGTGCACACAAATTCCAACCACACACGAGACAACAGTGTAGAATATTTTGACACTGGACCTGATCCTATGTGATTAGTCTTGTCAGGTATTTCGAGGAAGAATGCCCGTACCACACTTTTATCATGTTCTGCATGGAAAGTGCAGAACGATGAGAAGACGGAATTTGAGCTGACCTCAGTTTATTATCCTTGACCTTACTTAATATTTCGAGATATCCGGATTGTTTGATTTGATGAAAGAACATTTTGATCTGAATTTCGCTTCGGTATGCTGCGATTACTGCGAATGGCGGCAGTTGAGACATTGGAATATTACCCTCTGACCCATCCAAAGTCAATTTACAAGGGGAAGTAAAAGTGAAATTTGTCATTCAGTCAAAAAGGAAAGGATGGTGTGGTTCAGGAACTACCAAAGATATGGGAAACTGAACACTGATCCTTCCGCGAGGATGCAGATTATTACAAGTGCCAACTGGGTTGCGGTAAAACATGGTCCTGTTGCGACACTCGTGGCCGGGACCATGCCAATTCCGCCGAGTTGGAAACTTTACGTTTGCCACTGTTCGCATTTTTCTAAGTTTTCTCCTTTATATTTTCGACCCAGACAAAGAAATCATTTGAGCAGACACATCCATTGCAAAACCATCGGTTTGCCCTTCTCGGAATCTCGAGAGCTGACCTCGGACATTTGGCCGTGACCGGAGAGGCACTTACCCAGTGCTAAACATTCTTGCCCTTCCCTGCGCCATTGGGTACGGACGGAGTTTTCAGACTGTTGTAGAAAAAAGATAAAATAGGAGAACGATTGTACCGATCGATGTCTGTGATCCGTCGTGCATTTCAGTTTGCTTGTTGTCGTGCGTGGCGACTAACCAGTCCCGGCGATCACAATGACTTCATCAATGCATCAGTGGACATTGCTTTCGACGTCTCCCGCTTTTGTGGAAGCTGTGTCCCTTCTCCGACCCTGAACTCTTCCCCACCACTACTTCGGATTCGCCCCTCCCCAATGTTAGCCATCAAGGAAATACTTCCACCCATTGTCATCACATTTCAGGTCTGTTGTGCTCGGGTGCTCCATCGAGGTCGGTGTGTTTTAGCCTGCGTATGGGCGCTGAAATATTTTGTTAAGCCGTTGTGTGTTTATTGCTGTTGGAGTGGGGGGAAGGTGTGTGTGACGGTGACGATGGACCCGAGCCCACTGTATGACACTGGTCACATGCTATGACTCATGTGTTTTTATGTTGGTGCGCACTGTGCACTGCTCACGTGATTTCACATGTTGGGCGATTTTGCCTTTTAGTGATGATGCTGAATAACATTAGCATCGTAAAATAAAAATAACATTTCCGAGATCTGAAAATGAAGTTGGAGAAGTCCGATTAGTTTTTTGTTTGTGGATGGAGGGGGTCTATTGCATTGACACTTCGCCCCCCCCGATGTTTTTAAAAAATCGACACCCCTGATTGCGTTTATTCATGTATGTGATCTGTTGTGCATTTTAGTTTGCTTCGTGTCGTGCGTGGTGACTGACTAGACTCGGCAATTACGATGACTACATCAATGCACGTGCTTGATCAGAGGACATTGTTTTCGATTGCCATGATTTTGTGGAAGCTGTGCCCCCTTCCCGACCCCGAACTTGCCCGTCCAAAACTTTGGCTTCGCCCTTCCTAATGTTATGCACCGAGGACATACTTTCACCCGTCGTCATCCCAGTTCAGTCCTGCTGTGCTCCGATGCTCCATCAAGGCCGGTGTGTTTTAGCCTGCATATGGGCGCATACATATTTTACTTAAGCCGTTGTGTTTTTGGTGTGAGTGGAGTGAGGGGAGGGTGACGGTGACGTTGAGGATATAGATGACGTTTACGATGACGATGGACCCGAGTCCACTGTATGACACTAGTCGCATGCTATAACTCACAGTTTTTATGTTGATATGCACTGTGCATTGATCTTTTGTTTATGTGGTTTCACCTGTTACTGGGCGATTTTCCGGTTGGCGAAGATGCTGAATGAACATAAACATACACATCGTCAAACACAAATCAGAATTATTGAGGTCCGAAAATATAGTGGGTGACATCCGATGAGTTTTTTGGGAGGGGGAGGGGGTCTGATACACTTCGCCCCCCCCCCAGTGTTTTTCACAAATCGACACCCCTGTTTATAACCAAGCATAGCTACTACTTGCCTAGGTAGGCAACTCCATGGGTGTCAATTTGTATCCTGTTACGACAGCCATAGCCCCACCAATGTTGATCCTGACTCACCCACTGTTGATTCGCCCCCCCCCCATAACCTATGCTGTTTTATGCTGATAAGAAAGCTAAAGGAAGAAAAAACACCATGCGACATAGAAGACTTAGTCGATGTTCAACAGCATATTTTGTACTGTAAATAAACAGATTCAATTTAGATAATGGACTTCCAGACCATGAACTCACCCCACCAAAATGTTGGCTTCGTCCCTCCCTAATGTTAGGCACCAAGGAAATACCTTAGCCCATCGTGACCACAGTTCAGGCTGGCTGTCCTCAGTGTGCTTTAGCCTGCATATGGACGCAGAAATATTTGGTTTAAGCTATTGTGCCTTGTTGGTGTTTGGAGTGAGGGGAGGGCGAGTGACATTGGCTATGTAGATGACGGTGACAATGGCATTGACGATGACGATAGACCCAAGTACACTGTATGATACTGTAGTTGGATGCTATAACTCACAGTTTTATGTTGACATGCACAGTGCACTGCTCTTTTGCTTATCTGACTACTACCTGTTACTGGACGATTTTTCCTGTTGGCAAGGATGTTGAATACACATGAAAATGCACATAAAAAAAGAATTATTGAGGTCTGAAAATACAGTGGGCGATATCCGATAAGTTTTTGGTTGGGGGGGGGGGGCAGTACACTTCGGCCCTCAAATATTTTTTTTATTTAATTCGCCATCCCTGGGCAACTCGGTATTGTTTTACAAACATTTTGCTCTCTAGCTAAAGTGAGCATTTTTCATGGAAATTAGTGGTCATAACATCTTAATCGTATGAATAAATGTGGCATTGCAACATTCCTAATTCCTACCATATCAATACTCGCTAGATCAAATGTAAAATATGCTACAACACCAAAAGGTCACAGGCAATCCACACGCACATGGAGACAGTGGCCACAGTACGTCAGATTTGTCGCAGACGCCGCCACACGATGCTCTTTATATATGGCGAATATTTTTGCTCCCGATACAGCTTAAATTCGAAATGAAAACAGGAGGCACACCAAAACATATTTCATGTGTTTTTATACGACATTTTTTTGTATAAAAACTACGTTTCATAATGACAGCTTCAGAACATCGTTTGTATTTCTAGTATTTCTTGGCATCCTAGTGATGTGTATGTTTCAAAATTCAACTTTTATAGTTATCAAGGTATGCTTTATGAAGTTATGCAACTGAACACGATTTCCAGTCATCACGCTTTTTACTGTGAAAAGAATTGATGGTTGCATGCATCAATTCTTTTCATCAAGATATTCAATTCAGATAATACATAATGTAGTATTAATTTGCAGCATTACTCTCTCTCCCCAGTGACATTACATGCCAACTCAAGGCCCTTCATGCGCACTGATGTCCATTGCGTGACCACTATCCAGAAATTCTTCGTGAGTTGTTTTATTCTCATAGGGTTGGTTTTGAAAGTTGTAAGCTGTCTCCTAGTGTTTGTTGTCTTCAAGAATAACAATTATAAAGCAGTGTGCATCCAGCTTATTGCTGACTTTATTATATCACATAAAGACATAAAGACATCAAAGATTCGTGCAACTATGAGCCACAAGGGCCCTTCTTGGTTGCACTCTGTACACTGAACCAGTTGCCCACCAAATCTGTCAATCAGCCCTCCCTGTAATACTGAAAAGCAAGCCCTCTATTCTTATAATGATTGTCTATGCCGTTTTTAAAGATGTTCAATGTGCTGCTACTGACGATGTTTTCTGGCAGCTGGTTCCAGTGTTCTACTACCCTGTTGGTGAAGAAAGTTTGCTTTAACCTTGTTCTGCTGTGGTTAACTTTAATTTTGAATTTATGACCTCTAATTGCATCATTTCTGTTAAATTAAAACATTTCCCCAAGGTATCCCCTGTCCGGACCACGGACAAATTTAAAGACCTGGATGAGATCTCCTCTCAGCCTTCTATATCTAAGTGAAAACATATTCAATTTCTTCAATCTTTCCTCATATGCCAGGCTGCTTATTCCATTAATCATTTTTGTAGCCCTCTTTTGTACTCTCTCTAAAAGCCAACAATCTTTTTCATAGCTAGGAGACCAAGCTTGGATGCAGTATGCACATGAGCTGGCAGATATATTTCGGTGACATGTGACTCATTGTTCAGGATGGGACTGGGTGCACCACATGAACATTGAATGTATGCACATTGGGCATGTAACTAGGTAGATAAGTACCTACCTAGGTAAACATAAAGCTACTGATGAGATCAGTGCGAAGCTGAAGGTAATTATAGTTTGTATCTCCGCAATTCTAGTGGGAATAGAGTGATTGTTGTCTCAACTGGATCGTATGCAGGTTTGGTTATGACTAGAAATTAGTAGAATGGAATGAACCCAGTTGAAGCTGGAAATAATTATGCTTGACATTGATGGTGTGTGCAAGAATCTGTATGACATTGCTATTGTTGATTGGTGGCTTTGCTTGTTTGTTGTTGACTATCTGGCTTGATTCGTTTACCAGCATCAGTCAAGCTTAACATTTTTAATGCAATGTTATGGCTGCAAAGTTAAAGGAAATCTCACTATATTCTTTTCTCATCAATTTCCATTTTACAATAATATGTGGAGAGTCAACTCACTGTTCAATCTAAGTCTGTTTCGGTTCAGTACAAAAATGTTGTTCTTAGCATCACTTGTTTCCTAAGTAGCACAGTGTGTTTATTTTTATTTTTTGTATGCAGCTTTCTTCCTATAAGCATAAAATGCGCAAAGTTATTGGGGGGCCAAATCGACATTGGGGGCCATGACCCCCACAAAAGGATACAAATCGACGGCCCTGGTCCTCATAATACCTATAATGGACCAAAAAATGAGTATCATTGCCGAGAACGTTGCGTACTAAATGCGTGAGAAAGAAAGCAACATAGCCTTTGCCAACCTTGCAAGATGTGTATTTTCTCCTAGAATATCACATGAATTATTTCCGTCATCAACCATCAACAATACTTTCCTGGGCATGGCTGAAGCCAAAAGTTGAGAAATTTCTTCGTTTCCTCTACGGTCAAATTGCGTCTTCGACTCCGTAATGATGTCAGAGCTTCCAACTTTTGCGTCTCGCGTTGGTCTGGAATTTATGGAATTCCACCATTTTTTTTTGGCGTGGAGAGCGTGTGTAGTGGCGTGGGTGCGAGTGGGGACGAGTGGTTGCGGTGTCCATAATCTACCGTCGAAGTTCTTGTTTCAGTCTGAAAAGGTCATGTCTGTGGAAGGGCCGCCACCCAACAAAGTTAAGAAGTTGGATGATTCTGCAAACCAAGACGATGGGAAGGAATATGACGTAGAAACGCAAAAGGCACTCGAAGAGATTGATGGGTGTCAAAACGAAATCGACGCATTGAACGAAAAAGCGAGTGAGGAGATCTTGAGGGTCGAACAGAAGTACAACAAGCTTAGAAGGCCATTCTTTGAAAAAAGAAACGGAATTATTAATAAGATACCAAACTTCTGGGTAACTGCTGTATCCTTCGTGGCAGTGGGACTTCGCCGGTACACCGCGTCATATTTGTCAAATTTGTACAACGTGGTTAAAGATTGTGTTGTGCTCGTGGATTTCCAAAATGGTTTTCGCTTTTCCCGTAATTTCCCTTGATTTCCCTTGGTGATGATTATCAGTGTCTGTAAATGGATGATTATGTTAGTAACAAGTGTAGGACATGGTAGTGAAGTAAGTGCCTTCCTTCTTAGGTATATTTGTAGGTAAATTTGTCTTAAAAGGTGTTTTGGGAATTTGGAATCTTTCAAAATTTTGAATATTATGTTTGAACATTATTCAAAAGATGTGACCACACATTTTCTCTGCAAATGACTTGAATTTGAATAATTGGTGTTTTTGTCATACAAGATGTTTTGGGAATATTTTTCTTTTCAGAATACTATGATCAGCATTCTAAAGATATGACCACTTGTTTTCTCTACAACTGCTTTTTTCTTGGTTTATCATAGTGATACCTTCCATGATGTGCCATTTATGCCACATTACTTTTATTTGTGCCATAATTTGTCAATTGCTCACCTAGCACTTCTTGGGTGTGACTAAAAGAAAATTCAACACTTCACATATTTGATTCAATGCTAACTTACCTCACGAGTGCTTAATTTCTGCCTCTGTGTTTGTGCACACCATTCACCACTGACACATAATAGGCTGCCCTGCCTCAGACCTCAAAATTGGCTGTGGTTACACTATTAGGGAAGGATGAGGTTATAAGGCAAATTCAGGAGCAATGTAGGATAAAATGATAACAAAAATATACATAATTGATGTCAACCAAGTTCACAAATGCATAACGGACATCCGAGATTGGCTCACCATGCACACCTAATATTCACAACAATCCCCACATGACTATTGTGATATAGGTTTTGGAATATAAAATGGTTTAATGAAAATTATACTAAAATAGTCTGTCTATAATAATTTTATTCTCACCACCAAGGAACAGTTTTTTTGCATGAAAAAGCTGATAAAATTGATTGAAACCAATTCATAAAGACAAAAGATTAGTGCAACTATGAGCCACAAGGGCCCTTCTTGGTTGCACTCTGTACACTGAACCAGATGCCCACCAAATCTGTGAATCAGCCCTCCCTGTACTACTGAAAAGCAAGCCCTCTTCTTATAATGATTGTCAATGCTGTTTTTAAAGATGTTCAATGTGCTGCCACTGACAATGTTTTCTGGCAGCTGGTTCCAGTGTTCTACTATCCTGTTGGTGAAGAAAGGCTGTCTTAACCTTGAAGATATCCCCTCTCCAGACCATGTACAAATTTAAAGACCTTGATGAGATCTCTCAGCCTTCTATATCTAAGTGAAAACATATTCCAATTTCTTCAATCTTTCCTCACATGCCAGGTTGCTTATGCCATTAACCATCTTTACAGCCTTCTTTTGTACTCTCTAAAAGCCAACAATCTTTTTCATAGCTAGGAGACCAAGCTTGGATGCAGTATTCCAAATGTGGCCTGACATATGGACAGCAAGGCTTCCTGGTGACTTCCTCACTTCTGTATGATGCATTCCTATTTATTGCCCAAAGCATTCTCAATGCCTTCTTCCTGGCTTCCTTGGTCTATTCTGATGCCCCCAATTTTGTGTTTAGAATAACACCTAAATCCTTCTCCTGTTGAGTCACTGATAGCACTTGGCCACCCATCAAGTATGGAGCCTTCATATGCTGCTTACCTACATGCATGATTTTGCACTTATCAAAATTGAATTTCATTTGCCATTCTTCGGACCACTTCATGAATTCGTCTAAGTGTTTTTGTGGCAAGATATGCTCATCTTGACCTGTTGTTGCCCTAAAGACCTTCAAATCATCCGCAAATTTCAAAACTTTACTGCTTAGGCCACTTTCAATGTTATTTACAAATATAATGCCCCAGTACTCACCCCTGGGGAACTCCACCTAAGAACATTTTGCCATGGTGACTTTGTACCATTTAGCATCACTCTTTGCTGCCTATCTGAATGCCACAACTCTATCCATTTTAAGATGCTACCTGCAATACCATGGGACTGAAGCTGTATCATTAACTGTTTATGGGGTACCTTGTCAAAGGCCTTACTTGTCCAAGAGATTTCTGAGACATAATCATCCTTTTCTAAACCCATGTTGAGTATCTTGAATCAATCTGCTACCTTCAAGATAACTAACTATTCTATCCTTGATAATTGATTTGAGTACCTTGTAAACTAGGGATGTGAGACTTACTGGCCTATAGTTTTCAACTTTCCCGCTCTCCTTTCTTGAAAGTAGGAACTACATTTGCCCTTTTCCAATTGGTTGGAATTTCATTTTGTGAAACTGATCTACAAAATATTATACTAAGTGGAAATGCCAGTTCCTTTTCAGTTTCCTGCAATACCCTAGCATAAATTTCAGTCCAGTCATCAAGTCCTGCTGCCTTGTTTGGCTTTATTTTCCTGATGTGATTGTAGTTCAGTTGGTTAAAGCACTGGCCTGTACTGGTCTCCCCTGTACTGGCAACACAGGGTTCGAGTCGCTTCGCACGCTCGGATTTAGCCCCCGGCCGGGAGTGTCAGTTGTCAGCTGGCCCGATAAGTCCGGGGACGAGCTACCGGGCGGCCGTGTCGGTGCATTGGCGGCACGTTAAACCTTCGGTCTAAATTCTGCCCTCGAACTGGAGTTCATGGATCGGGTGGTGGGGCCAGGGTTCACGCAACAAGCTCTGCTTAGCAATAGAACCCTGGTTCCTCAAGCCACCCCAGCAACAATTCGGATTAAATTTATTTTTATACAAAATTGTAAACAACATCACTATCAATGAAATTAACATCATTTAATTTAATCAATCAATCGATACACCTTTAGGTTAACGATATCTGAGACTTCTTTAAAGACCCTAAATGCAGTTTGCTTAGCCTTAATTATTTATCAAGTGCTGTAAGCCATGCTGTCTTTCCTACCCTTCCTTTACGTCTTTGCTTTTGGGGGACATGTCTAATCTGAATTTCCTTCAAGTAATATTTGAACTTTTCCCACATTTCACAGGCATTTAAATTGGAGAATTCTTCCCATCTGATGGCACTTAAAGCCGCTCTCGTGCAGTCAGTCTGCTCTGTTGAAATTTGAACCTTTACCAAATTATCCTTAATAATTCCCCCTACATGTGCCCTGAATCTAACTATGTTATGGTCACTTCTTCCCAGAGTTTCTCTTACAGTCAAGTCGAACCAAGTCACTTACATCCGAGGATACAAGGTCCAAGAATGAGCCATGCCTGGTAGGTTCCGATACAAACTGGTGTTAGAACAGGTCCTCTTCGAGGCATTTCCTAAACATTTTGCCTGATGGGGAGCCAACACCAACATTTTCATATCCTTTTAGATTAAAGTTGCCAAGAATAAGGCACTTTCTCTGAAAGTTTCTACTGATTTCCTCACAAATCACCTTGTCAAGCTCCAGTTGCTGAGAATGTGGGAGAGTTCCTGATCGGCAGAAAGCTCCTATCCTCAGAGTATTGCTGTTGCCTTTTCCTACAGTGACATCAAGCCAAATGGACTCCGCCGACACATTTTTTTCCCCACCTGCTACTTTTTGATAACTAAATAAGCTATTCACATAGAGCATTACACCACCCCCTTTCATTGCTGGACCTCTATTGCACGAATACATATTGTATCCCTGGATCTGATAGTCCTGCAAGTTATCTCCAAAATACCATTCACTGACTCATGCCTCCATAATGCAGTGTAAAATAATTGACGATGTGACCTGGAAATTCACAGTTCAGGAATTGTGCTATTTCATCCTTGTCTTAGGTTTTTATGAGTTTGCCACATGATGTATGGGCAGTCATCATGCACACAACTGCGAAATACTGTAAAATGCATCTGACTGAAGTGAAAGTCATTCCGCTTTTTTAATCGTTAAGTGGCGATCCTTTATTTTCTTCCAATCTTTCACTATTCTGAAGCAACTTCTTTCTTCATCCACACAGTTAATGGTGAAGTAATTTTAGGACACTGTCGTAATGCAAACAAAATCTGGTTCCTCCTCAGCAACAACACTTGAACTCATCAAATTCGGATCGGATACTGTGAGCATTAAACATCATACACTTAACAAATGCTCCATAACCACATTTGGCTTTTTCATACTGAGTTCTTTTATCACTAGATGGACTATCACTCCTCCTTGAACTCTTGCTGTCCCTATTTGCTGGCTTTGAGGTTCTATTGTCTTGGCTGACACTATTGGAATATTCCTGGGTTGGCAATGCAATTTCATCCATCCCCACCCCATTCCCTAGTTTCCCTGAAGGACATGCTCATACACTTTGCCTAACACATGGACCCCTTCTCGGAGAAGTGCAGGCCATCCCTCTGATAGAGGTCCCACAATGCATAAAACCTGCACCACTCGTCTACAAAGGTGAAACCTAACTCATGGCAGAGCTTACCTACCCTGGCGTTGGCTGCCAGTGCCCTAGAGCTCCACTCAGGGGAGGCTCTAGCCCTAGGCAAAATTGCTGTTACAATGACTATTGTTACCCTTCAAGGTGGCCAGAAGGGCACTGTAATCCTGCAGAAGCTCCTCACTCCTAGCAGGACCTATATTATTTACCCCTACCTGTACTATAGCTGTACTAAACTGGTGAGCACTGGTGACCTGTGCCACCACTGGTACCAGGTTCTTCACCTTGGCACGAGGCCTGGTGATGCACCTCCTGTCCCTCCTACCTTTACAGAATACCCGATCTAAACGTCGCACATGAGAGTCGTCTACGACCAGCACTGTCTCCTTACTAATACTATACTGGGGGAGTCCTCCAATGCCTGGAACCTATTCGGTGTTAATATGCCTGCCCGCTGGGCCGTTCGACTAGGCTTCCTCCCGCTCATACCACCTGCCACCTGCCACCTGCCACTCACTGACCCTTTCCTTAGGTTCGTGTCTTCAAATCCTCCACCCCCTGACCTCATGCCACTTCCCCTCCTGTGACCTACCAGAACTACCCCTCCTATGTTCACTATGAACACTCCCCTCTCGAGAAACCCCCGCCACCTTCGCAATAGGGGAAGCCTCAGCTACCTGGTGGCCTGCGACCACATGGGCATATGATATCCCTGCTATGGAGTGACCCCTTGTTGCTTTTTCTTCCCTACCCTGTGCAACAAGGGCAGCCTTGAGCTTGCAAAGCTCTGCCTTAAGGGTCATAATCTCTTCCTCTAGTGCCTCCATCCTGGTCGAAACCATCCTACAGGCTGCATCTTATGCCTAGATTTAGATTCAAATTAACTCGCTAAACAACCGACAAAAAAGCCAACTATCTTTCACTATACTGTCAGTTAATTATCTAAGTACCTCAAGAATACCAACACACTAAGCAGAAACTATTAGACTAGAAACTAAATAGAAACTAACGAGAAAACATTTGTTTGTTTTTTCTTTTAAATATATAAATAAAATGTCCAATCTAATTGTCTTCTGGTCAAGTAGACAACTATATGAATATCCCTTTTGATATCACTTATGGCTAGACAGAAAAATGAAGTCACACAGCACTTATGTATACCACCAATTTAGTACCAATTAAACTCCATCTTAAACTTAAACACCAAAAACACTATGCACCACAAAACTAAATAAAGTATGATAGGAAAGTAGTAATGTTTTCTAATGTACTTATGAAATATACACACTTGTAATATCTCCAACTGAAAAAAAACTAAATACTAAAATACTCCAAAAATGAAGAAACCCATATGTCTCTACAATTACCCGGTATATGGAGATATACCTAGTGTAATTGAAGCTAACTATTTAAATCCTAACCTAAACTCTAATGCCAAAAAGACCAAAACTTATTCCTCTACACTACAGGAATCGAAGCCACGAGGCCGCGCCTAAAACACAAGATGGCGCTCGGCAGCCTCGCTAGGTTGATATAGTATAATTTGCGTGCTACGAAGCTGCTTATCAGATAAAAACTAATGAAATATCACAGAAGTAATCGCTAACACCTATCCACAGCTTAGACAAGAGTACTGCCTTGTTCTGCAACGACTTATCTGGAAAGGTGGAGCTCCAAACGGACGTCCTTCCACCGTGACACCTGGCGGCAAACTGTGATTCTTGCAAACTTGTGATAAACTTGGCAAACTTGTAAGATTAATAATTCTTATTAATATTAAAAGTTCCTTGATGTACTTCCTTTGTTCATGTCTAGAATGTTTAGTTTAAGCAAGGATCGACTTGGATGGATCCAGAGCTGCTAGATGGCAGAGCAAATTGCTGCTGTAAAACCACTAATATTTGGTTTTATTATTGCTGTTGAATAGAGCTGGTCAGATTCGCTTACACCAGCGCTAGAAGTACAGCTGACCACCGGGCCAGCCAACTTCAGATGGCTCAGAGTAAAATTGGAACAATTATTACGGACCTTTCAATGACACTGATGAACCCAAAATACAGTTATATTTCAAGGTCCATGAATTATCTTCACACACATTTACAACAAATTATTTGACAGTCATCCACAAGTGCTCAAATGGCATTGGTTTCATAGTGTAATCGCCTCGGAGAACTTGCTTGCTCCGGGGCCGCTTTTATGAAATTCGAAGTATTTTTTTTTTGCATTGAACAGGCTCATTGTGTCTAAAAACTCTGTCTCTTGAACAAAATGACCTTCAATTTCTTATTCAATGCGCCTTATTGGCCAAAAGAGGCTTCAAGTATTTACTTCAGTGATACCAAGTACCCCCAGATTTGCCAACTAGGGATTTCTGGTACTTCTTGGCACCAGCACAAGTACCAAAAAATAAATATTAAATAGATATTGATTAATCGAAATATAGCGTATATAAGAATTAATAATGAATATTAAGTAGATATGGAATAAATATTGAATTAATCATTGACTATATTGACACAAATAGCATCTTCTCACATGCGTCTTCTCAATAGCATCTTCTCACAAGACGTCAGGTGCCACCAGCTGTGCGATGCGGAGACGTTTTTAGCGCATAAATGGCGCCAAAACCCGACAAACAACACTGACACCAACATATATGAATGTTGTCTAGTTCTATTGTGTGCATCGACTGGTTGGCAATTTGGTACTGCTGCAACTGCTATTTGTTTTCAGGTATGGACTTTGAGTGGTAGCACTTGACCAAACAATGCTTTCTTCCTTGTCCCCTCTGGAGTACACAATATTTCATTTAGTCTAGTCACAATCCTGGAGTACAAAATGTATGCATGATACCAACAAATGCCAGTTTTTCCAAAACTGAAGGTATGTGAACCGCTTGCAGTGTTACCCAATTGAAGCCTCAGTGATGTACCTATGACGTCATCACACTGTACCGACGTGACTATGTCATTATTGAAATTGAAAAGGAAGCATTTCCAGAGAAAACGAATGGTCGCATCTTCTGAATCACGCTCATAAACATTGTATTCCTAAAAACATTCCCAAAAATTCCAATACATCTTTTAAGACAAATTTACTGAATGATGACAGTCATATCAGCAGGGTGGGAATTAAGGCACTTCTTTAGAGATTTCCTCTCTTAAACATCTTTGCACTCTGGGTTCATACTGGAAAGAATGGGCGTCACATGTACTCTGACATGGGCATGCATGAAGAACAAAGGGGACGAGTAGCCTACGGGTAAGTGCTCATGTCATAATTGAACGGTTGTGGGTTCGAGTCTCACCTGTCGCTACTCTTCGTCCAGAACCGATTGGCATGAGATTGGCGATGCTACATGACTCAATGGTCGATGTGTTGTAAAACCAAGAGCCAACCAGAAGTAATAAAAGTACCGCTTAAAAAAATCACAAAGTTGAACAAAAAAACATCCACCAAACAACATGTTATTCTACTTATGATTACCAAATAAGCCAGCCACTTTTTGTACCATCAACCACACAGACAACATCCAAACTCACACCACACTGAACCACAACCAATGGAAACGCCAACAGCAACGTGCCAGACCTCATGCCTGTGCACTGAGCAGTGGCCTCTGGTTGCTACAAATTTGGCCGAGGCATCTACAGAGACCTGCTTTCAAGCCACCCTATAGTGGGAAAAAAAATGACAGTTTTAAGAGACGCCTGGAGGTTGCCTGGAGTCCTGGAGGTTGCCGATCAGAATTTGCTTTGTTAGCATTTTCTGTTCTGTCTCAAACAACTGGTGAAAGGTATTTTGTATGTGACAGCATAACCATTAGCAACTTTTAACACATGTTTAGCAGTGTCGTACTGCAAACACAAGACCTTGACTGATCCTTTGCTTTGCACACCAATATCGTATCCTACCGTGGTGTGTGGTATGGTGTTGGGTCCATATCTTGTAGGGAATTGGCTGCATAGGTAAGTAGATGTGTGCTTTGAGCCGAGGGCAAGGTGTGAATTATTTGTTTGCTTTTCATTTGGCTAGCTTTGTACTGAGACCAACAGTGAAAGGAAAGCACATTGCTCCTGAGTTATGAGAGACGAAGCTGAGCTGATCATCACGACTCCCAGCCTTGCAGTGTCATCCATTGTTCACTTCTTTGTTCCTATGCTTTGATGTGACCAAAAAATGACAATGTGTTATTTATGCATATTACATAGGTACTGACTAGGTAGGTACATACGATTTTCCCATCAGTTACCAGTAAATAGATTCCATGCATACAAAAATAATGTTCATGAAAATGTACTCCAGAAGTCTGTTTGCACTCTGACTCCAAACTCAGAAAGTATGTTTCCCACTCTGCATGTCAGTATGGTGTGATGACATCATAGGCATGGCACTGAGCCCTTTGATTGGCTAATGCTACAAATGGTTCACATACCTTAATGAGATGGTTCAGGCACAAAACTTGCCATGGTTCCAGGCAGGCTCCATCAAGCAAGTTCTCTTATAGTCGCTTATTATGAGCTTACACCTCTTCTCAGTTTTGGAAAAACTGACATTTGTTGGTATCATGCATACCAATACATTATGTACTCCAGGATTGTGACTAGACCAAATGAAATATTTTGTACTCCAGAAGTGCAAACGAAGAACAACATTGTTTGGTCGAGTGCTACCACTCAAAGTCCATGCCTAAAAACAACTAGCAGTTCCAGCGATCCCTGCACGCGATCCAATCAACGTCACAATACATCTTTGAAAGGCAGTACAAAGTGTACCGCGCATGCTCGTCGGTGTTGCGCTAAAAACTACGCGCGACTGGCGGCGCCCTATATGTGTGAAGACGCTATATTTGTGTAAATATAATCAATAATTAATTAAATATTTATTCAATATTTATTCAATATTTATCAATATTTATTCTTATCTATGATATATTTAGATGAATCAATATATCTTTAATATTTATTTTTAGATACTTGTGCTGGAGTGCTCGCCAACAAGTACCAGAAATACCTAGTTGGCAAATCTGTGGGAACTTGGCATCGCCGGAGTAAATACTTGAAGCCTTGCTTCACCATTAAGGCGTTTTGAATGTGCAATCGAAGGTCATTTTGTTCAAGATACGACTTAGACACAATCAGCCTGTTCAATACAAGAAAATAACTTCACATTTACGAAAATCGGCCCCGGAGCAAGCAGGTTCTCCGAGGCACAAAGAAACCAATGCCATTTGTGCACTTATGGATCACTGTCAAATAATTTTGTTTGTTGTAAATTTGTGCGAAGATAAGTCCTGCACCTTGAAATATAACTGCATTTGGGGTTCATCAGTGTCAGTGAAAGGTCCGTAATACTTGTTCCAAATTTACTCCGAGTTATCACCTGTCCGCCCGCGCCGTGATCAGCTGTACTTCTAGTGCAGGTTAAGCGAATCCGACCAGCTCTGTTTAACAGAAAAAAATAAAACCACCTATGAGCGGTTTTACACTGGCGATTTGCTCTCCCGTCTGGATCCAGCTCTGGATCCTTCCAAGTCGATCCTTGCTTCAACTAAAGGTTCCAGACATGAACTAAACAAGTACATAAAGAAACTTTTAATATTAGTAAGAATCGGTTTCAATGATTTATTTCAGCTCTTATGCAAAATCAATGTTTCTTGGTGGTGAGAATAAAACTATTTGAGACGGATTGTTTGGGTATAATTTTCATTAAACCATTTTATATTCCAAAACCTATATCACATAGTCACATGGGGTTGTTGCAAATATAAAGTGTGCGCTGCGAGCTGGTCTCTGGTATCGGGTGCGCATTTGTGAATTTCGTTGACATCGATTAAGTATACTTGTGTTATCATTTTCTCTACCATTGGTCATGAAGTTGGCTTATAACCTTATCATTCGCTAATAATTTAGCCACAGCTAACCTAAGGACAATCGCCTGAAGGACACAGCGACTGATCTCCCAGAGTTCATCACCGTTGGATACGTCCATGTAAAGTTCCGTGTATTTGTACCTAACCCGATGAGATGCTTCCGGTGTTCCCGTTTCGGACATACTTATCAGTATTGTAGAAATGGTGAAACACGTGCAAGATGTGGTTCAACTGAACATGTCAGAGATAAATGTGAAGCGGAGAGCCCAATTTGTTTTAATCGTGGCCCCAACCAAAAACCCCATGCTGCTGATGGCCGTTCCTGTACTATTTTTCTGAAAGAGGAGATGGTTTAAATTTATTTTTTCTAGAAAGATCACATTTAGGGAGGCGCGTGAGTTTTATGAGGCAGACCACCCAGGGGTGTCGTATGCGACAGAAGCTCAACAAAACTCTTCAACCACACAACATACATGGGCGCTGTATAACCACTGCAGTTGATGCGCCCTAAAACCCAAATAACTAACTAACCACACAACATACTCACAAGAAATCTGCAGTAGGTCTTGAACACATACACCCCGATATGGCATCTGAACTCTTGGCTCAGCTGATGACCCTGCTGCGATCTTTCGGAGTCCCCCTGTCGTCGCCTGGAAGGCAAGGGCAGCCAACCCAACTTGACAGTGAGGCGACCGAGGTCCCACACTCCACGAGTGGATGTCCCGCTCGCCCATCTGTGGCCAATCCCAGATCAATCCTCGAGGGTGGGGAGTGGACTCTGGTCCAACGGTCCAAGAGGCCTTCTCGGTCCTTTCAGTCCAACCCTAGGTCCTCCCCATCTACCTCATCACCTACCAAAAAATCCCCATTTCTCATGTCCCGTCTGCCCCCCAACGTCCCATCGCCCGACATCCCCCAGCACCATCACGAAATCGATTGAGAATAGGCCATACCTTTGCAACACATAGTTATATGTTGACCGGTAATGACGCGGAGCGTATGTCCGCGCTGTTCTAAACCGCTTACCGTGTACCATGTTTTAGTTGGATGTACACGGCTAGATCCTCTACGACGCCAGATTTTAGGACGGTTGAATACCGACTCTTCTTTACGTATGCTTATAGGGAACGACTCCGAGGCCGTGGCGTCTGGGAGTATTTTTATGTTCATTCGACAAGCTCGCCTTGACGTGATATACCCCCACCCGTGAAGATGGATAGTGAGCTATGATAGCAGCACCGTATATTGATTACAATTTAGTTATGGGCGCAAAATGACCCTAGATGTCGAAGCGCCCCTAGACTCCAATCCAATCCACCATCACGAAATCTCTCCTCTCCACTTCCTCCCTACCTGAACCTTCTCCCCTTGCCGTGAGCCAGGCCTCGCCCCCATCCTCAACTTCCACGTCCGCACCTACATCTCCGTCCCGACGACCAACCAAAATCCAAGACATCAACCTCCAATACCAAGAAGCCCAGAGAAGCGCCCGCGAGGCAAAGCGAGTGCGCCTTGTTCAGATGGAAAGGGTCCGCGAGAGGAGTCACAAAGGAGCCGAGAAGGCTCCTCCTCGGAGGCCGGCCACCCCATCGCCACGACGGCGAGTGGAAGGACCGGCTTCATCCGCCAATGAGATGGGCCCTCCCCCGCCTCCGCCCCGTTTGGGCCCACAAAAACCAGGCCTACCACTATCAGGCTCTCCACCAGGGGGTGAATCGCCCAGTTGCCGCCCAAGGACTCAGTCCCCAGCACCGGGTCTGGCTGAAACTCCCGGCTTGCCAGAGGCCCTTTCTCTTGGGCGGAGGACGGAGACAGGGTTTTAACTGCTTTTTGTCATAACCACTTCTGGTTTTCATAACATAGTTAACCCGCGCCGTCTTTCCGGTCAGATTCTCACCCCGTTTCTGGGGGGGGGGGGCGGTTAGTAACCCCCCTCTAGAATCCAAACTAACCATCGCTCGAAAACGAAAGAAGTGTCGTCGGAAAGCGCTCGACGAGTAGGGTCCGGGTCCACCCCCAAAACAATTTCCCCAAAAGTGATGTCTGAGGCTATATTTTCACGACTTTTCACGACACATGTTTTTGGCTCTTGGAGTTCATTTTGGGGGATATATGAGAAAAAAAAGTATTTGGAATGAGAATAGGACAACGAAATCGATCAGGGTTTCATTTTTTTGGGCCCCCCGAAAATAAAAATAATACGAAATTTCAAAATTTTGAGTTCAAATTTTCTTTAATTTCACTTTTCGAATGAGTAGAGCAGATCTAGAAACGTTGTTGGAAGGCAATTTGCCCTAATATATGTTTATATTAGGGCAAGTTTATATGTATGAAAAAAAAACTATGTAGTTTATATTATATGTAGTCAGCATAACTCTGGTCCACCATTTTCCTTCAGACGACCTCTCGAGAACGCATGTCAGGAAGATAGCCTTTGGTTCACTTTTTCAGTCGCATGTAGTCGAGCCATGTCCTGAGGCAGGGCATGTTTTTACACATGAACAGACATACCACTTCGAAATTTGAAGACATTGATGACCTCTACATCAACAGTTTTACAGTGGAACTGTCGAGGTTTTAGAACTAGCGCCCAGGACCTCCAGGTGGTCTTAAATCGGTACGACCCTGTGGCGGTATGTCTCCAGGAGACCAAGCTTCCGCCTAACTGCATGGTCTCGTTGAGTGGATATTCGATATTTCGGAAGGATGTGGTGACTGATGCTGTGCCACACGGCGGAGTGCTGCTGGCGATCCATAATAGCGTCACTATGAGAGTATTAACACTGCGTAATACACTCCAGGCGGTTGCCGCACGAGTGCTTTTTGGTCACAGACTCATCACGGTCTGTTGCGTATACCTGCCTCCAGGGAATGTGTTCCCCACCGTGGAATTAGCCAACTTGGTGTCCGAACTGCCTCGACCAGTCTTGCTTTTGGGCGATTTTAAAGCTCACCACACGTTGTGGGGATGCGACGATATCAACACCCGTGGCCGCCACCTGGGATCTTTAATCCTTAACGAAATGCTCTGCATTATTAATACATGAACACTTTTCCACACCCTCGGGAACCACTTCCACCTTGGACCTCAGCCTGGTCAGCCCGCAACTGAGTGCCTCGAGTGGACGGTGGACTCCGATCCACTGGGGAGCGACCATTTCCCAACCTGGTTAAGTTCCCTCGACGTCTGTTTTAGGCCGCACCCACAACGATGGAATTTTAAGAAAGGGGACTGGAGTAGATTTCCAGAGAAAGCTCAAGCTGCTTTCCGCTCCGAACCAAGGTTTCCGCCTCTACCAGTGACCGAATTCACTGCATTTTTCCGGGAATGCTCCTCAAGTATCCCCAGGGCCTCTGGATTTCCTCAACGCACCCCTGTGCCGTGGTGGACGGAAGATTGCTGTCACGCTTCGTGCTCGAAGACGTGCGTTTCGTGCCTTCAAATCGTAACAGCACCTGCCAACTCAATACAGTTTAGGCGTCCTCCCCCGGCACACTATGCCGGGGGGCCAAGCGTGTTGCATGGCTTGAGTATGTTAGTTCACTCAATCGATCTTTGCCAACCTCATTAATTTGGTCTCGCATCAAGAGTAGCTCTGGTCGATTCAGTTCAGGCCCGCTTCCCACGTTGACGGTCGGTAGCCGTGAGGTCACTCGCCCGATTGATGTGGCCAACGAGATTGGACGTGCGCTGGCAGACGTTAGCCGCGCAGGCAATGGAGACCAACAATTTATGCGCTATAAAACCTGCTGCGAATCGACTTCGATGGACTTCTCCACTCCAGAGCACCTATCGTGCAACGTCTGTTTTACCCAGGCTGAGATGGAATCAGCGATTAACTCATGGCGTGGTGTTGTCGAAGGACCTGATCAAGTGCACAATGAGCTGCTAAAACATTTGCCTTTCTCTGTGGTCGCGGAGCTTTTGCGTACTTTTAACCACATATGGATGAATGGCGAGTACCCTCCATCGTGGAGCCAAGCCACTGTCGTCCCACTCTTAAAATCTGGGAAACGCGGCCAGGCCCCCTTAGATTATCGCCCGATCTCTCTGACGTCTGCATTAGGTAAGCTAATGGAGAAACTCGTAATTGAACGCCAGACCTGGTTTTTAGAAAAACATGACGTCTTCGTCAGCACGCAGTGCGGGTTTCGCAAAAACAGAAGTACCGTTGACCTTGTTTTAACACTGGGCACCGAAGTACGCCTCGCTTTTAAGACGAAGCGACATCTGGGCGCTGTGTGCTTTAACATCGAAAACGCCTATGACACCACGTGGCGTAGGGGAATCCTGATGAAGATCTACAAGCATGGAATCCGAGGACAACTTGGCACCTTTTTACAAAACTTCCTAGTACATCGTTTTTTCGTGTACGAGTCGGCAACTGCCTGTCTGATTGGTTTACCCAGGGGAGTGTTTGAAGTGTGGCCCTTTTCGGGGTGACGATCAATGACATTGGGGACTTGCTTCCTGCGACCGTTGGGCAACCTTTGTATGTTGGTGATTTTGTCATATGGTCATCTGCCTCATGTACATCGCCCGATGGAGCGACAGCTACAGTTATCAGTCAGGTGTTTGGAGAAGTGGGGAAACACGAATAGATTCCGCTTCTCTACAGCGAAGACCGTTGCCGTACACTTCTGTCGCCGCCGTTTATGTCCCAATATGAAAATCATACTGTACGGACAGGTGATACCGGTGCAACCGGTAGTGGGATGTCGGGGTGGAATTTGATTCACGCCTGACGTCCCGACAGCATCTTAAAACGCTACGAGATAAGTGTGTGCATACTTTGAATATCTTAAGACGTATGGCTCGCGCGGCCTGTGGAGCAGACCGCGCTTCGGTGCCTCTGCTATACCGATCACTTGTTCGATCAACGCTTCTACGCGTGTTTTATTTATGACGAAGATTGTTTGACGAATAAACGGATCTTGGATGCAGTCCACGACTCTGCCCTTCGTATCAACAGGGAGCACTTCGTACTTCTCCAACGGCGAGTCTCATTGCGGAAGTTCACGAGTTTCCACTCTGCGGCGTGAACAGCTTGGCACGCGATATGCTTGCAAGCTACGGCAATATCCGGACCACCCAGCTTACACCCATGTATTTTCTCACCGGTTAGCAACGCTGTTCTCAAACGAACACCCTGCGAGAGCAGTCCCGCACGGAGTGATGAGACTTTTTCTGAGAGCGGTCTTCGGCCCCAGGGAGTTCGACGGACTGAACACATTTCAGCTCTTCTCTGGGAACTGATCACACCGGAAGTTGACACATCCCTCGCCTACACAAAGAAATCCGATATTACACCACATGGATTCAGAGCAATTGCCATGGAGCACATTGAATGTTACACTGGATTTGTTGCAACATACACGGGTGGATCCAGAACTCAGACCGGCGTCGGCAGCGTTTTTATTACAGACACTGTGGTTAGTAGCTTTTCACTTCCAGCACATGCTTCTGTGTATTCTTCATAGCTTATTGCTATTTTGAAAGCTATCTGTTTCATCGAAGTATCAGACCATTTACTTCACATTATTTTGACGGATTCTTTAAGTAGGCTTTTAGCGTTGAGTAGCCTTTACCCCTGTTTGACATCCCTAGCTCCATGATCGTTGTGCTGTAGTTCAGCACATGAAGTTATATGTGCAGCTTCTCTAATGTGCAATGTTATGATCCTTAACATGAAGCTTGCAGTTCGTCAATCACCCCCAAGTATCAGCGCTACTAGATGAAGAAGAAGAAGAATGCTTGCACTTCATGACGCAGCTGGAGGTGGAGGAGTTTGATGACATCAAGTCCGGCTACCGAATCAAGTTCAGTTTCTCAGAGAATCCATACTTCACGAATGCTGTCCTGCAAAAGGAGTTCCATCTCGGGTCATCAGGTAGTGTATCAGTGTAAAATAATTCACCATGTGGCCTGGAAATGCACAGTTAATGGAGTTGTGGTTTTTCTCGTTTCGGTGTTTCATTTTGACATGATATATGGCAGTCATGCACACAACTGTTAAATAATATAAAATGTATGTGAGGCGAAAGGCTTCCGCTTTTAATCCTTAGTGGCAATCTTTATTTTCTTCCAATATTTCACTGTTCCCAAGCAACTTCTTCCTTCATCCACACAGTTAATGGTGAAGTAACTTTAGGACACTAGTGTATCATTCGCTACACATTCCAAGCGGACACCATGCACATTGCACATATCCATTCCCATTCAATTACGTGTTGGTCGGTGAGAAAGTATCATTTGCTCCATTGTATGGTCATGCCATCTTGCGTCTATACCGCCAAAATCCAGTTCGAACTAATGTTTTTAGATGTCAAGATATTTGACATTTAATGAAATTCGGAAAATTTTCACCGACATACGTACATTGCAATTCAGACAGTGGTGATGCATACTCATACCAGATGAAGTGTTTCGTTAGAGTCTATGGCTCACTCGTGTTTCTTGGTGCGACGATTGTTTCAATTTGGGAATGGAACATTTCTTGGTGAGAAGTAATGGTAGAAAGATTGGTATAGTTTGCTTCCACGAACAACAATATATTGCATGTTTGTCGGCGGTGTTGTGCAAAGTATGGACATGCCCTTGTTCCATTTATTGAGTTCGTGTTGTTCTACGCAACTTGCGTGCCTGGGGGACGAGTGGCCTAGGGGTAAGTTGCTCGTTTCACAATCGAAAGGTTGTCGGTTCGAGTGTCACCTGTCGCTACTCTTCGCCCGCGACCAATCGGCGTGAGAGATTGGCGACGCTACATGACTTAACGGTCGATGTGTGGTAAGCCAATAGCCAACCAACTTGCATGCCTGGAGTACATTCTACTGTTATTTATCATCTTTTGCTTTTTGGCGCCATGAATCAACCCAAAAATCGAGCCATCGCTGGGAGAGGTTCATACTGCATGCAGCGTGTCCGAAACTGATGACTCGAGGAAATCCCAACTTCACCGCCCGCGCTGTTTGTCGGACGTTTCTGAGTGTTCCCTGATATTGGTGATGCTGCTAACACCTGAGGTATTCCTGCCACAATCATTCAACTACGCATCACCATTCGACCCGGGGACTGGTAATGCTGATTTGAAATTAACATAAAGGAACCCGCGAGAATTAATTGGTGCGATATGCCGCATATTTTCGCGTACCAGAAGCGTCGAAGCATAAGGTTGGTACCAGAACTCAGCGTGATCTATGAAGTGAATAGACAAAGTAGATTTTCCGACACTCCTGAACCCTGCCACACCTGACATCTATTCAAATGCGTACCATCTGATGTGTTGCTGCATTAATGACCAACATAACTGAATGCCATTTAAGAGACAGATGTGGAAGTGTTGGTTTCGATGAAACATAGACCAAAAATGTCATGTAATTCAGTTGGAACAGCGTGATTGGAATGTTGGCATTGATAATGCTTGCGAAACGTGTACGCTCGTTTGCCTTTTTATGTCTTTATTAAGCCATAAAGACATAAAGACATAGAAGATTAGTGCAACTATGAGCCACAAGGGCCCTTCTTGGTTGCACTCTGTACACTGAACCTGAATGCTGTTTTAAAGATGTTCAATGTGCTGCTACTGACAATGTTTTCGGGCAGCTGGTTCCAGTGTTCTACTACCCTGTTTGTGAATAAAGTCTGCCTTAACCTTGTTCTGCTGTGGTTAACTTTAATTTTGAATTTATGACCTCTAATTGCATCATTTCTGTTAAATTCAAACATTTCCCCAAGATATTCCCTCTCCAGACCATGGACAAATTCAAAGACCTCGATGAGATCTCCTCTCAGCCTTCTATATCTAAGTGAAAACATTCAATTTCTTCAATCTTTCCTCATATGCCAGGTTGCTTATGCCATTAACCATTTTTGTAGCCCTCTTTTGTACTCTCTAAAAGCCAACAATCTTTTTCATAGCTAGGAGACCAGGCTTGGATGCAGTATTCCAAATGTGGCCTGACATATGCACAGTAAAGCTTCCTGATGACCTCACTTCTGTATGATACATTCCTATGTATTGCCCCGAGCATTCTCAGTACCTTCTTCCTGGCTTCCTTGGTCTGTTCTGATGCACCCAATTTTGTGTTTAGAATAACACCTAAATCTTTCTCCTGCTGAGTCACTGATAGCACTTGGCCACCCATGAAGTATGGAGCCTTCATGTGCTGCTTACCTACATGCATGATTTTGCACTTATCAAAATTAAATTTGATTTGCCATTCTTCGGACCACTTCACAAGTTCGTCTAAGTCTTTTTGCAACGAGATATGCTCGTCTTGACCTGTTATTGCCCTAAAGACCTTCACATCATCCGCAAGTTTCAAAACTACTGCTTGGGCCACTTTCAATGTTATTTACAAATATAATGATCAGTAGTGGCCCCAGTACTGACCCCTGGGTGACTCCACTAAGAACATTTTGCCATGTTGACTTTGTACCATTTAGCATCGCTCTTTGCTGTCTATCTGAAAGCCACAACTCTATCCATTTTAAGATGCTACCTGCAATACCATGGGGCTGAAGCTCTATCATTAACCGTTTATGGGGTACCTTGTCAAAGGCCTTACTAAAGTTAAGATATGCTACAAGAGCCGTTAAC
The DNA here is from genome assembly GCA_034440575.1 of Imbricaverruca yamaguchii. Lineage (NCBI taxonomy): Eukaryota > Metazoa > Arthropoda > Thecostraca > Neoverrucidae > Imbricaverruca > Imbricaverruca yamaguchii. The sequence goes on from JAOTOL010001316.1 coordinate 329,067, forward strand.
ATAGTGTGTGTGGAGGATATGCACATGCCGATGTTGCTGGACTATTCATTCGAAAAAAAATTGCAGAATGTTTACCTGGCTTACATGGTCGCTGGGAACTCTTACCAATCAGTCAGATGCCACATCGAAAGGTTATTTAGAATGGCCTGTTTGCAGTGAAATTCTCACCTTAGTTCGTGCATGCCATTTTGTCATCGCAGTGCCTTGCTTATGGGTCTATGGGTCTCACTTCAGCTGGTTCGGTCTTTACCAACATTTGTCCTTGCAGACCCGAAATCCGAGTCGACGAAGATCATGTGGAAGGACAAGATGAATTTGGTTGAGAATGCCAAGGCTCGGATGGAGAAACTGAAGCAGGGCCGCAAGCGGGGCCTCGAGACCAAGTCGTTTTTTGTGTGGTTTGAGGACCACGAGGACCCATCGCAGGATGACATAGCTGAGGTCATCAAGGACGACATGTGGCCCAATCCGCTGCAGTACTTCCTCGTGCCGGACATCGAGGTTGAAAATGGCGTCGAAGAAGAGGAAGAGTGAGTATACTGCATTCGCCTGGTGCTGTTTTGAGTGCCTGCCTTACTGCAAGGCAGGTAAAGTCACCTCGGTATGCATCCTGTGGGTTGCCCACGTTGATAGGCCGACCTACATTCATCTGGGATGACTGACCTATAAATATGCTAACTTCTATTTACGGAGGCGCACTGATCTCTGTCTAGTCCTGTAAGTGTTGTACCACAAACTATCGGTTTCACACGATCGTGTGCGGCGACAGCGTACTTGGCAATTTTTTGTGGTCATTCACTTAGCTCAGAGAAGGTGTATTCCGTGTCAAATCAATACAAAAACAGGCATTGTTTATCTCGGCCTTCGATTTCCCTGAAACGCTGTGAACGTGTTGGTCTATAGATGAAATTGCATGCACATATTTTGAATACTTGATCACCGGCCACTGACCTGGAGGTCACTGTGCTTTAACTTGACCTCCATTGCTACAAAATGATGGACCCTGACGAAGGAAGGACGTTGGGTTCTTTCATAGCACATTCACCTGCTGGGTGACATAACGTCGCCAACCTCTTACGCCGACCGGTGGCGGCTGGACTCCGCAACTCAGCCGACTGTGGAATTTCAACCCACGACCTAATAGTCAAGGGTCAAACGCCCTACCCACTAGGTACCCCGGCCGAATGAAAGTGTTGGAGCCTATGTCTCCGGAAGTAGCATTCACGGTTACAAAACAAAAGACATCCGATTGGCGATGTTGTTTTTCTTTTATATGCAGAAACATCAGGTCGGTGACCTTTAACCCTGTTACATTGACCGGACAGCGTCAGCATCGAACGCAGAAAAGCATATGTGTGGACCCTAGGCAACTTGAAAGATACTTAAAGTTCGTGTGTCTGTACGCATAATCGGCAACAGCACTGATTTACACTGATACCAGTACGTCGGAACGCGTTCATTATGAAGCTCAAATTGAAGCTGATATATCTTTTAAGATGAGTGATCTTTCGTTATCTTATATGATATTGACCTCATTACCTACCCTTCTCCAGACGAGGAGGCATTGGGCCCACCTATGGTTTATTTTTTAGATGTGCTCGAAGGCCGATCTAAAAAATAGAACGATTAGAACGATCGCCGACAAATTTTGTAACGTCCGTTTCGCGTCATGCCAAAGTATCTCCGACTTCATGTCAGATGATATAGCTATAATGTCAGAATTTAATTCAAGTCGGATTTGAACAAAAAGTAATATTTCACAGTTTTAACACGCGCACGTCCGGGGGGCAGATATCTGCCCCCTCTCCTCCCCCGCCCTCCGGTTTTTCCTCATTTGCCGCCAAACTAATCGGGTTAGCAGGGCAAAACTTCGCACATCTGTTCATTGGTCTTTTCCGTATATCCTCATACATTTTTAATTCTGGGTCATCTCAGGTCAGGTTACTAGGTCAGGCGAAGTGACCCAACTACCCTCGGAGTTCTAGGTGGCATAACTTCCACAATAATTTGGCGATTGCTTTGACTTATAACACGTCATGACCTCATCAGGGACCATAATATATGTCGGTTTTTTCCTAGCATTGACCTGAGGTCAGGTCGCGGCCATGGCTTCCCATTACAGGGCTATGGTAAAATATACAAATGTTTCCTGGTTACATATTTCCTCTCGGAATGATCTCACAACGGTTGTGGCATGTAGATGGAAGCTATGCTCAATGCTACCGCTGACATTTTTGCTCCGTGATCTCACCAAGGTCTCTGAGGTCACCTGAGATCACTACACATTTCTGCGCATTATATCGCACTGCATTGAGCTAGAAGGCTGAAATTACTGTCATTGTGCTTGTATCGCCAAGACGTGTCGATTGATACATTACATGACCTCCCTAGGCGACTTCATGACCTTGACCTGAGTTTCGGTTGACCTGACTTTAAATTACACCGCCTATTGTCGGTAGCTCATTTCAAGGACTGTCGAATAGCGTTCGCCGTTTGTGTGTTACAGGTCCTGAGATATGTGTCAATATATGAGTCCCACCTGATCTGGTCGAATTTGACCTATGATGGCCCAGTGACCGGAATGTTGACCTGAGTGAAAAAATGACTAAAACACTTTCAATAGAACCAGTCACCAGCTATCCAACGCCGTTTTCCGTTTGTCGCTAGCTAGCATAGTTCCAGAGATCTTAGGGGGGCAGACATCTGCCCCCTCCGAATATGCTAAGTTGGCGCGGACCGCCGGGCGTGCGAGTGTTAACTGGCAAACTGTAAGCTACATGGGCCAACATATTAGGTTGTCTTCTACCTTGGGTACGAAATTAGTACCCAAGGTATCTGCCTCCGGGGGCAGATATCTGCCCCCCCCCGGACGTGCTCGTGTTAAGGCTGTCTTCAGCAGAATGCTTGTCAGTGTGATTTGAACTTGCATGAACAGGATATTGTATGGCTCAGTGGTATGAATTTTATATATATATATATATATATATATATATATATATATATATATATATATATATATTTATATATATATATATATTATGTATGTATGTCATGGAAACGCTTCCCCCCCCCCACAGATGAGGCACCACCTTTACGCGATGGGGGGATTCAGTGCCCCAATGACCCGGCGACCATCATACCGGCGAGGGGTGAGACTAGGAGTGCCTCACTAGTCCTTCCGTCCATACGCTTCCATTCCAACGCCTATCTCATCCCAACATCCATGTCCTTCATCTGGCCCTGCAACACGAACCATCCATATTATGAGCAGGGAGGACAACTTCCCCGGCCCTGCCCACCAGCTCAGTTTTATCGGGGTGGCCGCGCCCCCTTGGCCCGTCCCCCGGGGTTGACGGAGTCCTAGAGGTTGAGGTCCCCTGTCGCACGGTGCTAGTTGTGACGGGGGACCAACACACATCTTTGGTCTTGATATCCCGGAGGGGCGGGCGGACCCGTGGGGCCTCACGCGGGTCAAGTGGCAGGTCGCCTCGGGCTGGGGGCCTGGGTTTCCCAGTGCCTGCCGGCCCGGCCGGCCGGGATCAAGGGATGGGCGGCGCTGGATCCTGGTCGGGGTGGTGAGTCTCTCTCTCCCGGCCGCGCGAATGCGCCGCCTGCCCCGTATAGCTCCTCGGGCGCCTGACGACCTCCCGTCCGCGGGACCCAGGCGTCCCCCCAGTAGGGCCCCTAAGGGGTGGGGCGCCCGAGGAGCCGAAACAAAGAAACAGCGCATGGCACCGACAACACCTAAAAACACTCCTGGTCCCTCTCGTGAGGGCCAGACCACCTGCTCGGACGGACAAAGCACGCTTTCCGCTACCCCGCTAGTCCTCATTCTTGGAGGGAAAACACAAACTCTTGGTTATTTATCTCCCTTCCAAAGACGTAACGGGTGTGACCGGTTTGGAAGAGTTTTTCGGTGTGAGAAATTGAAGGATGAAGGATTGGAGGTGGAGTTTGCGGTGGCGGAGGAAGCGGAGAGAGCATTGTCGATGATTAAGTTTGTTTACAGTGTGCGAAAGGGTGGCAAGAAGGTAGACGAAATTATCCAAATATACGTAGAACCCCATAAAACCAAGAACTCGTATCGTAGGGTGGAAAAAAAAGGGGCAGGTGACAAATTATCCCAATATACGTAGAACCCCATAAAACCAAGAACCAAGGTATCATCAATTGTTTTGACTTAAGGGATGTACCAGAGGAAGAGATTGTCGATGGACTGGCAGATTTTGGAGTGATTGGAGCGAGAAAGTTGAAGGTGAGGAGGGGTACAGAGATGGTCGCAACCAACAACATCATACTAACATTTAACACGAGGGATCTTCCTCTTGAGATCCGTATGGGATACGTCCGGGTTAAAGTTCGTGTTTTCCTTCCCAACCCTATGGGATGTTTTAATTGCCAGAAATTCGGTCACACAAACTAGTTTTGTCGCAATCGCCTTGCATGTAGCAAGTGCGCCTCCCATGATCACGGTAGTGAGCATTGCAACTGTTGTGGCCCAGAACAGGACTCCCACTCGTCGTACGACAGGACTTGCCCGATGTACCTGAAGGAGGAAGAAATTATTGTCATGAAACACACACAAAAGTAACCTTCCGGGAGGCAAGAGATATATGAACACACACGCACCAGAATCACCTACGCATCAAAAGCGAAAAGTCATGCCGTGATCCCACAACATACTCAGCCCGACAAGGTTTCTGAGCTCATCACTCAAATGATAGCCCTACTACGTTCCTTTGGAGCTCCCCTGGCGATACCAAGGAACAGGCAGCCCACCCAAGACTGCGTTGAGAGCACCGAAACCCCACCCGCCATAAGTGAGCAAAATCCTGCTCATGACACAACCGACACGGAAGAGCGCGTTGTTTCGTTGCCAAGGGCCCAGGAAGTCACGGTTATCCCACCCGTTACCGAGCGAGCTCTAGAAGAATGGCGTGGTGTCCAGTGGACTAAGAAGCCCCCCAGGACATCCACTATCCTCGAATCCTTACCCGCCATACCCACCGAACCCACCCCTATCCAGCCTTCCAAAACCACGCCAACTCCCCCACCCCCACCACCACCAACCGTCTCAGATCCAAAAGCTTGGACATGCTATGGTTCATGTGCGCCCTGGAGCCCCAGATTTAGGAGCACAGGGTCACACCGCGCGAAATACCCACCCTCCTCGATCTCCAAGGCCACCGCACCATTGACGGCTCCCCACTCCACACCATTGGGGCCATGGGGCCATGGGACCGCCGGAGACACCTCGTCGAACCGTGCACCCCCAAATATCCTCCCCATCCCCAAATCGTGCTATGAAGCGTGCTCTTCCTGGCGCTGTGTCTCCAAGTGAGTTTGGGAGCCCGCGCTCACGCCCACGAAGCCAAGACCCCCCAACTGCAAGACCATGACTCAGTCACTCTTGGCCTTTTACGTTCTTAGCTTAGGACTTCCTCTTTCACTTAATGACAAATGAGTAATATTTTACAGTGGAACTGTAGAGGTGTGAGAACTAGCAATAACGAATTACAACATATTTTGCACCGTCGCACACCGGCCGTAGTATGCCTACAGGAGATCAAACTATCTCCTGGTGCTTCCTTTTATTTAAGAAACCATTCTGTTTTACGCAAGGACGTCGTCACCCACACGGTGGCACATGGTGGTGTACTTCTTGCCGTCCACCATTCAACCCCTTCCAACAAGTACACCTGAGATTAAACATCCAGGCTGTCGCTGCTCGGATAATAATTAATCGCCGTGTTACCACCATATGTTCCATATACTTACCCCCAGGAACAATTTTCCACTTGCAGAACTGCTGCAAGTGCTAAATCAGCTCGCTCTCCCGCTGATTTTATGCGGTGACTTTAACGCACATCACCATGCTTGGGGCTCAGCGAATAGTACTGGTCGTGGACGTGCATTGGAACGTATAATCCGGAATTTTCCACCAAGTATTCTTAACACTGAAACTCCAACACACATTACATTGCAAACAGGACATACCTCTGTGCTGGACCTGACGCTTTGCAGCCCTGAACTTTCTCCCTGTTTAGAGTGGTCGGTGGATGATGATCCAGGTCCAAGTGGCCATTTTCCCATTTGGACCCGCTTCATTGATTGAGTGGAGGCTGGTCGACGTCCCCCAAGTGGATTTTTGCGAAAGCTGACTGGACTTCCTTTCAGTCCGATGTCGAGGAGAGAATCGGCGAGTGCTCCGAAGGATTGGTCTCCGTAGAAATGTTTACAACCACAACGTTACAAAGTGCTCAGCAATATATTCCTCGTTAGTCGGGCACACCACGTCGTGTACTAGTTCTCTGGTGGTCTGACAAATGCCGAGATGCATTGCGTGTTAGAAAGAAGGCATTCCGTATTTTTAATCGTGACAGCTGCATGGCGAATCTCGTAGCTTTTCGCAAGGCAAGGGCGCACGAGAGGAGCACAATTGCTGATTCCAAACGACAATCGTGGAAAGCGTACGTCAACACGTTGAACCGTTCCACCTCGCTGTCATCGGTGTGGTCCCGCATCAGACGTGTATCTCCGGCAAACTTACCTGTACCCCACTTCCCACACTGCACATAAATGGACAAGATATTATTAATCCGAAGGATGTCGCCGACGAGATTGGACGGGCCTTCTCCGAGCGATCGAAAAAAATAAAAGCAGTCAACCTTTCTCGGAATACAAAGCCTGGTGCGAAACACTACCCCTTGGTTTCACAACAATAGTTTCTATCCATTACAACAGTCTATTTTATATTTCCGAACTGACTGCTGCTATAAGCACCCTTAAGAACGTAGCAGAAGGACCCGACACCTTACACAATGACATTATTAAACACCTGTCGATAACAGCTTTAAACACACTTCTGCAAGTGTTCAACGAAATGTGGGAAAGGGGAACATTTCCACTGACATGGCGGAGGGCGTTTGTCGTCCCTATCTGCAAGTCAAATGAAACTGGAAAGGACCCACTACATTATCGACCCATATCATTGACCTGTTCTCTTTGCAAATTGTTTGAAAAAAATGGTGAACTTGCGACTCACGTGGTTTTTAGAACGCAACCACGTACTCACATCGATACAGAGTGGCTTCCGTAGACACCGTAGCACATTTGACCTTATTTTAGCTCTTGATTCTGTTGTACGCCTCAGTTTCATGAAACAGTGTCATACCGCTGCCATATTTTTCGATGTTCACGGCGCTTATGATACTGCATGGCGTCATGGCATCATCATGAAGTTGCACCAAATAGGCATCAGAGGCCCGATGGGGTTTTTCTTGACGAATTTTTTAAATCATAGGACATTTCGGGTCCAAATAGGTGGCTACCTCTGACATATTTCAACAGATTGATGGGGTTCCGCAGGGAAGTATATTGAGTGCGACTCTGTTTGTCATTGCCATAAATGATGTGGGTGATGCACTGCCAACATCGGTAGGACGAGCGCTATTCGTGGATGACTTTACAGTGTGGTTCTCCTCTCGTACGGTGCGGACGTTGGAAGGACAGCTACAATTAACTGTAGTGAAATTGGTGGAGTGGTGGGACAGAACTGGTTTCACTTTATCCGCCTCAAAGACTAACGCTGTTCATTTCTGTCGCAAACCCCGTTGCACAGACCCAACGATAAGGATGAATGGTCACCTCATATATTTCAGATCTGCAGTCAAGTTTCTAGGGGTGTGGATGGATCGCCATGTTACATATAAAACTCACATCACCGACATTGTCAACAAATGTACAAAAGGTCTTCAGGTAATGAGTACCGTTTCTAGGTGTTCATATGGAGCTGACAGATCAATTTTACTTCTCATGTACCGATCGCTTGTGCGTTCTAAAATTGACTATGAATCTTTTATTTATGACGGAGCGAGTACCACATCCAAGCGCGGTCTCCAGGTGATCCAAAATTCAGCCCTTCGCATCGTTACTGGAGCCTTTCGCACTTCACCGGCTGCTAGTGTAATGATAGAAGTAGACGAGCCACCTCTTGTGCTACGCCGTAAGTTATTGGGCGCGAGATACGCGTGCAATGTTGCCCAAAACCGGAACCACCCAGTCTATCGGTGGATATTCTCCAGGACATTAAGAGCACGTCACAGGACCCAGCGTGGACTACCGTTTTCTATTCGTATGGCCTCGATCCTTCGAGAACGTAATATCAGGCCGCGTTCTGTAGCACGTGTCATCACGCCGAGCACTCCCCCTTGGCATGTTGTTCCAGTGAAAACTGATGTTACTTTGTCCTGCTCAAAGAAAGGACACGTAAACCCGGAGGAACTTCGCATGTTTGCATTATAAAAAATACATGAATATAAAGACTTTTCGCGCATTTACACAGATGGCTCAAAGTCAGTCTCTGGTGTTGGGTGTGCTTACGTCAGTCGACAAGGTGTTTGATCTTTTTGTTTACCTACACAAACATCGATTTTTACTGCCGAACTGTATGCCATTTTGGAAGCCCTCTATTTTATACATAAAGACCGGTCCACCAAGTACGTGGTTTTCACAGACTCTTTGAGCAGTCTCCAGGCACTGAACACCTTTAACCAGGATAATCGACTTGTTCGGAGGATTATCAAAGTCGTAAAATCCCTACATGACATCGGCAGAAATATCGTGTTCTGCCGGATTCCTAGCCATGTTGGACTCGCGGGAAACGAAGCAGCGGACATCACCGCCAAACACGCCATTTGTAACGGCCGTGTGGTCCATCTGCGGCTCCCCCCAAAGGATCTGTACCCCACTATATTGTCAAATATATGGTCAGAATGGCAACAAACCTAGGATTCGAAGTGTAGTAAGCTCAGGGTTTTAAAACAGACGCTAGGAAAGTGGCTGTCCTCTCACCGAACCAAACGCCGGGAAGAGATAATACTCTGCCGATTGAGGATAGGCCATACTTTCGCAACATATAGTTATATGCTTACCGGTGATGACCGTCCCCTATGTCCGCGCTGCTCTAACCCGCTTACCGTGTACCATGTTTTAGTTGGTTGTACACTGCTCGATCCTCTACGACGCCAGATCCTATGACGGTTGAACACCGACTCTTCTTTACGTATGCTAATAGGGAACGAGTCTGAGGTCGTAGCGTCTGGGAATATTTTTATCTTCATTCGACAAGCTCACCTTGACGTGATATACTCCCACCCGTGAGGATGGATAGCAAGCTATGTTAGCAGCACCGTAAATTGATTACAATTCAGTTATGGGCGCAAAATGACCCTAGATGTCGACGCGCCCCTAAACTCCAATCCACCACCACCATCCTGGAAGCGCCTGCATTCCCTTCCACATGTCCACGTAATTGAATTGTTAAGTTGTGCAATGGAAGTCAGCTACCAAATAACATTCTGAAGTAATAATCCATGAAAGCGAATCATGCGGTTGTATCAATCTATTTGTCCACAGATGGGTTGTTTGAAGGGGGAGTTAAAATGTTGTTGGGCTAGTAGTTCCAGATGTATCCTGTGAATTAGTACTCGAGCAATAAGTGTCTTCTGAAGGAAATCGTAGTAAACAATTAGGTTTGTGTTTTCCTATTTCCGACACCGTTTCCATGCAGTGTTTTGTCGTTTTCGCTATAGCTTACTCCACCCTATATCCGTGAATTGCGAACGCAACTGAAGGTTGTGTAAGTGTGATGCCCCTACATAAATGTAAACAGCATCAAGCATTTTGTTGCTACCAATAAATGAGATTCCCCAGGGCTGTTCTCACAGCTTATATTTACCATGTCTTACAGCGTGGTGGTCGTGGAGGAAGAGGATGAGCTGGATGAGGAAGATGGCGAGGAGGACGATGAAGGTACGGATAGCACCATTGTAGTATTTGTTCTTTGTGCCGTTACGAGTATGTAGACTGACATGCTTCATGCGGTCTACACATCACTTGTGCTGGGATCGTGTACGGTCTGACGGGTCAGGTGGGTGAGATGCGTATGTGCGGCACGAGCTAGTGTGCGGAGTTGTCAGCCATGGACCGGAAAGTCTGGATATTTGGGGACTAGTACTGAGAACTGATGTACATTTGTGTCGGACAGGAGGCAGACGTGTCTTCCGTGTCGAACACAGGACAGATGCGACTCCCATGTGAGAATCTCCTGCGACTGTTGTCTCACCTTTCGCCACAATCTTGCGTCCTTGACCAAGACGTCTTCTGTGTCAGATAGATGATTGACACATCTCCGGTGTTAGATAGAGGGTTAACGCGTATGATGTGCGTATCTCGTGTGTCTGGCAGAGATCTGACGTATCATGTGTCAGACAAAGGAGTGCCACATACCTTGAGACAGAGGACTGCCATATGTCGCGTGTCGGGCAGAGGTCTGACGTATCTCGTGTTCCGAACATTGGTTAACGTGCCGAGCCTGCTTGTAGCGGAGGACTTTCGTGTTGCTTGTATCAGCCATGTCCCTGAGGGCTGACGCGTCTGTTGTGTCGGACAGAGGGTCTGGATGAGGCGGAAGAGGACGGCGAGGAGTGACCCGCCGATAGCCGGCCGACGTGGCTGTGCTGTGATGACCGGACGCAGGCCGCTGAGGCCGCACCGCCGCTGATGAGCTGGCCGCTCCATGAGGCCACCGCTCGGCCCACACCGTCTCCCATGAGGTGGCCGCTACTCGAGATGGCTGGCCGTCCAGCATCATCTTTCGTGAGGTGGCCGCTCGGCCCACACCGTCTGTTGATGTGGCTGCTGGACCCACACCGTTTCTGATGGCGTGGCTGCTCGTCTCACACCGTCTCTGGTGAGGTGGCCGCTCGGCCCACACCGTCTGTTGACGCGGCCGCTCGACCCACACCGTATCTGATGGTGTGGCTGTTCGTCCCACACCGTCTCTATTTAGGTGGCCGCTCTGTCCACATCGTATTTGTTGACGTAGCCACAGGCGTGCACCACCGGTGGCGTGGTGTTCGGCGGCCGAGCCGGCCCGACTTGGGCCCAGGCGTGGTGGTGCACCACGGACTGTGTGCGAGTGACTAGTGATGTGCTGTTGGCTCCGGATGGTGCGCCAAATGTGAGTGCATGGGTGACGTCGTGCCATCTGTACATAGTCCAGCCTCGTCATTTTGCCTGAATACGCATTCAGACCCTCTCCCACTCCTATTTCGGTACTTTCAGTACGGTTCTCTCTTGCTGCGATGTTTTTATATGGTATTTGTGGATGATGAGACGGGCCAACATGTTCCCGAGGCGCGCGCGCGGTGGTCCGGTCAGCAAACTGATCAAGTAGCGGTGAACACGCTTGGTGGCTGTCGCGCGGCCTACTGCTGGTAACTGACCCTGTCATCGCCCGGACGCGACTGCGGCCAGCTTTGTGTGCGCAGATCCCGGCAAGTCGATTCATTCCCACGTTTATTTAAGTACGTAATACATCACTCCAAAGACTGGGATGCTTGGCTGTCCACGCTGAGTCTATTTCTGAGCCGCAGTTGTGCACGACACGCACACCGAGAGAGATAACTAGAGGGTGAGGCCGAGCACAGCACAGACACCGAGCGGCTTATGCTGCCGGCCCCGCCGCATCCTACTGCTGAGGGAGACGCCCAGTACCGACACGACGGATACAGCACAAAGAAAGACAGGACAGCTATGTGGAGAAGGACATGGCGTCCGCGCCGAGCTGCCCAGCAGCCACCGTAGGCGACCACTGGTAGCTGGGTAGCCCTGGCAGACACGACGGGGCACCCTTGGCGTCTAACACAGGACATCCTTAGCGGCCACGGCGGGACGGGAAAACCATAGCGGCCACGACCGAACATCATTGGCGTCGACGACTGGGAGACGCCTATGGCCGCGACAGGAGATCCCCGGTGTACACGAATGGAGATGCCTGTGGCCGCGACAGGAGATCCCTGATGTACACGACAGGAGACTCCTGTGGCCGCGACAGGAGATACCTGATGTACATGACAGGAGATGCCAGTGGCCGCTACAGGAGATACCTGATGTACACGACTGGAGACGCCTGTGGCCGCGACAGGAGATCCCTGGAAGCCACGGCAGGGGGTCCCTGGCAGCAAAGGCAGGGGACCTCTGGCAACCATGGTAGGGTAGGCATCCGCGACAGGGAGGTCCGGGACAGCGATTGAGGCATGAGACACGGAACGAGTAACAGCTGAGTACATTACACCTCTCCATGGTGAGGAGACCTAACAACTACGCACGCACAAAGCCAGTTCATTCCGCCACCATAAAGCTCTTGCGCTTTTAACGTAACGAGTTATCGGTGTCCAGCCCAGCTGGGTACCGCATATGTGAATTATCTGCTAGAGCAGACCACCGACTTCCCTGTGCACCTCAAAATACCCGGAACAGGGAGGGACGAAAATGGAAGGAAGATGATTTAATGACTATTACCTGAAACTTCGAATGCAAGATAAATACATTGATGGTGTAAGAACAAGGATGATTTGACGATTCTGGGACCTGAGTTAGCTCACGTCTGCCAACGTATATGCAGAAACAGGAACAGCCAACCATCTTATGTTACAATGCAACAATTAAAGCGATCCATATGCTAAACAAGCCAACTGGGTGAACCATTATGAACAGGATGCCGGCTCTTACGGCGGATATCGTATAAAGTAAAACGTAGACACCAACTCAGATAACCCCCAATGGATATATATAGATATATATATAATAAAGTATTCATATTACAACTGCGAATAACGACGATTGGGAAATATATACGTAAAATTAGCTGCAGACTACCTATATTGTGCAGCGTTTCGACCTGAAGGTACTTTTCAGTATAAAAGAAGCGAGGAAGTAAGAAAGCTTACATAGAAACCCGACAACTTCCGAACAGTCCCGTTCTCAAAACAAGTGAAAACAATGGCAAAACACTTCGAAACCGCAGAAATTGCAGTTACCATCATGTCTGGAGCGAAAGTATGAGATATGTTGACAGAACCCAGAACCGACCGTTGTTCAGAAAACTGTTGTACGAAATATAGAGTTATGAATGTCCAAATGCGTAAGTAGTAGAAACAGTGAGAGGGCTCAGACAATAATTATTAAAGAGCACAAACGCGATGTGCGGTACTAAAGAGAACGTAACGCAAATGTTGCACATCCTGACGAATGTGAAAATCCGGCGAATTGGGCAGATTTTAGTATTCTGATACGCAGTGTAAACAAACAGACCTTAAAGACGTTAGAGGCTGCCCACATTAGTACGCGATACGATGAATTCGGGAGCAGGATTTGTCAATTGGGCGATATTGGGCGTCAATTGGACGGCGATACTCCGACCGTGAAACATCACGTGCTTTAGATGCGCCCTTAAGCCCTAATAACTAACGTGCTTTTGAATATTCGACTCGAAGTTCTTTGGATATTCTCTGATTTTGTAGTTGTATACTGAAGAAGGCCCTCGAGGTCCACACGTTTATATAATAAAGGTAGTCTTCTGCTAATTTCACGCATTTATTTCCCAATCATCGTTATTCATATATATATATATATATATATATATATATATATATATATATATATATATATATATATATATATATATTAATTACATTCGGGCAATTTGCTGCGTGTAGTTGTGATTCACTTCACAGTTTACTGAGATATATGCGAAGAGGCACCTAATCGGCCGGTGGGCAGCCGAGCAATGCGTCATAAGTACGGACCGCCACCTCTGAAAACATCTACGGTCTCGTGATGCTGGCTGAATCTGCACCAACTCACGTTCCTGGCTCGTACATTGAAAATCTGCATCTCTGCGCGGTGTACGGAGAGTATTTGTAGGCTGTCAACGCTGTTTTTAAAAAAATGAACTTGATGTCCATGGAATGATTGGATTTTCGAACCTCAGATCTCAGCCAATATTCGTAAAATAGCTGATACTTTATGAATCGTGGATTTCGTTTTAGATGCATTGCAGTTGCATCAAGGGGATTTCCGGCCCTCTCCAAGAGACGAGTTGTTTGGGACCGTCGCTGCAGGGCAACAGTGCCAGTCAGCAGGTCTGCGAGACGTTGCAATGATGTGTGCCGATGGGGCTAACACCGAGTGCAAGTCGGTAGCAGTAGATACAACTGCTCACCTGCATAGGTAATTGTTGACAAAGGTTTATGACGGCATTAATATTAGAATGGTAGTTCCTTGAAATTGGAATTAGTTACTGTAGTTCAATGTTGTCACACATCGAAAGCCATTTCAGGGCGTCAAAGCCCTGTTCCAGGGGTTTGAAACAAGGTTGCATGAGGTGTTCGATGCCTGCAAATTTTTTTTTTTTAACTTTGTGATGCTGGTTTCCAGGCAGATAGAACTTGACCAGACCTTGCCCTCCGAACGTGCGCTCCCGAAGCCTGGCATTACAGTGACTGGCCGTGTAGTTGGGGGAGAGCGAATACGCGCGTAGTGATCGCGTAAGGATGCAGCACTTTTTGGTTGATTTGGCAACGTGTCAGTGCCGACTGCCTTGTCCTGACGTGCCGACCAGTTTCAGACCGGGCGCCTCCTGTGGGCTGCGGCGTGGTGTATATCGGCCCACACTATGGCTACTCGCCGACACGTGAGATCAAATATCGGCCAATGCTGCACACATGCCATACAAATCAATGCTAACCGTTTGGCAAGTGTTGGCTCCAGCGCGTGAAGACCCACGTGCTGAGGGCAGGGTGGCAACCGACTTAAAATGGATTTTGTCCACATGCGGACCGGCCGGACCGGTCGCGTCTCGCCACTACGCCAGTGGGAAATCAAGCAAACCGAGCCGAAACCAGACGCACAGAAATAAGGCAAGCCCAGTCGGCGGTCGGCGGCCGGGTGACCTCGCGACGGAACTATTCCAACTAGCGACGTACACCGCGTTACATGTCGCCGAAAATACCGGCGAATGTTTTCCTCAGGTTGGTCATGGTGTCCTCGGCGTCATCCTTGTCGCCCGTGTGCGACACGGAGCCCTGGCGGCCGAACAGCGAACTACGTGCAGTGTCCACGCTCGATGCCGACTGGATGGTGCGGCCTGCGCTGGGGCTGCTCACTCCGCTCACTGTGCTGCTCGCCTGGGACGCTGCCGATGTCATACGTGTCACACACACACACACACACACACACACACACACGCACACGCGCACACACGCACGCACGCACGCACACACACACACACACACACACACACACACACACACACACACACACACACACACACACACACACGCACACGCACGCACGCACCCACACTCACTCACTCACTCACTCACTCACTCACTCACTCACTCACTCACTCACTCACTCACTCACTCACTCACTCACTCACTCACTCACTCACTCACCTCATGGGAGGGCGCTGAGGGTACGCAGGTTACAAGCCATCGACTGGGGTGCTATCAGGTCATTTAGTTCATACGCTACTCACGTGGAAAATTTATGGAAATGCAGGTCATGCTGTCCGCTGGAACACTGCAAATAGCATGGGGGTCACACAGGTTTGCCGAAAGCACGAATGTCGCACTGCCGCTCGCCTGTAGCGCTGCCATGGGCATAGCTCGTATGTTGCTATCGAAGACAGCATATCCACAGCTGGTGAGACAACACTGCGCAGGTAATATGAATGCTGTACTAGATACAACACAGGCAGATGCAAGGAAGCAGGTATTGGGGACATGTGTTCCACACTCCCGTGGAAAGATGTGCCGGTAGATTTGTCATAAAAGGTGATTTGGAAATGTTTGGATTTTTCTGAATACTGCGTTTATGAACGTGATCCGGAAGATGCGACCACTCGTTTTCTCGGGGAATGCTTACTTTTCAATTTCAATGATGACGTCATAGTCACGTCGGTACACTCCCACCGATGTCTACTCTGCTGCAACCTGCAAGCTTTGCACACCTAAGACAGCAAACCCCGGTCGGAAGAACTCCGCTGCGTTTAAAAAAGTATAAACTGGCCTCGTTATCCTGATAATAAAGTTGAATTATGTCGTATGGGACTGGGTCGCAACCTACACACACTGAAACCATTCTCGCACTATTGAGCAGGCGCGGAAGTTATATTGGTGAGTCGGCTTCTGCTGTGTCCTGTCTTGCCTCAAGACCTCCAACAAATACTATGAAATTGAAGAATTAAATAGGAAAACGTAACGTAACGTAACGTAACCTAAGGGGCATTCCACGTCAAATCGCACAAGAATTGGCTATTTTGAACCCGACCCCCTCCGATTTTTATGAAAATTGATACACCTGTAGTGCCAAGTGAACGAACCTCACACGCCAACTTTCAGCCCTGGGTGACCTCTGGGGCCAGATTTAGAGGTCATCCTAGGTCGCCTATTTTTACCGACTTGACAACAATCAAATGCATATATATTAGATGTTAATTAACTTAGCGGAACGACATTGGTGTTAAAGTGCGCAGAAACCCTTGGCCATTCAGAAATATGGCAAAGTTGCACGTTACCTCTCCGTGACCCTTGACCTAACGAGGTCAAAGTATAAAAATGCATTTGTATATATGTCTGCCTGTCCCTAATTCGACTAAACGTGGCTGAATTAATGGTCCTGATATTATCTAAGAGCGTGCAAAAAAGAAAGGCGGAGACTCTAAAACTTTTTGAGGTATCGGCCTTTGAGTAGGTATTGTCATAGGACCAAATCGAAGCATGCCCCGATGCTATTTACCATATCATCGATGATAACTCTGGTTTCCTTGGTCCGATTATCGTCAGATTTGGTGGGCAAATCATCGGTGGCAAGCTGAACTATTTGACAGATTTTCAAGTTGACCTGACCTCACATGACCTGGCAGTGACCTCTCCATTGCAAGCCAACAGGGAAACAAAAATATTTTCCTGAACAAAAAACGCTGAATTTGGCTCATACAGGCTATATTACCTAGTTTTCGGTTAGGCTACTCCAAACGAGCCAAGTTTTATTTTGAACAAGTGTCCTCTGCAAGGTCACGTGAGGTCACTATGAGGTCATGTCACACTTTCGTCAATAACTTTATATAGAATCAAGATAGAGAAATAATTTTAATGCCATCGAGATCCTCTGGTTAATCATGATGTATAATATGATCAAGCTAGGTCATCACTTGACCTCGGTTTAGGGTGACCTGGAGGTAAACTGGGGTCAGGATCAAATGTTCAGCTAGCTAAGTCATGTGATACATCAATCAACGCGGCCTGACGAGGAAAATATAATTGTAACAAAATTATATTTCTATCTTTATTTTGGCAAAAGTTATTCGCAAAAAAATATGTTTCCTCGGTTTTTATAGCCTGAATATATTGTTTCAGCTCGCGTGCGTTTCGTACTAACATTTTATCGGGAGGGCCAGTAAATGTTTCGATATGCTAATAGCCGCGACCATAAAACAAGTTGAACAGCAGTACCGTATATTCACGATGAACTACCAACCTTTTTCGCCACACGTACCTCACGGCCCGTCTCGCTGCCGGAAAACCATCTCACAACCACCATACCATTACGTGGAGACGGAGTAACACGATGGACATTCCTTGTTCCCGGTATTGTGCGACCAGCTGCGAATCTGTCATTCAACGCTTTAGTTTCTTTGACCCACTCGGTTTTGGGAACATACTCCACGCACTTGCCGGTGGCATGGTTTTTTACAAACTGATAAAACTGGTCCGGGATCTCAATCAGAGTTCCTTGCAGACTTCCCTTTTTAGCTAACCTTTTCAACGTCCCACCAATGCCATCACACGGTCCCTTTCCGTGAGCGGTTGCGAAGAAATGCCACTCGGCGTCTATTCCAAAGTCGACGGAATGCTCTGCCAAATTTAGGAAATTCTTACAATTTTTGTATTGCGAGGCAGCCCCATCTGAAAAATAAAATATCTTCTTGGGGCGCTGGCCTAATTCTGCTTCCAGGCGCTCAATGAGTTTTCATTGAAACAGGTGGACAGCCACAGTATCATGCGTCAGGCAGTCGGAAATGGCAGAGTAAGAAAAATGTTTGAGGTCCCCTGCGTTGTTTCGCCAATAAGCCACAAACGGATGGATTGTCACCTGCAGTTTGTTCCAGTGATGGGACTGTACCTCATCCTGTGTAACCATAGCGTAGTTTTCGGAAAAATCTCCAATAACAATTACCTCTGCAGGAGCTAGTGTTTCCTTTAGGCCTTTCAGATAATTGCCTTGGGCACGGACGACAAAATCATGCTTTACAAGTATTTCCAGCTGCTCGCAAAATGATCGCACAAAATCTTCAGAAGTTTGCGTAACCACCTCTAAGGTGGACCTATCAGTATTAGTCCACTTTCGGTACTCAATGTTATCGATTTCTCGGTTATCATGAATCATATCATGGCCATGAATATTCACGTAAGTTGCAATATTGCATGTATTTAGGCAATACAAACTTCCCAAGGTCATGTTAGTTCATGTGAGGTCATGTCAACCTGAAAATCTGGAAAATAGTTCAGTTTGCCACCGATGACTTGCGCAACAAATTTGACGATAATCGGACGAAGGTAACCAGAGTTATCCTCGATAATATGGTAAATAGCCTCGAGACATGCATGCATTTGGTCCTATGACAATACTCGAAGGCCGATATCTCAAAAAGTTTTCAAGTCTCCGCCTTTCTTTTTTGTAGGTTCTTAGATAATATCACGACCATTAATATAGCAACGTTTCGTCGAATTAGGGGCAGGCAAACATATATAAAAATATATTTGTATACTTTGACCTGGTTAGGTCAAAGGTCGCGGGGAGGTCACGTGCAACTTTTGCCATATTTCTGAATGGCCCAGGGCTTCTGCACACTTTGACACCAATTTCATTCCGCTAAGTTAAATAACACACGAGATATTTGCAATTTATTGATGTCAAGTCGGTAAAAAATCGTGACCTAGGATGACCTCTAGATCTGACCCCAGAGGTCACTCTGGGCTAAAAGTTGGCGTGATGTGTTCTTTTTCTTGGTACTACAGGTGTACAAATTTTCATCAAAATCGGAGGGGGTCGGGGAATTTCTTGTGCGATTTGACGTGGAATGACCCCTAACCTAACCTAACATAATATAATCTGCTCTCATCTAAACTAATATAAACGAATATATTTTTATTTAGAAACAGCCGCAATGTTTATCGTGACGTCACCCGTATGTCACGGTCCCGAACCGTGCAGCGTGTTCAATTACTTTCGACGGTCTTGTGGAGTGGTGGTGGTGTCTCGTCTGTGGCAGAGGCGAAAATTAAGCATTTTCGAAGTAAATTAGTGTTGAATCAAGCACGTGGAGTATTGAATTTTCCTTTAGTCACGTCCGAGAAGCGCCAGGTGAGGGATGAATAGGTTATGACACGAAAATCAGTAGTGTGGCGTAAATGGCGCATGTTGGAAGTTATCGCTATGATAAACCAAGAAGTAAGCATTTCCCGAGAAAACGGGTGGTCGCATCTTCCTCATCACGTTCATAAACATCGTGTTCCAAAGGAAGGAAAAAGTCAAAAAAAAATTCTCAGAAACACCTTTTATGACAAAAATACCGATGTGCCCCTGTGGTGATGCTGGATTCCATCCCCCACCCTTCGCACGCTGTTAAACCGCTCAACGGATTTTTCAACCAAAGGTGCCTCTCAGAGAAGGTCCTGATCCTCAAGTGTAGTCTCCCGCTCCCCGCTAACACATTTTTCAGCCGATCGGGCTCCTTCAATGGATTTCACGGCCGTGCCCCTCCCGAGGAAATGGCCCCTCCCAAGACGAATGTCTCCTTCCATGAAAACGCTTGTCTCCTCCCCAGATGTAATATTGTGATTTAACCTTTCTCATTTAAAAGTGGTATGTTTCTTTTTGTTGCAATTGGATAGCGACCGATTTGCCTGCTCCTTCGCTAATGATTTTTGAAAAAAGTACAATCCTTGTGGTATACTCTACAATGGTGTAGTTGGACTGCAGTTGGTTAAAAAATCACAATGTTACCCAGGGTGTCCAGTCTTAGAAGTACGTTTCTTTAGCCATAATCACATTATGTGGCTTTCTGCATGTGAATGCAAGAATGTCTCATTTTGTCATTGAGAAGCCAACGAATTTCCTGTGCTAAACCGTCATAAAATATCCACGTAGTGTCATTTCATATTCAGTCAACCTGCACAAGTGGAATGAGCCGACATTATCAGTGGTTTTTCAGCTGTATGTGCCATATTTTCTCACTATGTGTGTGAACCCTCACCGGATCAGAGGACGAAGGGCGTCTAGGAGCTCTCGTGATTTTCCAAGATAGTGACTGAATGGCAGAGCCATGAAAATTGGCGCAAAATGATCAACGCAGTCGACGCGCCCTAAAGCAAAGATTCACTACCTGCAGAGTCATCAAACATCCAATACTTCTGTGTATGGCGTTTTGTGTACGTCTCGTGCAAATTCCGGGTAGAGGTCCTCAAATGTTACCTGAATTGTGACGGCCTAGAGGGTCGTGTTCCCAAATCTGAATAGTGCCGCCATTCGGAGTGTTTGCAACCAATTATCGCGAAACTCTGATCATGTTCTTTCATCAAAACGAAGAATTTCCCATCTCAAAGCTGTATCGATGATCAAGGTTTCCAACCTGAACTCAAAACAATTTTAGAGATTTTATGGGAATGTGTATTGAAAGAAAACTGAGGATGTAAAAATTGTTCTTTAAAAAAAAGTATATAAATATGCAGTCCGGTGCTAAAATATCTTCACTGGTCACTGTGACAACACCAGATCAAATATATAATCTACATTCTACGCAATGCCATCTTACACAGGATTTCGCAGCTCCTCGTGAAGTGGCATTTGAATTAGTTTTCAATCTCGCCTAAACCACGTAACATGGCATTGGGTGGCCAACCACTGGCCTGCGGTTGTTTGCACACCATGTAATTGCAACGTACTTGACATGTTTTCACCTTTATATGGGATTATTTGCCAAATAATGCACACTTAGACGAAAATAGAAGTGCGTGTTTTGCCGACGTATACCTTGTCCCAGCGTAACATGAAGCCAGGCCACGAGGCCAGAAACTGAATAGTTTACAAAGATGTTTCAGCTTCATATCAGTCCTTGGAAGGCACTTGTTAACTTCGAAAGTTATACACCGGCGTATTCAAGGTTCCATTTAAGTAACCTGACCTTGAAAGGTGATGTAATCTGGTCTGACCTCAGGATTTTCAGATATGAGGCAGGTGTACGCGCTTTGCTTCACGAATGCTGTTGAAAGGACCCAAGGATATATATATATGTGTGTGTGTGTGTGTAAAACCATTCCCCAAGACAAATATGCTAACATTGGGTAGACCTAGTGTAGCCATTTTAGACCTCAGCATGGTGGGAAATTAAGAAGTCAGCTATCCCATGCGTTCTGGCCTAAGGTACGTAATAATTATATTTTTCATGTCTAGCATGCATGCTTCGGAAGTTGGTCGTCAAGCCTAATCCAAACTCGACATGACCTCCATTGTGCTTACTCTACTATGCTCAATATAAATACAACCGTTATTTTTTATATTGACGGGGAAACACCAAACTTGCAGTTAATGCCATTTCTACCATTTCCAGACTTTCGGGCCCCACAGGACATTGCCCGATAGATGTGAATTTTTCGTCTGGCTGGGCTCAGGTTAAACAAATCAAGTAATCCAAGCGTAAAGTGCATCAAATGCAAGTGATCCGGGAATGTAGCAAAGCTAGTCCTGCCTTGCCGTCAGTGGTGAGATAGCCTAGTGGAGGAGGCGGCACGTGCAGACCGGGTCGCTTTGTGGAAGATCCGGGCTGGCGCCGCCGGGCGGGATCGCATCGAAGGCAGGTCCCGATCTCTAGATGGTGTCAGGTTCCGACCCTCCACATCCACAGATGGTGTCAGGTTCTGACACCTCTGCATCCCCAGATGGCGTCAGGTTCTGACCCTCTACATCCACAGATTGTGTCAGGTTTCGACCCGAGGACGAGTAGTCTAGGGGTAAGTTGCTCGTCTCATAATCGAAAGGTTGTGGGTTCGATTCTCACCTGCCGCTACTCCTCGCCCGCGACCAATCGGCGTGAGAGATTGGCGACGCTACATGACAGCAGCCAATGTGTCATAAAAAAACCAATAACCAACCAACCAGGTTTCGACCACAGATGGTGTCAGATTCGACTACATCCACAGATGGTGTCAGGTTCCGATCCTCTACATCCCCAAATGGTGTCAGGTCGGCAGCAGGTTATCACCCCCCCCCCCCCTGGACGGTGCCGATACGTACCCTGAGAGTCGCGTCGTTTTCCCGGCGACGGCGACTCGTTGACGGCGGTCGAGCCGTTGGCGGCCGTCGGCTGCGACTCGTCGGGCCGCGGCGGCACGGGCGGCGGTGGCGGTGGCGGTGGCGGTGGCGGTGGCGGTGGTGCTGGTGGTGGTGGGTGCGCCGGCTCGGCCGCCACACCTGTCGCTGTCGAGCCGGCCGGCTGACCGGGCGTCACACCAGGCCGACAGCAGTGCTGCCGACGGCGTGCAGATGTCACACCACTATGTCGGGAGGGGGCCGCGTGTGGTATGTTGCCTGCCATTGTACCTCATTAGTACTGGGTGTTCCTGAGCTTTACAACTTGATGTCTGAGTGCGTTTGATAAAATGGATTGCCGGACATGTGACCAAACATACTCTGAACGCTACTTTGAGTGGTCCCGTCGATAGGCCTGAATGCTACCCTAATAATGTCTTGGATGTTACCCTACCTTACCTGTTCCATGAGAGTTAACGTATGCACACGAACAATTGTAGCAAACAATAATGTGTGTTTGAATTGGAGAGGTTTAAGGGTGTTAAATCGTCGGATTCGAAATTCCGAAGGTAAGCCATTGGTAGTGCTCATGAGACAATTGCTACTGCTATATTGTAATCATTGGTCCTGCCCGAAAGGTACCAAACGTACGCGAAGCGAAGCTTTTGCCTGACGTCTCAAATCGCTGTATCAGTGATGCTGTAGCTTGCCAGCTGTACGTGGCGGAGATTAAATCAGCGCAACTGGCTTACACTACGTTTGCGGGTGGGGGATGGATGGGCACGGGTCAGGCGTCTGTATGATTATGTATACTCTTAAAAATAGGCAATTTTCCTAGCAAGTCTCAGCTGGCGTAGGAAGGCCACTACCCCACTCCGGCAGGCCAACAGCTCACCGGCGTGTGCTTCAGCTCACTGTTCAGCAAATCCTGCTTCAAACTGAAGCCACGCCTGCATCACTTCCAGAGTGTTGCGTTCACCAGAACGCATCGGAGCGCCACGGATAGCTCGGCGTGGCCCCACGTCACCGAGCCACGACCAGTGACCGCATCGGAGCGCCACGGAGAGCTCGGCGTGGCCCAACGTCACCCAGCCAGGATCAGTGACCGCATCGGAGCGCCACGGAGAGCTCAGCGTGGCCCCACGTCATCACGACCAGTGACTGCATCGGAGCGTCACGGAGGGCTCAGCGTGGCCCCACGTCATCACGACCAGTGACCGCATCGGAGCGTCACGGAGAGCTCAGCGTGGCCCCACGTCATCACGATCAATGACCGCATCGGAGCGTCACGAAGAGCTCAGCGTGGCCCAGCGTTGGAAAAGTGGCCTTTTTGGAACTTTTGCCATCCAAAGAATTATACACTCCAGAAAAAATACACTCCTTGCATTGCTGGATGAAGACATGCTTAACTAGCAAGACAGCTAGATGTCATTACACAATAGTGATAACTTGGATGGAGAGGAAGATTCAGTCATACTGGATCCCCTACAACATACACTTTCCAGTATAATTGAGGATGATGCACATTTGTTATTTCAGGTCATCTGCAGGCACATTCCAAGAGGAGGCAAGAGTGGAGCCGAAAATGAGATGCCAGCCAGATTGGAAAAATATAAACTTGCTAGCATGCACAAGTACAACAGATGTCAACAGATGACAAAATATGGATCACTGCAGTCTGAATATGATCTTAATGCCACTGACCATTCCGCATTTCATAACATTCCATTTTCCATATCATTCCATAACATTCCATTTGTGCATGTGTGATTGTCTGGTGAAGTGCAGGTGATTTAATAAACAGCCACCAATGCCTTCATGTGTATGTTCTCCATTTGTGGGAAAACCTCAGAACAGAGTCCAGATGTGCCCAGAAGAATGTATGGATGAACACCTAGAGCTAGAGTGGCATCCACACAACTGGTAAACCACAAAGGACAGCACTTCCCCCAATCTCCAAAATACTGGTGGATATGAGCCTTGTTTTGCCATGGCATATGAATTTTCATGGACATTATTACTTTTCCACAAAAGTTTTACACACATTTTACCTCCATGAAGCATGCATAGGTATTAGGTTTGGCTAAGTCATGCTAGATTAGTTTTTTTTTTGTAAGTTAGCCATTTATCAAATTCCTTTGAAGATCATTCAGGATTTTTTTTTTAAAGTTTTTGAATTAAAAAAACACTCAGGATAGCATATAGGCTGTTTGGCTGGAATAGGCCATTAAGTTTTAATTTTTAAAAAGAAAAATTGCTTATAAAATTTCCATTAAAAAGGCTTCCTTGCATTCCGTTAGGCTGCAGCTTTTTTCTTCATTATTAACATTACATTTCATGGTATATTTCCAAACCAAACCCGAGCCACTTCTTTGGCGTCATTTTGCTACCCAACTGCACTTGCCAAAAAAAGTGTGGTCACATCATGTAGGTACCTACTTTATGAACACATTCATAATCATTGCGTTCAAAAAAAATCAAGAAGTCAAATCACCTTAAACTGCAAATTTCTTTGTGCAGAAAGCCCAGAGAGACCGTGCAAAAGTATAATGGTAGGTATTAAATGGAGAATGGGGACAGGATGCACATAACAATTCCCCGAACATTTCATGAATGCACAAATAATTATTGAATGCATGCATATCTATATCTGCAAGGTAAA
This sequence comes from Imbricaverruca yamaguchii, assembly GCA_034440575.1. Lineage (NCBI taxonomy): Eukaryota > Metazoa > Arthropoda > Thecostraca > Neoverrucidae > Imbricaverruca > Imbricaverruca yamaguchii. The sequence continues at coordinate 353,947 of JAOTOL010001316.1, forward strand.
TGTGCACTGAAGAGGCCCAACCCCCATTTTGAAAAAAAAACATTCACGAATCAAAATGTGGTAAGTGAAAACAGGATTTTCCAGACAAAAGCAAACCATCAGTGTTGTTCATTACTACGCTTGTCGGCAAAACATCGCAGCAATTAATATTATCATGTCCTGCTCCTTGTATTATCTGAAGATATCCTGTCACACAACATAAGCTTACAGCTTTGGCTCATCCAACTCAAATAACCGTGAAAATATTTGATATAGGTAAGCAGGTAGGTACATGTCTACCTAGTAAGATAATACCAACTCTCATACCTCGAGCCAAACACTCAATTCCATCCGGATAGCAGTGCAGAGCTTTAAATAAAATCCTTCCTTCAATGAAGAAAATATCTACGCTCCGGTAACCAAATAAAGGAATTCACCTTTACCAGCCCGACCGCGTACGAAGGTCTGTTCTTGGATTCAATGGATGCATCGCACTCCAATTCCCACTCCGGCCGGAGCTATTTAAACCATTGCCACGAAAAGCCATGGATAATGCATTTCTTTTTCCTTCCTTGGAGAATGATATGTTCTGCATCAAATGGGATGGATAAAATGGTTCATATTTATATACCAGTCAGGAGCGATATACATAAAAGATATCGGAAGGATTTTCCCCATGAAAATTGCCTGAATGGTACCAAAACGTTCTTAAAACCTGCTAATGCTTTGTTCCAAATTGAAGCTCCATAGAACCAGAAATTTCACCTTCTTTCGATTTCATGATTTATATTGTTTCTGCATTTCATCAAAAAGCGGGAATAGTTGTGTTCATGCCACTCCGACCGCGAGGTTTACGCACTCCGGACAAATTCAGATTTACCTGTGTTGACCTAATCTTCTATAATCTTATAAGCCTCATTCTGATCCAATTATTAATTTATTCCCATAATCCTGATTACCATTAATTGAGAAAAAGTCCCCTGTAATTCTCTTGGCAGTTTCCTCTAACTTATTTTCATTTTTTTAATATCATAGCAATCATGGTGCGAAATAAGACGCTAATTTCCGCTCGTCCGTGACGATAGTCGGTTTTACGACGGCAATTTGCCCGCCCATCTAGTCCCTTTTCATCCATCCAAGTCATTCCTTGCTTCAACTAAACATTCCAGACATGGACTAAAAGGTGCCTCGAAATTCATTTAATATTAATAAGCATTGACTTGAATAAATTCTCAGGTTCTTCATTAACAAAAATTACTTCATGGTCGTGAGAATGAAATATTTTAGACGGATTGTTTTAGTATAACTTTCCTTAAACCATTATATATTACCGTTACCATATACCATTATATACGAAACCCATATCCCGAAGTAACATTTTAGACCCTCCCATATATCAGTCGGTGCGCGAACGTACTGCTCTTGAGGCGTGTTGTGGATATGTATTAGTTGTGCGGTGTGGGCATGTCAGGAGTGACAGGTATGTATATATAAACTTGGTTGACGTCGATTAAATATATTTTTGTGATCATTTTCTCTACTGTTGCTCAGGAAGTTGCCTTATAGGTCATCCACGTAACGTGGATGACTTCAGACGACGATGTGTGGTGGACCGCATCTGGATGTCTGTGAGATACTAGGATAGGAACCGAACAAATGATTTGAAAGCATTTTATTCTAGAAGAAGAATCTCGGGTTATATTACGACGCATTCAACCACAAGGTTGTATAGCGTCGCCAACCTATCATACCGATTGGTCGTGGGTAGACTCCTCAAATGCCGCCGGCCGCGAGATTCGAGTCCGACGTTCCACCATCTAAGCCCCGAATTTGTATTCTTCATTCCAGGAAACATTACTGCATTTTTTCAAAATGTATACACTTCGTTATTTATAAAATGTATATACTCCATTACTTGGTGCTTCAATATACACCCTGGGCGCTACATGACCAATGTAGTCGATGCGCCCTAAAGCCCTAATAACTAACTAACCATTCAATATACACCCCATAATTTGGCAAACTGGGAAATTTCACACTCCATTACATAGTGCTTCCCAAGATTATACACTCCATACTTTGGCAAGCCAAAAAATTATGCACTCCGAATCCAAGACCGAGAAGTGAAAATCCAACACTGGCGTGGCCCCAAGTCACCACGATCCGTGACCGCATCGGAGCGCCACGGAGAGCTCGGCGTGGCCCCACGTCACTCAGCCACGACCAGTAATAACATCAAGAGCGCTGACAAAGACAACCGCACCCAAGTACCTGCATTTTGGCGCAGACCAGCTCGGCGATATGGCGACGGTCCTCCTCCTGGGTGTCGCCCATTAGCGAGAGCGCGGAGTCGTTCACCTCGATGATGTACTCTTTGCCGTCCTTGGCGACGACCGCTTCCAGCGCGCAGATGTCGAGGCCGCCAAACAGCTGCGACACGGCCGAGATCCAGCCGCGCTGGCGCTCTGTCACCGCCTGCTGCTCCAGCATCGCGGAGCCCACGTTCGTCTTCCAGTTGCCGCTGATGGACTTGCGCCTGCGGCAGAGTTCGGTCGGCGTCAGCCCCTGGCGGTGGTCAGGCCGCGTCAGTCTGTGAGGCTGGTCATTCCATGTCAGGCCACGTCAGCCTGTGATGGTGGTCGGGCCATGTCAGCCTGTGATGATGGTCGGGCCATGTCAGCCTGTGATGATGGTTTGGCCATGTCAGCCTGTGGCGGCGGTCGGGTAACGTTGGGCCCGACACGTCGTACCATGGGTGGGGCGGGGCGGACTGCCCATCATCGACCGTCATTCCGTGCACATGCGATTCAACACGGAGAATTGCACTCCGTTTGCTGTTGGAAGGGTGAGTTATGTGGGAAGTCTCAGGCTGCGTGAGGCAGACCAATAGAGAATTCCAGACCAACTGGCAATTCTTCTTTGCCGATACATCCTGAAGTTAACTCTAAACTTGTATTGTATTGTATTGCATTGCCATTCATAGGGTGATCCACTATTTCAGTGGCTATTATGCCCTGAGTCATAGGTGAATGAGTAAAAACATAAATGTTGCAATCAAAAGCATACGTGCAAGGAGTCAAATGCACACATACGTCAGTCTCATAGTAATGCAAACGTACATACATACAGAACAGTCAAATACATAAGTAGTGTGTTCAAGACGCGGGACAGCCTCGTTACCGAGCCAGCAGATGCCGCTTAACGGCGCGCGTAAAATGCTGTGGTGTCATTTCAGTGAGGTCAGCTAGGGGCCGGTTGTACATATCAGGCGCTCTGCACAAGAAGCGCCGCTTCCCAGTTTCAGTCTTTGAGCGAGGAACATGAAGCAGCTGGTCTTGCCGTGTGCTCCGCTCTCGGACTGATCTATTCTTCCTGAAACCACATGCTGGTGTCTCTGGCTCGCAGCGCGTCAAGACCCGTTGTGCCATGCTGAGCGTGCTGATGTCGGCAAGTTGTTGGGCAGTCGGCCATCCAAGCCTCTCTCGCAGGTCGGACACGTGATCAAATTTACGATGGCCAAATATAACTCGTGGGCCAAAATTCAGGATTTTTTTTATTTTATACATGTTGCTTCTTGTGCCATTGCCGTGTACCGAAATGCGGTATCTGACGTGCGAGAGGACAAGGGCAGTGACGAGTGTGGTGATCATGCCCTCTGGTATGAGGTTGCAAGCATGGGAGAGGCCGACCAGGGTGCCTGTGCAACAGCGGCTGACGTGAGACACGTGAGCGTCCCTCGACAGAGTTTGGCCGAAAGTGATACCCAATTGTTTTACCTCGCCACAAGGCACAAGGGATGCGTCACGGAAGGAGACTCGAAATTTGTGAGGTTTCGTAGATTTTTGGCGGCTTCCAAAGACAATCAACTGAGTTTTCGTCGTGTTAACCTTGAGGGCGTTCGCGCGGAACCAAACGTCCAAAGAGCTGAGAATGCTCTCCATACGGAAGATGAGCGCTGCGAGTTCGCTTTTTTGCCGGTGACGAGCGCCTGGGTGTCGTCCGCATATTGCTCGGCATTGCCTTCGGATGAAAAAAAAAACTCCATGTCATTCGTGAACACGCTGAAGAGCGAAGGTCCCAAGGTCGACCCCTGGAAAACACCCATGGTGTTAACCCGTGGCTGCGATGTCGCTAAGCCAGTCAGTATTACGCTTTGAGTGTGACCGCGGAGGTACGACTCAAACCAGGAGGTTTCGACACCACACAGTCGGAGTTTTCGCAGAAAAATGTCCTGGTCTATGATGTCAAAGCATTTGCTTAGGTCTATCAAGCATCACGGCGATATCTCCCCACTATCGGTGGCGGTGAGGATTCGGTCGGTGACTGATAGCAGCGCCGTTTCCGTTGAGTGGTGGGGTCGGAAGCTATGCTGAGAGGCAGACAGATGGTTGTGGGAGAGGTAGTGGTAGAGCTGTTTCTGCACCACCCTGTCTACCACTTTGGAAATGACTGGTATGGTTGAGATCGGCCGGAAATTGGATGGGTCGGCTGTATCCCTGGACTTGTGGACGGGGTGGATAATGGAATGTTTCCAGGAATCTGGGAATTCGCACTGGATTCTCTATCTTTAAACTTGATCTTTAAAGTTTAAAGAAGACTGAAGAAACTTTAAAGTCTTTAAACTTTAAACTTCCCCGGCGCCATTGTGCGAGGTGCCCCACTTTAAACACTACCAGAGACTTGGTGTTGGATATCTGAAATGGCAGAGCGGACGTCAGGCTGGCATGTTCTGATATCCTTCGCCTGTCATCTGGAGGTTGTTTTGGTAGCAGGTCGGGGGTCAGGAGGAATCCCACGGGCAAACGGTGTGGCCATGTTGGCTTCATGAATAAAACAAACTTTATCCCTAGACCAGCGCCGCCTTTGCGCAAACAGCACCATGATTGGGGTTATGGTGCACGCTTACGCTCAGAAAGCCCCGCATTTGTTGATTGTGCACAGATGCGTCGTCAGGGGCCGGGGATCCGCCCCTATACTCATGAACACTCATGAACCAGTAAAGCACTAGGTCAAGCGATAAATGTTGAGATTTTTACCACACAAAATCCAACAGTTTTGGTGCGCTTCGCGCGCCTTAGGAAAACCATGGCTACGCCATTGATGGTGCTCCGGTCGTTGAATAATTCAGGCAAGACAGGAATAATTTGCTTCAGGAATAAATAAGCGTGCTAACTCCCCGTGCTGATTGTTGTGAATAACTTGGGTTTCGTTCGTTTAAACTCAGCATTTTGCAAACATTAACGAATTCAACTCCCCGTCCATGTATGGGCTATATGCACTGGGGATAAAAAAGTTGCTTAAAAATGTATGCTTATAATGCTACAAGCCCAGGGTGCTTTTTAGTTTCCTCTTGTCTACCATTGCTGGAAAAGACGATCCTCCAACTTGGGTATGCTCGGGGGAGAGAACAACTATGTCGCCCATTCCCTTAGGGGTAAATAACATAGGTCCTGCTAGGAGTGAGGAGCTGCTGCGGGACTACAGGGCCCTTCTGGCCACCCTAAAGGGTAGCAATAAGAGAGTCATTGTAACAGCAATTTTGTCTAGGGCTGGAGCCTCCCCTAAGTGGAGCTCTAGGGCACTGGCAGCCAATGCCAGGGTAGGTAAGCTCTGCCATGAGTCATGTTTCACCTTTGTAGACGAGTGGTGCAGGTTTTATGCATCATGGGATCTCTATAAGAGGGATGGCTTCAGGGTTAAAATATTGGTTTTTCATTAGGTGTGAGATGTCGAAATGAGTATAGCAGGATGTCGAAATATGACATTCAATTAGTGTAATTTAAAATTTTCTGATGCCTTTCAGACTAAAATTTGAGTTGATGGTGTAGGTGATTATGACTGGACCTTTATCATTTGTTTTAAGATCCATAATTTAAGAAAAGATGTATTCGGGATGAGGAGAATAATAACTATGATGAACTGGTATTGTATCCCATATCACATAGGTCATCCCTTTACCAGAATTGCATTGGAAAATGTTTGTGTAACACCATTCCATATTGAGGGCATGCACATGCTATTTATAAACAGGATACTGTTACAAAGGAGACATAAATACTTCATATCAATGAGCAGGATGCTGATGCTTCTTGAAGAAGGATGTCGATTGAGTGTTCAGAAAGTGGAATAATTTATCACTGAGCAACTTTGATAAGCCTGCATATTGTATTCAATGCAGGGCTTCATCGCTTGCTGAATAATGACTTAAGGAGTGCTGGATGATACCGGGTTTCAGGATACTGGGTCAGAAGAGGGTCTGCGATACGGTTTTAGGAAATTTCCTGATTAGAGGTCATTGGTGCACCCCAACTATGGCATATTTTGATTGTTGAAGGCCATCAGGATGTCTTCAGTTGAGTTCATGTTGGTTTCATAATCAGCAGCTAGCAAGCAAGGATGCCACAAAAGCCATAGACAGGGAGGTCGATTTAACTTTCATTAGGTGGTATTTTCCACCCATTTTCTTCAAAAATTTCACACTGGATGGCTTGCACTTCTCCGAGAAGGGGGTCCATGTGTTATGCAAAGTGTATGAGCATATCCTTCAGGAAAATTAGGAAATTGGGTGGGGAGGGATGAAATTGCATTGCCAACTCAGGAATATTCCAATAGTGTCAGCCAAGGCAATAGAACCTCAAAGTCGGCAAATAGGGACAGCAGTAGTTCAAGGAGGTAGAGTGATAGTTCATCTAGTGATAAAAGAACTCAGCATGAAAAAGCCAAAGGTGGTTATGGAGCATTTGTTAAGTGTATGATGTTTAATGCTAAGAGTATCCGATCCAAATTTGATGAGTTCAAGTGTTATGTTGCTGAGGAGGAACCAGATTTTGTTTGCATTACGGAGGCATGGGTCAGTGAAGGGTATTTTGGAGATAACTTGCAGGACTATGAGATCCAGGGATACAATACTTTTCGTGGAATAGGGGTCCAGCAATGAAAGGGGGTGGTGTAATGCTCTATGTGAATAGCTTATTTAGTTATCAAAAAGTAGCAGATGGGGATAAAAATGTGTCTGTTGAGTCCATTTGGCTTGATGTCACTGTGGGAAAAAGCAACAGCAATACACTGAGGATAGGAGCTTTCTACCGATCAGAACCCTGCCACATTCTCAGCAGCTGGAGCTTGATAAGGTGATTTGTGAGAAAATCAGTAGAAACTTTCAGAAGAAGTGCATTATTCTTGGTGACTTTAATCTAAAAGGGTATGAAAATGTTGGTGTTGGCTCCCCATCATGCAAAATGTTTAGGAAATGCCTTGAAGAGGACCTGTTCTTACACCAGTTCGTATCGGAACCTACCAGGCATGGCTCATTCTTGGACCTTGTATTCTCGGATTTAAGTGACTTGGTTCAAGACTTGACTGTAGGAGAAACTCTGGGAAGAAGTGATCATAACATAGTTAGATTCAAGGCACATATAGGGGAAATTATTAAGGATAATTTGGTAAAGGTTCCAAATTCAAACAGAGCAGACTTTGACTGCATGAGAGCAGCTTTAAGTTCCATCAGATGGGAAGAAGAATTATCCACTTTAAATGCCTGTGAAATGTGGGAAAAGTTCAAATCTTACTTGAAGGAAATTCAGACTAGTCATGTCCCCCAAAAGCAGACGCAAAAGAGGAGTAAGAAAGCCAGCATGGCATACACCAGACTTGATAAAAGCAATTACGGCTAAGAAAGCTGCATTTAGAGTGTTTAAAGAAGCTTCAAATATCGTTCACCTAAAGGTGTATCGAAAAGCTAGAGGCACTGTGAAACAAAAAACCAGAGCAGCAAAGCGAGCAAAAGAACTGGATTTAATACAACGAAGAATGGCTCTTAGATGCTCCTGGGTTTTAGACATTGCGTGAGACGAAATGTACGACCCTCAATATACTAAGATCTCTCCTGATGATGGCCCCTGGTAGTCTCAATATCTCAATATCCCCTGGTAGTCTCAGCTCTCAATATCTCACCATCTCTCCTGATGATGGCCCCTGGCCGAAACGTTGAGTAATATAGCATGATCCCTAACGCTACTTTTGATGTTGAGTAAACCCAGCACCTCCTGGTATATTGAGGGTCGTACATTTCGTCTCACGAACTGGATTTAGCTAGGAACTGTAATGGGGACAGTAAAATGTTCTTTAGTTTCTACAGGCTGAGTAAAGTTTCTAGCACAATTGGTCCACTGGAAGTAAATGGGACTACATTGGGTGAGGATAGTGAGATGGTTGAGGAGCTGGGCAAGCAGTTTAAATCAGTGTTTACATTGGAAGATATGACCAATCTGCTGACGGTACACCATTGTTCAGTGACATGTGATCTGATAAATGATGTTGATTTCATTGATAGTGATGTTGTTTACAATCATATCAGGAAAATAAAGCCAAACAAGGCACCAGGACCTGATGAAATTTATGCTAGGGTATTGCGGGAAGCCAAAAAGGAGCTAGCATTTCCACTTAGTATAATATTTTGTAGATCAGCTTCACAAAATTAAATTTCAACAGATTGGAAAAGGGCGAATGTAGTTCCTATTTTCCAGAAAGGAGAAAGAGGGAAAGTTGAAAACTATAGGCCAGTAAGTATCACATCCCTAGTCTGCAAGGTACTCGAATCAATTATCAAGGATAGAATAGTTAGTTATCTGGAAGGCAGCAGATTGATTCAAGATACTCAACATGGGTTTAGAAAAGGACGATCGTGTCTCACAAATCTCTTGGACTTTTTGAACTTCGCCAAAGAACAATTTGACCAGGGAAATCAGGTTGATGTAGCATATCTTGATAAGGCCTTTGACAAGGTACCCCATAAACGGTTAATGATACAGCTTCAGTCCCATGGTATTGCAGGTAGCATCTTCAAATGGATAGAGTTCCGGCTTTCAGATAGACAGCAAAGAGTGATACTAAATGGTACAAAGCATCATGGCAAAATGTTCTCAGTGGAGTCCCCCAGGGGTCAGTACTGGGGCCCCTACTGTTCATTATATTTGTAAATAGCATTGAAAGTGGCCTAAGCAGTAGTTTTGAAACTTGCGGATGATTTGAAGGTCTTTAGGGCAATAACAGGTCAAGACGAGCATATCTCGCTGCAAAAAGACTTAGACGAACTTGTGAAGTGGTCCGAAGAATGGCAAATCAAATTTAATTTCGATAAGTGCAAAATCATGCATGTAGGTAAGCACCATATCAAGCCTCCATACTTGATGGGTGGCCAAGTGCTATCAGTGACTCAACAGGAGAAAGATTTAGGTGTTATTATAAACACAAAATTAGGGGCATCAGAACAGACCAAGGAAGCCAGGAAGAAGGCACTGAGAATGCTCGGGGCAATAAATAGGAATGTATCATACAGATACATCATCAGGAAGCTTTACTGTGCATATGTCAGGCCACATTTGGAATACTGCATCCAAGCTTGGTCTCCTAGCTATGAAAAAGATTGTTGGCTTTTAGAGATAGTAAAAAAGAGGGCTACAAAAATTGTTAATGGTATAAGCAACCTGGCATATGAGGAAAGATTGAAGAAATTGAATATGTTTTCACTTAGATATAGAAGGCTGAGAGGAGATCTCATCGAGGACTTTAAATTTGTTCATGGTCTGGAGAGGGGATATCTTGGGGAAATGTTTGAATTTAACAGAAATGATGCAATTATAGACCATAAATTCAAAATTAATGTTAACCACAGCAGAACAAGGTTAAGACAGACTTTCTTCACCAACAGGGTAGTAGAACACTGGAACCAGCTGTCAGAAACCATTCTCAGTAGCAGCACATTGAACATCATTAAAAACGGCATAGACAATCATTATAAGAATAGAGGGCTTGCTTTTAAGTATTACAGGGAGGGCTGATTGACAGATTTGGTGGGCAACTGGTTGAGTGTACAGAGTGCAACCAAGAAGGGCCCTTGTGGCTCATAGTTGCGCTAATATTTTATGTCTTAATCTCCAGCCTCTGTGCTCAAGTTGTATGCCGAGCAGGATGATTGAACCAAAATCTGAAAACCAGTTTGACATTGTCATCTCAGAAAGTTAACTCACAAGATGCGTTCACCTTACATGAATGCCTTATAGTTGCTGCCGATCTTCTGAATGTGCAGGTCGTATTTGGCATCTATGAATGGTTCCGTGGTGCAGTAGACGCCTGACACTCCCACCACAGACGCCATGTCCTGGAACGCGTTTGGCGATTCGATGCGCACCTTCCCGGCGCCATTGTGCGCGTGCCCCACCTTGAACACTACCGGAAACTTGGTGTTGGACATCTGAAATGGCAGAGCGGACGTCAGGCCTGGCATGTTCTGATATCATTCCCTTGTCATCTGGAGGTTGTTTTGGTAGGTCAGGGGTCAAGGCACGGGCAAATGGTGTGGCCATGTTGGCTTCATGAATCGCTTCGCTAAATACAAAGCATCGATTTACCTTGGAATATGCACTTGAAAGACCACTAAATTAGATAATTTGAGACGTGTGTGTTTTGCGCCAGTGTTATAAAAACCTGCAATTGAAGGAAAGGCATGATAGTTGCATTATATGCATCGTACTTCTCTAGATACAGTGGGTATTGGCCACTGAAAGATACCAACAAAATGAAAATAACCTATGATGTAGATGTTTTCGTGCTGTCTGCCACTTACCACCCGCAAACTTGAATTTGGACACACTGGCCCAGGATCACGTTGATTGCGCTGCAGTCCATGTACGTCTGAGCTGCATGACTATTGGGAATGCGTGTGTTCGCGGGTGGTCTGGTCGACCGACCCACACGTCTGACCTGTGTGACCTGCAGACGTGCGAGTCCGCTGGTGGTCTGGTCAACTGACCCGCACGTCTGACCTGTGTGACCTGCAGACGTGCGAGTCCGCGGGTGGTCTGGTCGATCGGCTGGAGGGTCAATCGGCTAGAGGAAGCACGCTCGTGAAATGGGCAAGATGGTGTGCTAATTGGCTCCGTACTGACTAACAAGGTACGGGAAGAGGATTTTTTGGTGCGCTCAAAGGTCTGCTTCCGATATTACGATGATAGCGAGACATGTGTATAAAGCTACTACCAGTGGCCAATGGCCAGCAAAAATTAATATTCGAATGCTATGCGTAAGTCAGTGAGTTTAAGTTGTTTCGCTTGATAGCGCATTCAGATAGACAGGCAGGTATTCGCACGTATTTTGCATGCATTGACCTACTGGCGTCGCTGATGCGCTTGCGCACAAAAGCTGCTGTAAGGGAGGGGTCTGCCATCGGTTACTTGGTGACGTCATCGCTTGAAAAGTGTTCATTTACATGTGGACCGCCATCAGTGACGCAGATGGATAGATCAAGTTTCCTGCGCGTGAAGCGCACAGAAGATTTAAGATTTTGCCTGGCGAAAATCTCTACATTTATATTTTGACTTAGTGTGTTTTTGGTGTCAAGGGAGCCCCCCCCCCCCGGCTTTGCTCCTGACTGCCATTGCCTTGAATCAGGTTCTTCTGTGGCGCTCTCAAGTGGCCTGCTATATATGCATAAGAATCAGCAGTTTCGGTGAGCACGGCAATTTCGACAATCATCTGTTGTACTGATATCCCTTCTGATGTATGAACCTAAGGACATGAAAGCACTCCGAAGTCCAGATGTGGCGTTTTATTTTTCCTATTTGATTCAAAAGAGGCATGTGTAGGTAGTTCTTACTGAGGAATCGCTAAAAGTCGCAACTTTCTCTGGTTTTGTTGGACCGCCTACAAGCCACAGGACTACAACATTACCGTGGTTGGATAACATCCGGATCACTGAGGAAGAAGCAGGAAGCTAGCATGCTGCACATCGGTGGTTTTGAGTAGGAACAACAACAAAAACCACAAGTAAACTTGATAAATGTGTCATCCAGTGTATTTTGGGCTCACCATTTCCTTGTGATTTGGGAAGTAAGCCTGATCAATCAGCGGGAACGCCTCCTTGCCTAGCCTCTTCTGCAATTGGAGTAGGTGTGCGAACACCCACGGTTTATCCTGAAAATCGTCACCCGTTAGAACACCTCCAGCTTGTCCTGCAAACCTGTATCAGTCGAAACAATCAGTGCTAGTGCTACAGAACGCCCCGAACCGTTAAACATCCCAGCTCTCTTTTGAATGCTAGTAGCCGTTATTACACCAGGCCCACGTCCTGCAATATGTCAAGACAACACGCTGTCAGCGGTTGTCACTAGCCGGGCGCGTATCTTTTCAGTGCTCTTCGTGTCCCATGTATTATTAATTTATTCACATTGCATGCAGCATACCGACGCGGTGGCGCAATGTGCCCAAAGTTGCTCCGAACCAGCACTAAAGCGAATAGCATAGCCATTTGGTGACCACCCTGGCAGGCAGCGTGCACAGTGAATCGCACACCACCTGTTGGCCACTTTAATGGCAGTGGAGTTCAGGTGCTGAGCGACAGGGGACTAAACCACAGCATCATTGACAAATCCTGCACAATTTTACTAGGTCGCTCCGCACACCGGGCATGTTTAATATAATTGAGAAACGTGAAAACAATGCTGAAAGTGAAGATTGTGAAAGAACATGAGTTTCTCCATCCCTTTGAAACAGGGGACAGGGATTCCATGCAGTTCAATTTCAAAATTAATAAGCGTGGGAGGTAAATCAACATTTTGTGCGCAATGGCCCTGCCCTCAGCAGTACAAAAAATGACACCCGAAGCTGTATGTGATCACGAATTTCACTTTGACGACTTCAAGGTACTACGGACTAGAGCCTAGACCGACCTGAAAGATCCGGGTCTGTATCAGCTGTTCCACCCATTGTCGTAGCGGTGAACAATTGCCGAGTGCAGACTCCGAAGTGATGCAAATGAAGGAGGCTAAGGAAGAAGTCTCCTGCTGTTCGCAGTTAGCCACTACACTCGTTACTGGCAGATGTTCATTAGTAGTGCATGAGTCGATCGATGTGTTACCTGGAAATTGTATATGGCCTGCAGGCTGTTGATCGACGGAATATCTCCGTATTTGAAGCCAAGCAGCAGGCTTTTGTGATCCTCGGAGGCGTCACGCAGGTTTTGCCGCACCAGCACGAAGTGGGGCTTGAAAGATCTGACGACGAGCGCGAGCGAGTATTGTCATTCAGTGCAGAACGTGTGTCGCGTGCGGCGAAAACGCACTCTTGGACGTGTCACTATAGCCATGCACACTATAATGGAATGTTACGGCGTTGAAGCGTTGCGTATTCTGCATGGTACCAGCTCCACGTGCAGACGGGATAGCTTCGTGAAATATGCCGCCTTCTACCTGAACAGAAGAGCCGCTGCGCAGGGACAGTGCATGATGGTGCCACATTTCGCCCGGTTATTCTCTCTATCTAGTAATTTCGCTTGAAGCTATCAGCACCGGCTTGCTCAGATCACGATCAAATATGCGGCTCCACAATCTACAAGCTCCCGAATAAGGGGCGCGCACGAAAGAAGACGAGCTAACGATACTTTAAAGCGGTGTTTTGGGATGCCCTTCAAGTCCATTCCGTCGGTCTAACTTGGCAGAATTATGTGCGACTCTGCGAGCCAGTGTGTGAAACGTGGCCCCACGTTCCGCCCATGTAGTGGGATGACTATTCTAGCATGAGCCCGCAGGCCGACCATGTAGCGGAACGACTATTGTAGCATGGGCCCGCAGGCCGACCATGTAGCGGAACGACTGCTGTGGCATGGGCCCGCAGTCCGCCCATGTAGAACGGCTTCTGTAACATGAGCCTGCTAGCCCCCCTCCCCCCATATGATGACCCGTCTGTTGTCACACCGGCCGCCCATCTGTTGGTTCACCGGCGGCCAGTGTAGCGGCCAGTCTGCCGTAGCATTGCCACCAAATGTCAGAGATTGCCGACCTACTGGAGTCACAGCTATAGCACATCCGCTCATCAGTGGCTGGCCGGCCGACACGACTGACAACGTCAGACCGTCACCAATGTCGCCATAGCGACTTGGTGTCACACTGACATTACCATTGCGGCATTGGTGTCACGCTGATATCACCATGGCGACACTGGTGTCACGCTGACATCATGGCGATATTGGTGTCACGCTGACATCACCAGCATGTATAGAGTTACTCCTCACCTGACGATGCGGAACACCACCATGGTAATATGTGTGCCTCCTCACCTGACGACGCGGGTACCGCTGTGTAACACCACCATGGTGACGTGCGTGCCTCCTCACCTGACGACGTGGAACACCACCATGGTAATTTGTGTGCCTCCTCACCTGACGACGCGGGTACCGCTGTGGAACACCACCATGGTGACGTGCGTGCCTCCTCACCTGACGACGTGGAACACCACCATGGTAATTTGTGTGCCTCCTCACCTGACGACGCGGGTACCGCTGTGGAACACCACCATGGTGACGTGCGTGCCTCCTCACCTGACGACGTGGAACACCACCATGGTAATTTGTGTGCCTCCTCACCTGACGACGCGGGTACCACCCCGGAACACCACCATGGTGACGTGCGTGCCCTGGTCGGTGCCGCCGGTGACGGAGATCTCCCGAAACTCGGCTTGCTCCACCCTGATATCGTAGTCGCCGTGTATCTGCCGACCTTTGAAGTACTTTGACCTGCGGACGGTGTCAGTCGTGACGTTCGCTGCGTTGCAATTTGGCGACTGAGAGAAACATCCAGCAGGAGAATTCGATAAATATGAGCTCCTTCATCATTCCTTCCTTTTCGATAACCTGGCTCCTTCGAACTTCGAACCTCTTCACGTGTCATCCTTCCACCTTGATTATTAGAAGTGTGGGCATCTCTAGGTTTTATCAAAGTGTCTATATTCAACGCGCAGCGACAGGTATGTATTTTTATGTGAGCCATATTGAAACCATAGCATAAATTAAATTGCGTTGCTGTCCCACCAAGAGTAGAAACCAATGTATTATAACAATACCACTTGAACGCATATTCATTTGACAGTTGAACATCAGGCCTGAGTCGATGCATGTTGCATGCATATCACGGAACTAGAACTAATCATTGATGCACCGACCATTCTTGCAAGCCCCCACTTTCGTTTCCTCCCTACAGCAAGTTTGAGCTGAGTTAATGCTTCGATGGTGATGATATATTTCCCACGGGGTTCACTACGCATGTGAAATACAAGCCCCCACACATTTGACTAGGTATAACTCCCTTCCAGGTATTGTCGTGGTTGAGAACGTTTGCACTAAAAGCCTGGAAATCTACACAAAACCAGTGGTTTTCCACCCCCATTGGTAAGGGGTTGCCGGTATTCCGAACCACCGCTTGATGCACATTTGGACCAATCAAATTAAATAAAACTGTAAATTTCACCAGCGCAATTTCTCGATCCCGTATAGGTGAGTTCGTTCTTTTCTCAAATATCGCAATATCAGAACAGCTATTCGTGGCCTTATGGCAGCGGATGAAAGTTTGAACGGATGTGTGGATGGAACATGGATAACTAGCCACAGCTAGCACAACGCAGCCCTGCGAGTGACTGACAACTGGTGGCCGGTCAGCCAGTCAACACCAGATGTTTTGGTCACGCAAAACCATCAGAGTGACAGCAGGGTCTGTCTGTCTGTCTGCCAGTCAGCAGACGGTCGGATAGCTACGCTTGTCTTTCACCAGTCGGTAATCTGATTCACTATCACCAGTAGTGACAGCAGATTCTGCCTGTCTGTCTTTTTGTCTGTCTGTCTGCCAGTCACCAGGCAGTCGGAGGGCTACGTTTGTCTCTCACCAATCAGTGTTCTGATCATCTATCACCAGCAGAGTGAAGCAGCGCTCCTTGTTGAATGTCTGCCGCAGGGGACCGTCCGGCCTGTAACGTCATAACCGAGCCGTTATCGCGACGTGGCGTGACGTGACGTAGCGGCAGACTCCAGACCGACACGGCTAGTACGGACAATGTGCTACCATACCTTTCTGAAGACAATTGTGATGGCTGTGTGCCATCTCATGCAGGCTGTGAGCTTGCATCGGATATGATCTGTATTGACAGGACAGTCGCATGAAAGAATAGTAGCGTTCGAAAGTTGCAGGTGGTTCTGTTCAAATCCTCCGATATTATTTCTCCATTTTTTGTGGGGGATGTCACTCGACTGCAAGAATGTTCGACCCGGTGACTCCCAATCCCATGCAAACGTCACTGATCTGGTGACTCACAGGGTCTGACTGATAAGATCAGGCTCCGGAGATCATTCACCTTCGAGGTCATTGGGCAGGTGACCCTTGAGGTCAGATGACGCTACTGACCTGGTGACACCCGAGGTAAGACTCTGTACGCGTTGCAGGAACGACTCGCGAGTCTTGCTGGGGCTGCTGGGTGCTGAAGTGGTGCGACCGCCCGGCCGAAACGTGCCGAAGCTGAAGCCGGAGCTCTCGTGCGGCTGCGGCTGCTGCTGCTGCTGCTGCTGCTGCTGCTGCTGCTGCTGCGGCTGCGGGGCGCCCTTGGCGGTGGGCGGCGGACCGGCTGCTGGCGCGGCAGCAGGTCCGGAGGCCGGCTCAGAGCCAGAACCTGTCACCGAGCCAGCAGGAGGGACGGAGTCCGGCTGCCCGAGCACGTCCGCCTGACGCTGGCGCACCTCGTCACCGTCCTCATACTCGGACGCCAGGTCACCGGAACTAAACCTGTCGACCACCGCACAGGGGCGTCACGGCGCCGCCCCGACATCAGGCCCGATACTGACGCAGTTCCAGCACCCCATCCGACACTGAGGCAACATTCCGACAGCCGCCCAGATGCTGCTGCAGGAACTCGTTCCAGGTGCACACATAAATGGTGCGTTCCACGACAGGTCGACCAAATATTGTCGAATTTTATATCCACTAAGTTTGTATGTAGACCTAAAATATGGACAGGGTAGTCTTAGACTGGACATGCCTCGGCAAATTTCGACCCGATCCGATAAACGGTTTCGGAGTTGTAGACTTTGGCAGTGTTTTAGGCCATACAACAAGGGCATCTTTGACGGTGATCTCTCTCACCATCTCTCATCAGTAATGAAGAAGAAATATGACATGTCATGCATCTTTAAGCATACAAGTTATGAAGGAAAACATCACAGTGGTGGGTGGCGTTTCGGATCCTGGGACTGTCGGTACCTGAAAGCCGACGCCAAAACCCCAATAATGTCTACCACGCGCTCCAGTTGACTATCCGACCGCTCGGTGGCCGCCAGGAGACGCCGACTGATCTCGAACGCCGCCTCAGGTTTCACTGTTTCACTCGCTCTCGCTCCTCTCAAAGCAGTCTCCACACAGAGGGATATCAATGATTCCCACTGGGAGCGGTTGCTGCCTTGGTGCTGCTGGCGCCTGTGCACAGCAAGTGGGGTGGCGCTGAGGCTATTACTAGCACAACCACTGCCCTCCGCACCACTGCACAGTGGGGAAACTGTGCTTCAGATGTGGCCAAAATTAAGTGGAGGCCGTTTGAATGGTTGGAATTGAAGAAAACATCGTACATTGATGGACACATCAATTGCACATCTTATGGTGAAAATGGTTGGCCTATGGTCAGGGGTCTCCGAGTTGCGATGTGTCAAATTTTGGGCGTTCTTCGAGGCTGAGACAAAACATCTATAATTTTGGGAAAAAATTACAGTATACAAAAACCGCTATATATATTACGTAATTACGTCTTACAGCTGTGTACCAAGTTTCAAGGCGATATGTCATACTTTGGTCAGGAGGGACAAAATGTTCTCCCCACATATATATATATATATATATATATATATATATATATATATATATATATATATATATATATATATATATATATATATTTATATATATATATATATATATATATATATATATATATATATATATATATATATATATATATATATATATATATATAGATTGTGCCCTCGCTGCCGAACCGGGGACTAATAATTACTGAGTGTAACCTTGAGATCTGAGGTTTATTTTTTAGAATAAATGAATGCAGAATCGTCCATTCAATCGTTCTAATGCATTTTATTCTCCATATCAGTATTTAGCGCTTCTACAAATGTCTTAAAACTTTTGGTAAAACGCCAATTTTTCTACTTGGACCGGGCCTGTTTGTGACCGCGCGCTAGGAAATGCTAATGATCGTCACCACGAGATAGGCTCCATTTTGTTGACGCGTACACACTTATGGTTGCATAGGGGAATGTATTACCCTTTGTGAGAAGGCAAATACGCTACAAATGGCTTCTGAGATCATGTAACACGCCATACACAATAAATCGTCACCTCTTTCAGCACGACACGTCATGACACGACCAACAAAGTTGAACTTTTCCAAGCACATGCCAAAGACAATGAAACCTGTTCTAGGTGGGAGCCCTGTCTAGGCCAGATCAGTATACCTCATGTATGCACTATGGGTACTGTTGAACTAGTCTTCATTATCTTCTTTACTATCAGTGCCGTCACGGGGCTCGATGACCGAGCTGATATCGATGTCCGCGCTGCTACTCTCACTAGTTTGTCTCCTTCGGCGTCTTGGCTTGTTTATATCTTCCCAGACTATACCACTTATGACCGGGTCACTGGTTATAAGCAGGTAATGGTACTGGTCCGTGATCGTGGTCTTCCTATTCATTTTGCGCGCATGGTGCTCTCGGTACTCACGGTTGTGCTTGTTTCGGGCTTCTTGAGCCTCCTCGCTATATGCGCCAATTGGAAGCTCCATGCTCGCGATCACCTCTGCACCGTGCAGTGTCCTAAAATTACTTTGCCATTAACTGTGTGGATGAAGGAAGAAGTTGCTTGGGAATAGTGAAAGATTGGAAGAAAATAAAGGATTGTCCCTTAAGGATTAAAAGGCAGATGCCTTCCACTTCAGTTAAAGCGCGAGGCCAAGGTCATATACCAGCGCAAGTTGCCTATGAACTATGTGAACTGCTGAAGAGCAGGGTGGGAATTAAAGCACTTCTTTAGATAATTAATCTCTTAAAACGTTTTTGCACTCCGGGTTCATACTGGATAGAATGGGCTCCACATGTACTCCGACACAAACATGCAGAAGGAACAAAAATACCACTGAAGAAGGAATACAAGATTGAAAAAACATCCACCAAGCATGTTATTCTACTTATGATTTCCAAATAAACTAGTCACTTTTCGTACCATCAATCACACACACGACATCCGAACACACACCACACCGAACCACAACCAATGGAAATGCCCACAACAGCGCGCCAAACCTCGCGCCTGCGCACTGAACAGTGGCCTCCGGTCGCTCCGAATTCGGCCGATGCGTCTCAAGAAACTTGTTTTCAAGCCACCCTATAGCGGGAGAAATTGACAGTTTTAAGAGACGTCTTCCGAAGTCCCAGAGGCCGCCGATCAGAATTTGCTTCGCTAGCATTTTCTATTCTGAAAATTGTTTATCAACCAATCGGTGCAAGGTATTTTTTTATATGACGTCATAACCATTAGCAACTTTGAACACATGTTTAACAGTGTCATACTGCAAACGCAAGACGTTGACTGATACTTTGCTTTGCGCATCGCTATCGCTTCCGACTGTCGCGTGTGAGGTAGTGGTGTTGGGTCCGTGTCACGCAGGGAATTGGCTGCGTTGGCAGGTAGGTGTGCGCTCTGAGCTAAGGATGAAGTGTGAATTATTTGTGTTTGTTTTTAATTTGGCTAGCCTTGTACTGAGACCAACAGTGAAATGAAAGCATTTCTCCTGTAAGTTATGAAAGACAAAGCTGAGCTGATCATCACGACTCCCAGTCTTGCGGTGCCATCCATTGTTCATTTCTTTGTTATTATGCTTCGATGACCAAAAATAACGGTGTGTAATACTTATGCATATTACGTAGGTACTGACCAGGTACATATGATTTTCCCGTCGGTTACCGGTAAATAGATTAAATGCATCAAAAAATAATATGTCCATGAAAATGTACTCCGGAAGAACTCTGTTTGCGCTCCGACTCCAAACCCGGAAAGTAAGCTTCCCACTCTGCTGAAGAGATCATTTAAGTTGTTCATGTTGTTAGCTGCCGAAGTGTCGGAAGAAGAGGGTGGTTTTTCATTGAAGGTGAGTGGAAAAGAAACACAATATTAGGAGGACAGTCTTGCTCTGGTTATATTTATATTGCATGGAAAGGTGTGACAATTGCCAAGTCTCGACCCCTGACTTGCTTTCTTCGAGGTGAAGGGAACTGAATTGCACTTTGATTGTTGATCATGGTGAAGCTTAGTTCGTTGTGAAAGCAATTATGACACTGGATAGTTTTAAGTAGATGTTAAAGCTGGAATTTTAACCTGAAGTTCTTAATTAGGTAGGTAGGTACGTAGGCACCTCCCTAGTGGGACTATTATAATTATTTCATTATCAGATTGAAGCTTGTGTTCTGAGCTCCAAGGCAAATGCTGGATCTATGTGAAATTCCTTGTTCACAGAAAGATGTGCATATTTAATCATATCTAGAATCATTCAACATTGACGCGAAGTCTGAGAACACGAGAAGTTTCCTTGGACGGTCGGTGGAACAAAATATACAAAGAAATATACATGCATATGTGTATATATCTTTGTACATACATGCAAAGAAAATATACGTCGTATGTATTTTGTGCCAAAGTATGCACTAGAACAGAAACATATGGAAATAATTTGCTAAATAGTTAGCAATCGCAACTTTAAAAAAGAAGATATTTTGCCAGTGCTGATCCTGATCAAGCCCGTTGAGCTCGAACACATGTTGGATTAGTAACGGGATTACTAACTGGATTGCCAACAGGATTACGGGTGTTCCCATGACCGGCCTGATCGCGATCATTGCCTTGATCGCGATCAAGAGCGAATAGGGATGCCCATGGGAACAGGGTCACTGTTTCAAAGTGGATGGGATATCAGCTGTAGTCAGGCATGTGTTTATAATGTCGAGTAGCACTTCGCCGAAAAAAGAACATAAATTTGATAACCTTAATACAGATCCCGCAGGGTCCGCAAGCACCTGTGCTTCTCATGTCTATGACGATTTTGGCCAGCTGCTCAAGAGATGTGAATGATACTTTATATGATCTGGTAGAGACACGTGATAGCCGGCAACTGGAAGGTGTGTGTTCAGGCATGCTTGCCTAGCGTTTGACCTCTGATGTTTCTTTTGGTCCGACACTTACAAAATATTGATTTAGTTGTTAAGGTAATACCTGAGGTTGAACTCTCTGAGAGCCTTTTTGGTGTCGATAATGGGATCCATACCACGCCAAGCAGTTGATGGGCCTTTCTGAGCTATCTTTCCGCTAATCTCTTCCCTACAGTCAGCTCTAATAGCTGATCGAACTTGTCGGTTAAGTACTTTGTATGTTCTTTATCTAGCAAGTGCAAGGCTACATTTTGTCGATCCATGAGCTGTTTGGTAGCTTCGTTAACATGTGGTGCTGTTGGTTTACGAATTTTGATGTTTCTGAGTGGCAGGTGCTCGTCGAGAATAGATGTCAGCAATCTCAGCAGGATGTCCCATTTGTCAGTTACTGAGATGTGACCAGTGACCTGGACCCAGACGATTTCACCAAGGTCAAGGGTCAGTTCCGAGGTATCCACTTGTCCGAAAGAACGTGACTTTATCGCGGTGTTAGCTGAGGCAGGCCTGTTTTCCTTAGTCGAACATATGGTAAACTTGTGGGGACTGTAGTGGCAGAAACTCACTTTGGTTCTGGCGACAGAGATGGACGAATTTGTTATGATGACATCCAATTATGAGCCTGTGGCGAATGTAGGGCGCTTCACTGTCACGGTAAGTGAATAGTTGCTTATGAACTCAAGCACGTGTATTTTGCTGGGTCAATTAGCCGTGTCGAGAATGTTGCAATTTAGATCACCTGGGAGGCAGGAAGTGCCAGGAATGTTCAGTGTCGCCGATTGAACCTGCCTTTCGAGCTCAGTAAGGCGGGTAAAGTGTTACGAGAAGGCCAATAGATTGCATCAGTGTATGTGGTAGGAATGGCCTAGATGGAATGGCCTAGATGGTACGTGATAGAAGAAGAAGAACATTCGGTTATTTTACGACGCATTCAATCACTGGGTCATGTAGCATCGCAAACCTCTCACGCCGATGGGTCGCGGGTGGACTCGGTAAATTCCGTCGGCTGTGAGATTCGAACCCACAATCTTACGGTCAAGAATCCGACGCTAAACCAACTGGGCCACCACGGCCCCCTTAATGCACGTGGTGGGAGTTGCCAAGATGAGATGTTATCATGCGTGGTACGAGTGGCATAGATGAGATGTTAGTGTACTTGGTTTGAGTTGCCAAGATACCACGTCGATTTACCACGTCGATGTACGTGGTACGAATGGTCTAAATTATACGCTAGTGGTACGCTAAATGATACGCTAAATGATACGTGGTGCGGGCGACTACGATGAGACTTTAGTGTACGTTGTGTGATTGTTAAGTATCTTGAATATCAGCTCCATTGCATTCGATGGCTTCTCTATAGGTAGGTCCAGCCTATCTTAGGGCCTGCTTAGCTGTCATTGTTGCATTTATGGAATGTATTTTCGATTGAAAATACCAAAATAGCCTCATTTACCCCTCCGCATTATTCACACCAAAAATAAGTATTTGTACGAGGGAAGTATGAATTCAGTTCATGTGCATTAATTGCCCTTAAAGCATTCCTTAGGCAGCAAGGCAGCATTTTTGCCAATACTTTGCTTTTTATGCCAGTCCAAGTAAGATGTCTCCCACATTATAATTATAATGTGGCAGACATCTTACTATTACTTTACGAAAATACTCAAAGGTTCCTTTTCGGACACATTTTCTATCGCTACAGTGTACAAATTGGTGTGCGCTAGTAGCGAGATGAGATATGCTGCGAGATATAGATGACAAAAAAAGTACCTTGGACGGCCGATTTAGGTTTGGTTTCTGATGTTGCAGTGGTCAAAGCCGGTGGGCAGCGGCTGTATTGGGCGTGAAGCTAAGCTGCCTTCTAGACGTGCAGTGGACGACGTGGAATTCCAACGACGGAAGTTTTGGACGATTAAGGCGGCTAGCGACACCAAACTGTCAGGACTGTGGGAAAGTCAGGAAGGTGACGTCAAGGTGTGGGAAGTTCGGAAGTTACAGGACATGACCAACATGGGAAAATGAAAATACAATTTCTGCCCTCTTCAGTTTTGAAGAATTCTGACCCAATTCAACCTGACTCGGGAACGAATTATTTGAGCTTAGTTGCAGTCTTTCTGATACCATAAGGGTCATCATTTGTGCGTTCAGTGTTGCTATAGCGACAAACACGCCAACGAGAATATCAAAATTTCAATGTCGAGTGGATATGAAGTTAACCTCGACTTTGCAAGCCGATATTTATCAATATTATTAATCGATTTTATAGATAAATATTGTTGATAATACTGATAGAGAACATGATTGTTCGATTTTAACGCATTTCCTTTCAGCAAAGTAGCAATTATTCATTGAATATTGGATAAAGTGCTGTTCTGCGTCATCTATTTTTTGCTCTAAGACATTTCCCAACATAATTAGTCCGATTTCTGCTCCGTTCGTGTTAAGATGGCGACACTCATTCCAACTGGGCAATATTGCGTCGCCAACACTCCGAAGACTCATCAGTCTTCCAATTCAATAGACAAGCGCATGTCGACTTCTCCAAATCTGATTTGAGTAATGCCGCTATAGCTACGTGCGTGGCCTATTTCAAAGGTAGGCGAAGGGGAACGCGGGCACGTTCGGCCGTCCGGTAGTTTGGGCAGTGCCATTTTCTCTCAAACTACCATAGGTGGATTGTGAGGTTTCACATTTAGCTCGATCATTTGCATGGAAAGGGCAGGTAGGTAGGTCAGTATTGACAGTGATAACAAACTAGGTAGATTATTATACCATCCCTTAATATCTCCATATGTGTTACCTCAGCTAATAATTGGACGCCATCACGGTCGCCTATACAGTAGCAACGACATATCCACCTATCTCAATAAGTTCTTATATTACGCATTGATGCCTGTTCAAATTAACGTAATGCAGCATAATCCAGCAATGACATCAATCTATTGTTGGCCGGTCGCCCAGAGGCGGCGCCGGTCGTCCCAAGGCGGCGCCGGTCGCCCAGAGGCGGCGCCGGTCGTCCCAAGGCGGCGCCGGTCGCCCAGAGGCGGCGCCGGTCGTCCCGAGGCGGCGCCGGTCGCCCAGAGGCGGCGCCGGTCGTCCCAGGGCGCCGGTGCCCAGGCGGGCCGGAAGGCGGCGCCGGTCGTCCCGAGGCGGCGCCGGTCGTCCCAAGGCGGCGCCGGTCGCCCAGAGGCGGCGCCGGTCGTCCCGAGGCGGCGCCGGTCGTCCCGAGGCGGCGCCGGTCGTCCCAAGGCGGCGCCGGTCGCCCAGAGGCGGCGCCGGTCGTCCCGAGGCGGCGCCGGTCGCCCCGAGGCGGCGCCGGTCGTCCCGAGGCGGCGCCGGTCGTCCCGAGGCGGCGCCGGTCGTCCCGAGGCGGCGCCGGTCGTCCCGAGGCGGCGCCGGTCGCCCAGAGGCGGCGCCGGTCGTCCCGAGGCGGCGCCGGTCGTCCCGAGGCAGCGCCAGGCCTTTCCGACCACCAAGTGCGGCCGTCGGGCAAGTAGACAAGTGCTAAACACAACTCAATGGTGTTCATTGTGATTTAGTAACTTATAAGAGGATTACGTTATTGTTATGTTTGCCTTGCCACGTGATTGTCACGTGACGTGGTGGCATGATGTTATGCCATGACGGTGTTGGTGATGACATGGTGTGACATAACACCATGTCAGACTGCAATCAAGACCCATTTCTCCATCGTTTTCTCCTAAAACGTTCCCTAACATATTCAACACGGAGGTCATAGTCCGAGCCGGTGGGCTCGGACTATGATGGGCACGCTCCACCGGAGGAATTTTGATTGGCAGTAAGACGCACCAAACAGCCGCCGATGCATGTATTTGTGATCACAATGCCGGCAAAAGCTAGCTACGGAGATCTCGAGATCACTGAGACATGCTGGTGTGATCTCGAGTGATCTCGAGATCGCTGAGACAGGTTGGTGTGACCTCAAGACCGCTGAGGAATCCCACTGAGATCAGGATACCGCTGATATCGACGAAGTTCTTGAGATATAAAAAATAAAAAATATTTCTGGTGACAAAGTATGTCCTCTAATCGCGTGCTAGATCTCAGGTCAATATCAAGTCACTCCACTGAAATGTGGCACGTCCCTAAGGCACATGTATTTAGGCTCTCTAAGGCCGTGGACTGCAAAAAAATGTTTGAGACAACAAATGCAACATACTGGTAATAGGGAGAAGTACTTCGGACGGACTATTTAGTAACACAAATATTCCTCCTAAATTTGGTTGATATCTTATTACTAGTCACGGAACTTTAATATTAGCCAAATTGCTTTGCTGCTAACCTTCTTCAATTGAGAGCAGCTTCTTCCAACTGAAGAAGGGGCGTGGGCGCCGCTGAGGTCCTTGAGGTCCGGACACCACCTGGCATGGAAGACTGCCACGACCTTACTCCTCCGATATAGCTATCGCTTCTGCACGCCTGGGGTTGAACACCACCTGATAACTGAAGGTGAAGACCCTTCTGCAGCTGAGCATTAAATATGTTACGCAGGCTGATGATTTCCATACCAGGCGGTCAAATTTGGTGCGTCGTATCTGATTTGATATCTCAGCTTAAATTCGTGTCACAATGCTTTGTTCCATTATCGGCCAATTTAGTAGCAAATCATGACATCACTTGGATTTTCAACGGCCTGAATCCCAATTCATTCCAATGAACTTAAAATGTGCAGGTTTTTTTTTATCTGACTATGAAACTACGGTAAAATTAACCTTGCGTGTGTGTGCTTTTGTCGATAGCGGTGTCTACAAGCCGCCTGCACAGCCATTCGAGACGCTAACCACCCACTGGCCGTAATCGGCGAGGTCCCGAGACGCGAACCACCCACTGGCCGTAATCGGCGAGGTCCCGAGACGCGAACCACCCACTGGCCGTAATCGGCGAGGTCCCGAGACGCGAACCACCCACTGGCCATAATCGGCGAGGTCCCGAGGCGCTAACCACCCACTGGCCGTAATCGGCGAGGTCCCGAGACCCGAACCACCCACTGGCCGTAGTCGGCGAGGTCCCGAGACGCGAACCACCGACTGGCCGTAATCGGCGAGGTCCCGAGACGCGAACCACCCACTGGCCGTAGTCGGCGAGGTCCCGAGACGCGAACCACCGACTGGCCGTAATCGGCGAGGTCCCGAGACGCGAACCACCCACTGGCCGTAGTCGGCGAGGTCCCGAGACGCGAACCACCCACTGGCCGTAGTCGGCGAGGTCCTATGCAGCATCAGAACGGTGGTGAACACTCAAAACAATGCTGGGAAATTTTAAACTCATCGCCGAATAACTCACCTCCGTTTGAGATTGGAGACATTTGCAGTGAATGACTGCTTGAAGCTCAGAAAGGAAGCAATGTTTGCGGCTTTGTAATGACTTCCGCGTCAGAAAGGCAACCGAGGCTGTAGTCGGATGAGCTGGAACAGAGCGCGGCCGCCGGTTGGTTATGTCCGCCGCCGCCGGGCATCGCCACGCTCGGCATGTCACATCGCACCACTCGACGGCACCTTGTCACGTGCTGATACCCCTGACCCATCACGGCACTAACCCTCCCTTGCATCGCTCGCTACCACCGTAAAAGCATTCCGCCCACGCCCACGTGATACACGTCAATTGGCCAATGCGCATACTGATAAGAACACATCGCGAACAAAACATTATCTTCAGCATAATTGACGGATCACAGCATGCACGCTCATCAAAAGAAGTCAACGTCTGTTATGAGGCTCTATTCTGTTAGGAAAGTGATGAAGTGTCATGCAACAGAAGATAGTGTACATAGTGAAAGAGTAGAACCCATGTGGCAAGATGTCATCCTGAATAATGGAACAAGATTGAGGACTGGGGCACTAAAAAGGTCACAAGAATAATGCACTGCCAAGTCGATGCAGGGAGAGATGAGCAGGTGAGAACATGGGAAAGCCACATTTTTTTAGGTATTCAATATAGCATGGATGAGAGGAAAGACTAGAAACTAGAAGCAAATCAGACTGGCTGAAAAGACAGACCAAAATTTAATTAGCTCCAGAATGTTCATTCAGCAGGCAGTACTGCAAGTTTGCTTTTGCTTCCACAACTTTAAATACTTTAAATATAAAAACGCAGTGCAGAGCCAATGGAGGAAAATGCTGAAACAGTGGTTGATGATTGTGGTATTGTCGAATCCATAAGCAAGCGACTCTCATCAGCGAGGGATAATTCAAGAACATTATTAACAACTAAAGTATATGCAATGACGGCGATAAGTTGCACATCTAAATATAAATATATTTAAGATACTGTGCGTGTGCGTGCGCGCGTGTGTGTGTGCGCGCATGCGTGTGTGTGTGCGTGTGTGTTAAGGTTTTAGTAATTTGTGTTCGCGCACCATACTGAGAACCTAAAATCAATAGGAGACCTTAACACAATGGAGGCCCCCTTTCGGGAAGCAGGAGGTCCCCTTTCGACCTTGCTCCCCTGGAAGAATTTCGTGGCGACGCCACTGGGGGTACCTAACTATAGAAACAGATAATCAAAACAGGATATATGCTGTGTACTTAGACGTTAGCAAGGTGTTTGATAAGGTTCCACACAAGCGTCTAATACATAACTAAAGCAGCATAGGATGTATGGAAAAGCTCCATATAGAATTAAAACACGGATAAGTGGATGAAAACAAAGGGATGGATGGAAATGGATGGAAATCTGAATGGAATGATATTCTGGGTGGAGTGCCAGTGCTCTGTTCCAGGTTCACGTTCCTCTGAAATATGCGTGAACAACATTGAGGTAGGGCTTAGGAATATCATTCAAATTTTCTGATTACATCAAGCTGGTAGGCATGAGTGTGACCACTGGTGGGCTGGCGGGACGTGTCCCCTTAATTTCTGAAAAGTGCCGATTTGTCTCCCTCAATTTTTTCCGTGTCCCCAACAAAACTCAGTTCCCTGAACATCATCATCGAAAAATTATACTTAATCATTTATACAGTGAAAATATGTATTCCAGAGAATTACCAAAAATACTAAAAGCCGATGCAGCTGATCAACGAGCTTCACAGGCTATCTGTCGTCGTATAATTTCCGAATGGTAAATTAGCAAACGTTAGAAATGCGTGCTTCCAGGCCATTCTTGAATAATATGAACCTCGACCACCTTCTGTTTTCGCTTGGGTGGAAATTTGTGCTCTGCTGGGCAAAAGTCTACGTTATCGCACGGCTGTATACGTCTTAGGCTGCATTTCCCTGCTCATATATTTATATGTATAATATACATACATATATATATATATATATATATATGCATAGGCTATAGGCAAGGCTTGCCCACGACTTCCCTCGGTGGTCTTTAAGGTACCCAAGGACACCCAGAGTAGCATTTGCTCAATATAATATTGAGCAAATGCTACTCTGGGTGTCCTTGGGTATCTTAAAGACCACCGAGGGAAGTCGTGGGCAGCCTTAAACACGTACGTCAAGTTAACATCGTATTCGTATTCGTATTCAGCGACGAGTTCTCCAGAGGCGTATTTGTATTGGCATTCACCGACGATTTTATAATCGCTCGAATCAATTACCACAAATGCTTGCACAGGACACGCTGGAAGGAACAGCATAAGTCTCGCATTACCACTTTCGCGGTCAAGGTTCCACCTAAACCGGTATCTTCGGACGCCTCTCATTTATTTTCGTTTCCACCCAAACCTGCCCAAATATGGTATCAAGCAATAGCCTGTGTTCTTCCTGCATTATTTCAAATCCATACATGTGAAGGTCAAACTCCTAGATCAAAAGTTAGCCTCATATTCAGAAGCTATATTCAGATGGCGATATTTAAGCGATATCGACTGGACGCGAGGTTCGGTTGCTATCTCTGCAATTTCCATCAAATGGGCGCCATTCGACGTGTCTTGCTATGCGGTATCCGAAAGCTAAGGAATCGATTTTTTTTGTCAAAGCCCAAAAGCCAGGACAAAGGCCAGACTGATACTTCGGTCATCAATTTTTTTTTTCGTTTTCTCTGAAACCTGTCAAAATTTGGTATCAAGCAATATTCCGTGGTCAACACTCGAGTAACATTTCAAATCGGGACATGTCAAGGTCAAAGGTTTGATTGGGTTCTTCGATGTCGTCGCGTTTCGTCGCTATAGCGTCAATTTACAGAAAATGGGTGTCATTCGTGTTGTCTTGTTGTGCAGTATCAGAAAGTCATTATTTCGAAATAATCTGGACGGGCCAAAATTAAAGCTGATTTCTTCGGTCGCCTCACATTTTTTTGTGGTTTTCGCCCTTGCGTACCCAGATCCAATATAAAGTGGCAGCCCATGATTAGCCCCCTAGTAACATTTTTAAACCGGGATATGTCAAGGTCAAACCTCAAGGCCAAAGTCTGGGTTGAATTTTTCGAAGTCCTCGCGATTCGTGGCAGTGGGTTCAATTTGCACCAAGTGAGTGTCATTCGACGCGACTTTTTCCGTATTGTGATGTCACCATATATAACTAATTCAGATTATACCATGTATAACCATATATCAGGTCAAAAGGCAAACCGATTTTTCTCGTCGTCTCACATTTTTTTCTTCGCCTCAACTTACTGACACCCGGTATCAAGCAAGCAAGCCCGTGGTGGACCTGGAGTAACATTTCAAACCGGGACATTTCAATGTCAAACCACGGGACCAAAGTCTAACTTAAATTGTTCGAAATTCTCGCGCCTCGTCACTATGCCTTCAATTTTCATCCGGTGGAATCATTCGATGTGCCATGTTGTACTCTAGCAAACTGTTCCAGAAATCACTTTAATTTTCAAAGTCAAGGTCGAACGCAATTCTTCGTTGGCCCCGCGTTTCTTTGTTTTTTTTCCAAAGCTACCCATGCTTGGTATCAAGAGAAAGCCCGTAAGCAACCATAGAGTAACATTTCAGCCCGGGACATGTCAGATCAAATCTCAAGGTCAAAGGTTATTTTAATTTTCAGAGTCTTCGCTTTTCATGACTATGGCTTCAATTTGCATTATATGGGTGTCATTCGACGTGCCTTGCCGTACGGTATCAGAATGTTGAGATATCAAAATATTTTCAAAGGTGTCGAAGGTCCGGCGTATGTACAATGATTGAGTGTAATAGGAATAGGAGGGTCAAATCTATTTTTGTTTGCGGCTGTTGGGATAGCAAGCACTCGTGTCCTATATGCCTAGTGGCTCCCCAAGAAATCCGTCACAACCATATTGGACGGTGCTCTTATCGCTGGCTTTTAATTTGCGCTGCCACATTGCTGTTTTGGACATGTAAAATATAGAACTTTTTCAAACTATCCGCTTTCCTCTTAATGGTTTCGCGGAAGTTGTGAAATTTGCAAGAAAAGCCACACGTGAATGCGCACAATTTTATAACTAACCGGAATTCCTAACCGCGAGAGATAAATGTTGTAATCTGGGGTGGATCCAAGAATTGTTATGGGGGCACTTGTCTGGATGTGCGCCATTTCTATGGAGCGACGCCGCTGCGAAAGCATCTGGAGGGGCGCCTCAGTTTGTAAAATTCGAGGGGGCGGATTGCGCTCGGACCTTCCTGAAAAACTCGGCCTTTCCTTCCATGGGGGCGCTTTTCTATTTCATAGGGGCACCTCCTGCTGGAAAAAAAAGTCGAGCGGGTACACCTTTTCAGAGGGACGCCACCTTCCACGTGGCGAGGTACATTCCCTCAGTGCCACACCCCTTATCCATCCTGGTTCTATACCTTTATCCATGTTTTTCCTGCTACAAGTGGGAAACTTTAACATACTTATAGCATTGCTCTATGGTGATCGTGAAATCGGGCCCAGCACATGCGACATATAGCTAGATGTTCATAGGCAATGATAAGTAGTGAAGCCTGCTAATCTTGGTAAAACTTTTAGTTCCAAAAGTATAATTTTCATCAATTGTAAATCTGAAAAAAAATACATTGGACATTGAATTGAAGTGGCTGAAGATGACATTAAAACGTGGCTGAATTCCAAGGAAGTTTTGGGGGGAGCTAGGACCCTCAAACTTACCGCGTCCCTGATTTGTTCCCCCGCCCCAATTTGGAATCCGTGGTTACACCCATGCTGGTAGGAGTGGCTAGCAATAGTGATCAATCTAGTAACGTTCAGCTAGACTTGGATGACCTAAATCAGTGGGCGATCAATGACAGATGCCTTTCATTTATGAGGAGTGTAAGTCTATGCACTTGGTGTGTGGAGGTAAGACATTCGGATATACAATGTGAGGTAGGAAGCTGGATGTCGTTGAAGAAGAACAAGTCTTAGGTGTGTTTGCTTCAAATAATCGTAAAGCACGCAAATATTGTACCGCACCTAGGAATAGGGCAATCTGAATTATGGGAATCATCAATAGAAGTACATGTTATAAATGCAAGGAAATCATAAAGCACTTAGGTATCTGCATAGGTTACCTCCCAAATCAACAGGATGTAAATCAAACTATTCCTACCTGACCTGCATTTATATTTTAGCACTGTGATGAATGGATAGAGAGGAGTTAGTAACAGATGCATAATTACCTATGTAGGTACCTATGCAATCATATTTAAATTCACACAGGTCCTGCCTAGGTAAATCCTTGTCTGCCTTGGTGGGTAGTACCTACCTAGGTACTTGCATTCACTTTCATTACCTACATCATATTTCACATTAACTAAAAAATTAACCTCAGCCTGCTCATGTTGATAGTAGGCAGGTGCCTTGTACCTGCCTACTTATTCATTCCGGCTGTGAGCATACTAACTCAATTAACTCGTGCATATTTACTCAGTTTAGGCAAATAGCTGAACAAATACTTGGATGAGGATACTTACATGCACTGGCTTCTACCACCACCCAGCATCTAAACAAACAAAAATACAACACACGTTCGTACTATGCTCCGTGCAAGGCCCTACTCCTATGCGTAGTTAACCTACCGCTCATTAGACATGTATGAATGAAATAGAGAAGGAGCTGTTGGTTAGTACTTTGTAACAAATGAAGCTTTTTATTTTAGACAAGATATATGCTAAATTTTTGTTGAAATAAATTAAATAACTTCGTTGTGTAAGGGGAAATTGTTTCTGAATACATAGAGAATTATCCACAAAATAAATATATTAATGATTTGTTTCCGAGCAACTTTTTGGGTGTGACTTATGCAGGTCTTCCTTTATAACGATCTTTCTTTTTACACACACCCATTGCATTACTTTCCTCAGCATGCTAGTATCACTTCAGCAATGGTGTAAACATTCTCCACTTATCGCTAGGCACCTCCGGTCTAGGTATGTAATCATCCGAGTCTGGTGAAGGGTGTAGGTATATTGTTATAATACAACTATTGAACTACCTTGCTGCAAAGGTCCTACAAATTGGTTCTAATACCTACTTACCTTGGAAAATAGAGCATTTAACCCATTCTTGAATATAATCTCAGATGACCTTGCCCTTACGTGTTCTCATTTTGAACGCATTCGAGACAATTGTAATTTCTATGATGCTAAAGATATGAGTAAACAAGTTGAAATAGGTCCTGACACAGGAAGAAACATAAATATTCTCCATTTGAATGCAAGGTCCATAGAAAATAAATTTGATGAGCTCAATATCTTCCTAAACCAGCTGAATCACAAATGGAGCCTTATATGTCTTTCGGAAACATGGCTATCAAAAGAAAATGAACACCAATTTAGCTTAGATGACGAAGATTATGAACTATTCTGCAAAAGCAGAGAAAACAAAATTGGGGGATGGTCTGCAATCTATGCTTTGAAATCACTTACAGCAAAACAGCTTTATCTATTTAATTTGTTGCTGCTGAAGCTGAAGGTGTTTTTTATCCAGATAAAATTAAATAATAAACAAAGTATTTTGATATGGCAGGTATATCGTGCACCTGGTCATAATGTACAATTTTTGTCTGAATTTGAGGAGTGTCTTACAACCATAAACAAACTGAACATGCTTACGTACATCATTTGAGATCTAACCACTGACCTTTCTTCAATTCCAAACAACCAATTTGCTGACTCATTTTTCATGTCTATATGCTCTCATGGTTCTCTTCCCCTAATATCAAAGGCTACTCGTGTATATGATAGATCATGCACACTAATTGACAATATTTTTCGTAATGATGTTTCAAAAATAAAAGAAACTGGCATCATTCAATCTGATTTCTCTGATCACTTCTCTATTTTTTCAACATCAGAATTTTCAGTTCCAAAACCAATCACTGCAAAAAGAAGAAGAACTACCTTTGACTTTCATAAAATTGACAGTTTCAGGGATCATCTAACCAATAAACTTGAGGGGATTTTTAATGAAAATGATCCTGAGAAAGCATGGAGCAGTTTAATTGATGAATATTAGAGTGGGATTGATGGATTTACATATACTCAAGTCATATCAAGAAAAACAGCCTCCATTAAGCCGTGGATTTCACCTGCAATATTATGCTCAATCAATCAAAAGCAAATATTTAATCGAAAACTTACATATCAAACTGTTTA